>OU015750.1:81824752-81839945 GCA_907169655.1 Acomys percivali
AGAAGAAGAAGAAGAAGAAGAAGAAGAAGAAGAAGAAGAAGAAGAAGCTTGCAGCTGGTTTTTCAAAAATGAGATTAATTGGCCGGAGGCTGGAGACAAAGAGCTAAGAGCAGAACTCTAGCTTACCAGTCACTACATACTCCACTCCTTTTAGGGAGTATGGGGAACACATTTCTTCAAGATGGAGAGTCTTTATGCCATGTTCCTTAGTCCAAAATGGAATAAAAAATTATCTTCCTGCAACATCTGTCTCCAGATTTGTTTGGGAAGAGGAGCGGGTGGTAGAACGTTCTGGGCACAGCAACAGTTTGTTTTCGGGCTTCAGTTCTTGGTTTGCATCCAGTGACCTCCAAGCAAGCCTTCTAAAATCTAACCCAGTACTCAACAACAAGCAGAGTACATGTGAGTGGTCAGAGAAACTCTGAGATTTCAGGGTTTTCTAAAGAAACTCTGTGCAGACCAGGCTGGCCTTGACCTCACAGAGACCCGCCTGCCTCTCCCTCCTGAGTGCTGGGATTAAAGGCGTACACTAACACCACCCAGCTTTAAAGAATATATCTTAGCTTAAAAATAGTGTGTGTCCATGGCCAATGATGTGGCAGAAGAGGTCCTTGTTGATGTCTGTGGTCTGTACTGACACCAGAAACCATGCAGAGGTCCATGACAGACGCTGGTTCCACAGAGCATATAGAAGGCCATGATCGGTGTTCCTGATGACTGTACAGGGCAAGGAAGCTACACTTGCAATGGTGTTGATGACTGTAGACTCACAGTTGAGAAAGAGGGACATGGAAGGTTTCTGTGACAATCCTTTCCCCAACCCCAACCCCACCCCCACCCCCTACCCCATCTCCAAGAAACAGTAAACAGCCTAGACAGAAACCATCTAAGAGAACTCTAAAAAAACTGTGATAGAGATGCTGAAGGGTAGGTCTCCACATTATTTTGTCCTGTTTCTGATTAATGTGTTGACATTACATTGACCAATTTCAAGTGTTGGATCGATTTTGCTTTTGCATTGATAAGATAAAGTGAAGTTGGTCATGGATTTATTATCAGTGTGACGTATGGCTGGTTGGGAGTTCTTCACTGCATTAGTTTTTGTTAGGGCTGTCTTTAAAAGTAAACAAACTAGGTGGTGCAAACCATAGAAACTGATTGTCTCATGGTTCTGGAACCTCTGACAGTATCTTTTAAATGAAAATTTATAGCTGGGCATGGTAACTCATTCCTAAAATTCCAGCTCTGTGGAGGCTGAAGCTAAAGAATTTTTAAGTATTTAAGTCCAGATTAGGAAAAGATAGATACAAACAGACCTGGTCTACATAATGTATGCTCTTGGTATTTTTAATTTCTATCTTTCCAATCCAATAGAACTGCAAATTTCTATTTGTTATGTATTTCCCATGTGTGTCAGAAAACAGGAAAGTATCTTCAGGGACAAGACAAATAAGTGGCAGTGTCACTGCCCACCTCTTTTTCTTTAAATGGTCTTGTCCTGTGTAGTAGCTTCCAGGGTTTTGCATCAGTTTCTAATATCAAACTGTTTGGCCAGGTCACAGATGGTACCAAAGGGAAGCAGGATTTGATAAATGTCACACACTAGTGCTAGAATCAGAACTCTAGTTGGGGAGTGCAGGGCTGGGCTTGTGGCTCAGTATGCAGAGTGTGTGAAGCTCTACCTTCATGAATCTGAAGAGGTAGGATGTGACTGCAAGCCCATGGAGAGGTAGAAGCTGGGCAATCAGTTCAAGATCATCCGCAGCTACGTAGAGTTTGAGGCCAGCAGGGCCTATGTATGGCCCTCTCAAACAATAAGAGGGGAAAGGCTGTAAATAATAACTTTAAAGAATAATTTCATAATGCAATGTGCTCATGATGCCTGACTATTAATTTACTGTTTAAATAAATGCCATATGGTGATTATTTATAAATGTTAAAGTTGAATTTTATAAAAATTCTTAATTTTGTAATTGATGAGTTATAAATATTTTAAATCAGTACTAAATTATTGTTAAATTCAATTACTCTTTAATTCTTATTCATTGGTTTTTAAGGTAATTTTATTATTTTAACATCATATAACTTAAAATGATAACATTTAACAATTTCATTGCTTAGTTTTCACATTATAAAAACATAATTTAAACACTAAGTTCAAGAGACTCCTCGTGTTATCCATATTTTATTTTAATTAGTATTGCTTGTTTCTTAGCCCTGCTTTGTAATAACAACACAGAAGCAGCCTCACACTATCCATAATGTGATAGAATTTATAGAAAGATACCACATTTTATATGAAATACAGTTGGTCAGAATCCAGTTCCGGGGAAGACAGAGACAAAATGCTATAAAGGAGTTGCTATTGAGGTGTACAGTATCTCCATCAAGCAGATCTTACTAAGCCTGAGATAGCGGCTCACTGCTGTGACACAGGCATGTGGGAGGCAGAAGGAAGAGGATGGTCATGACTTAAGGCCAGCCAGCTTTACATAGTGAGCTTTAGGTTAGCTTGGGTGCAGTGTGGTCCTAGACTTAATGCTTATGAGGGTATGGAAGAGTTTGCAAGACAGTGTAGAAGCTAAATCTATGTAGGAAGGAAGAAGATCTGTATTCACCCAATGTGACCAGACACCTTCCCATGACTAAGGACTTCATGCTGAGAAAAAGGCACAGTAGGGACAATGGGTTAGAAAGAACAGTAGATGCTAGCAAAGACTTAGGGAGGGTTGCTGTCTGTTTGTTATTTTTGTTGTTTCCATCCTGTAGAAGGTAGGCATAGATGGAGGAAGTATGTCACCAGGTCATGTCCTTGGTTCTGTGTTGTAGCATCCTCTTACATCCCCTGTTTTCTGCATCCTGACTGCTACCATATGGACTGATTTGCTGCTCTGAAACTATGAGTCAAAATAAAACTGTTCTCCCTGGGTTCGGCCAGTACACCATCACAGTGGCAAGAAAAGTAACAGATACAGCTAACAAACTAATGCATGGTTTTCCTCACAGCTTCTAAGATGTTCAGAGAAACGGAAACTCAACAGAACAAGACTCATACACATATACAAGATTCTACATCAATTCTAGGTAAAATATATACCTATTAACTTGAGGCAGACAGACAGAAGTAGAAAAATTAAGAAAAGATATACAAATACATAGAGACAAAATCCCGAAGGAGCCAATCATGGTGACACCCACCTACCAGCACTTGGGAGACAGAGGCAGGCAGATCTCAAGCTTGAGGACAATTTGGGCTGCGTGACACTGTCTCAAATACAGGGTAATAACAGTAACAGTAGTAAGCGCATGGCCTGAGGGAGAGAGGCTTAAGCTCCACCTTATAGAGACATGCATGTTATTCTCACACTCTGTACACTAACACCAGCTCATTTTCTGGTTTTTGGTTGGTTGGTTGGTTGGTTGGTTTGGTGTGGTTTTTGTTTTTGTTTTGTTTTGAGACAGGGTTTCAGTGTGTAGACTGGATTTTCTTGGTCTCATTTTATAGACCAAGCTGGCCTTGAACTCATAGAAATCTGCCTGCTTCTGCCTCCCTGAGTGCTGGGACTACAGGGGTGTGCCACACCGCCGTGCCCAACTACCAGCTCATTTTCATAGCTGAACAAAAGTTACTTTGCAAACTCAATGCAATATCTTACAAAAATATAAGTAAACACAATAGTTGAAAGTTCCTTAATAATGAAGCAGTTCCTCCTTGATTTAAAGGAAAAGCCAACTTTTTTTCCTAATAAAAAACATCAGAGGTGCCCTTGCTAAAGTAGTTCCTCAATAATAACTAAAACAGAACCGACTTGGGAGTGATAGCGCATGCCTGTAATCCCAGCACTAGGAAAGCAGGAGAAACTTCAAGGTCAAGATCAGCCTGAGACTCATCCTAGTGCTAAGCTAAGTCCCACCAAAAAGAAAATATGCTGTTATCTAACCTTTTTATTGGAGATATTGGCCAATGGCAAAAGGAAATATTTAAAGAAGTGCTGTTGAGAGAGAGTGAAGCATTTTTTTTTTCTGTTAACAGGTGAAATATTTATACGGAAATTTCAAATAATTAATAGGTAAAGTATAGCAATAAGATGATTCGATGGGATAGCAGGTTAAAAATCAACATAAATAGTCTTTCTGTGTACAAACTAAAATCCTATTTATGAGAGCAGATGTGTGTACATATGTAGGTTAACAGATTATGTACACAGCTATGTTAATATACATCTGTGCCATGGCTAGAGATGCTGGGTCATGGAAACCTGATTAAGGCTGGCATGGGAAGAAGAAAAGAAAATACACACAGGCACATGTAAAAAACATCTGGGGGAAGGGAAGGGAAGGGGAGGGCGATGCTTGCTCCGAGTGTGCAGCAGAGCAGTGTCAAGCTGTAGACATCCTGGGGAGGACGCTGCAGCAGCTAGTCTTTGTACATACTGTCAGCATTCACATTGGGGCAGAGGAAGGCTTTGCCCATTCTGAGGCTGACCCACATGAGGAAGGCTTTGCCATCATCCCCAAGGGCCTGAGGCATTGGTCCTTGATATGACTGTATCTGCGCCAAACAATGCTCACTCTCTCTGTCATTCATCCTCTCCTCAAACCTTTACTCCAGGCTTCCTCAGCTCCCTGCATATGTACATATCCAGAAGTCAACAAGAAGCACACAAACACCGACATGAAAATCACCAACGATACTTCAGTAGACATGGCGAGGAAGGGGGGGTCTGGGGATAAGTTAGATTGGGAGAGAGGAAGGAAGGTCTGAGGACAGGTCAGACATGGAGGGGAAGGTCTGATGTCAGTGTTCCTTTAGCTGATTTATGCATTTAAGGTAAATGCTGTAGAAATGTCATTACAGAATTTTTCCTTGAGCTACAAAGGATTATTATAAAGTTAATTTCAGAGTGAATAAGAAGAGACAAAAAGGTCTGGACAAAAAAAAAAGATTAATGTCTGAGAGAATTAGCGCCCCCATATATCAAAATATATTAAAAGCCTCTATAATTAAAATTATAATGCTCAAATAAGCAGATAGGTCAGAGACATGAAATTAAAATGCATGTGTATACTTAACTGGTACAGAAATAATGTAAGTAGCATATCGAATCAGTAGGTGGAAAGCAAGAGGTTTTTAAAGTGGTATAGGCATAACCTCATAGAGGAGAAAAATAAGAGTGGGCCTGTCTTAGAGTTTCTATTGCTGCAATGAAACACCATGACCAAAAAGCAAGTTGAAGAGTAACAGGTTTATTTGGCTTACAGTTTCGTCATCATAGTCCATCATCAAAGGAAATCAGGACAGGAACTCAAGCAGGGAAGGAACCTGGAGGCAGGAGCTGATACAGAGGCCATGAGAGGGTGCTGCTTACTGGTTTGCTTTACATGGCTTGTTTCTTTTTGTTTTTGTTTTTTGTTTTTTGGGTTTTTTTTGGGGGGGGGGTTTTCAAGACAGGGTCTCCCTGTGTAGCTCTGGCTGTCCTGGACTCACTTTGTAGACCAGACTGGTCTCGAACTCACAGCAATCCGCCTGCCTCTGCCTCCCGAGTGCTCGGATTAAAGGCGTGCGCCACCGCGTCTGGCCATGGCTTGTTTCTTATAGAACCCAGGACCACAAGCCCCGGGATGGCTCCACCCACTATGGGCTGGCCCCTCCCCCATTGATCACTAACTGAGAAACTGCCTTACAGCTGGATCCCATGGAGGCATTTTCTCAACTGTGGCTCCTTCCTCTCTGATGACTCTAGCTTGTGTCAAGACACAAAACCAGCCAGTACAGGGCCCATTGTCTATAGTATACATCAGACAAGTCCTAAATGGATCAGAGTTAATGGTTTACCCACGCGATGTCTGCATGGGAGAGCTGGGATCAAAGCTCAGTGGGTGAAAGTGCTTTCTATGCAAGCAGGAGGACGTGAGTTCAGATCCTCCAAACCCACGTTAAAAAGACAGAAACGCGAACATGGCTGTACCTATAACTCCAACTTCGAGGATTGAAGACAGGTGGGACTGTCTAGGGAGGCAGTCACCAGCTAGTCTGGATGAAACAGGGTTTCCAGGTCACTGAGAGGCTGTGTTGAATAAATAAATAAATAAATAAATAAATAAATAAATAAATAAATAATAAGGTGGAGAGGTAAGTGAGGAAGTTACCCCAGCATGCCCATGAATGTGCATTTGTGCAAGCATACACAGACACACACAGACACACACACACACACACACACACACACACACACACACACACACACAAATGGATGGAGCAATTATTATATAAATAAGTGTATAAACTAACCCATGGCTGAAATGTGGGAAAAGACTCTTCCTTGCTATGACTCAAATTTCAAAGGTCATGAGGAAAAGCACTGACTCATTTTGTTGTAGAAAGCACACATTACAACAAAATTATTTGAAAGCCAATAAATTGCTAAGTGTGGGGGGGACTCAAAACTTTATCGCAGTAAGTAGTTCATACTATAGTTATATAATGCCCTTCTAAAATTATGAAGGGAAGACTACCCAAAGGCCTGCAAACACTTGATAGGAAGTCAGGTGTTGTGGTGCTTGCCTGTAGAGGAGTCCTGATAAGGGAAAGGTGAAGACAGTGGGAGTTAGTGTTGAAGGTCACCCACTCTTGGGTACATAGCAAGACCAACCATAACCTGAACTGCATGGGACCCTGTCACAAAACAGTACAATTCCTTGGATTATAAACAAATAAACACAAACAAGAAACGCAAACAGGCCTTAACCCTAAGACACAAGCATGCCCAACTTGTGATAAGAAAAGTGCAAACCAAAATTATGCTGAGAAGTTTTCATCTGTGGTATTCTACCTTTAGCCCCATTCTTCTCAGCACACCTTAGGAAAAGGTGCTCTCATATCACTGTGGGAAAGGAAAGCAATAAAACATGGACAGGTGCTAGAAATTATTTAGCCAATCGTGTATGTGTTTGTCATTTGAGCCAGCAATTTGATTCCTGGAATCAATACCAAATCTACAAGGACACGCAGACATGGACTTGTCAAGAAAATACTGTGGTACGGTGACAATGAAATGCCTTCTGGTCCCTTGGGGGAAGACAGGGATTATGGCTCTTGTCTCTGCTCTCATCTCTAGATGATAGAAATAACCAGGCATTTTGAGCACCAATAAAAGGATTTAGGTTGTCACCGGTTATCAAAGATACACAGAAGCATCATGGGCTTCGTTTGGAGTAGGGATGGGTAGAGGGAGAGGCAGTAAGTCAGTCACAAAGATGAGTTCTGGATAAAGACCACAGTACCATACTTTCAGTCCACAAGTAGATAGACATACCTTGTTTCTGAATGTACAGTAGGAATTGATTCTCTCTCTCTCTCTCTCTCTCTCTCTCTCTCTCTCTCTCTCTCTCTCCCTCCCTCCCTCCCTCCCTCCCTCCCTCTTTCTCTCCTTCTCTCTCTCCCTCCCTCCCTTCCTCCCTCCCCCTCCCTCCCCCCCCCCCCCTCTCTCTCCCTCCCTCCCTCCCTCCCTCCCTCCGTCTCTCTCTCTCCCTCCCTCCCTCCTTCCTTCCTTCTCTTTTCCTCTCTTTCTCTCCACTCTGCCTTCTCTAAAAAAAGAACATTTAGTTGACTAGCTACTATCACAACGTGGAAGACACAAGCAAAAGAGAATTCCCACTTTGGACCAGAACAGAAAGACCAGTTTGTGGAGAACACTGCAAGGGAGTGAAAAGCCAGTCAGTAACTAGAATACTGCCTCCATGGGCATCGATATCCTTGACAGGCAGAAGAGTCGTTTCACCAGACTGTGGGGTAAGTAAGACCTACGATAGAGAGAAGTACTGAGAACCAAGATGAAGTGCGAAGACCCTACATTCCCTATCTCAGCCACCCTCACAGCCAAGAGAGATGACCACAGGTAAAATGGAATTTGTGGCATGGGCTAGGTAAAGGACAGTCGATGATAGAACGTAGTCAATGGTATTGATTTATATAATATACATATTATATATAAATTACATATATACACATAACATATATATACTTATACATACACATACACATCTATATATGTATACATATATATGTTTATATGTATACATATACGCACATGTATATATGTGAATGTGTATGTATGTGTATGTATGCATATGAGTATATGTGTATGTATGTGTATGTGTATATGTGTGTATATGTATATATATGCACATACCAAGCCTGCCAAGTAGTACATTGAGTTAACATGCAAGTGGATTTATGTGGGTTTTTGAATCTCAGTCAGAAAAAGGGAAGAAAATGAGTCTGCACACACATGGGAGTTGTAAAGCACACAATCACAGCTCATCCTCAGATGTAGGTTAACACTACAGCTCTGTGTGATAATAAAAGCCCAAATTTGAACTCCAAGGAAGCTGCCTGCACATCTACTGGACACTGGCTGAGCAAGAGGAGGAGAGGCAGTACAGTGAAGGTCCTGGGAAGACCCATGAAAAAATATGACAGAGGTAAACTCATAAAAACTCAGGGACCTCTAAATCAGAAGAATGTTAGGAAGTCTGGTAGGTATGAGCAAGGCAGGATATTTTCAAATTACAAGACAGATTGCTGTATCTTGCTCCTTGTGACAGAATACTGAATAGCATCTCGTCACAGTGGATGCCAGGAAACAAGCTTAGACTGAGGAATGGGGAGTCTGCTGTTTGGTCCACATACAAGTCAGTTTAGCCCGCCTATCATGAAATAGAAATCTCAATGGTTTAAAAAGAAGTGACATATTTGTTCTAATTCTCACTAGGTAGCCCACTATGTATGTGCCCAGAATCACAGAGCAAAACCACATCACTACACCTAACAAAAACAAAACAAAACAAAAACAAAACAAAGCAAAGCAACAACAACAAAAAAAAATCCTCTGGCAGGCCACTGGGGCCCGGTTAACAGAAAGTGTTTGGTTGTGCATCTGAAGTACACGTCAAAGGCTACGTTCTGTTCAGCGACAAAGTCAGGCACAGGCAACAGCCACCCATTACCACATGGAAATGATCTCTTCACAACTAAGCCTACACAAGGACAAAGCCAATTTGGAAGCCACGTGATCAGGCATGCAGAAATCCCAGCTCTCACAAGTCAGGCTTGTACTCACACCAGAGGCTCACCTCACTAGAGATGAAACACAGGCCATCTGAGGAGCAGGAAGAAGTGGGGGGCTTTACCGAGGTTTTGATGGAGTTGAGCATGTTTTCACAGGGGTGTGAGGAGGAGATGGGATCAAATGGTAGAGATTTGTTACGAAAAATAATTGTTAAAACTACATGAAAAGCTGCATGGACACTTATTGAACAGTTTTATTTTAAGCACCAGCTATTGACCATGATTTTGGAAAGGTATTTAAACACAAAATTAAGGTGAAGAGAGGAATGGTGGAAAATAAGGACATTCTCAATGAAACCCCACACTATTAGGCTTCAATATTAAATGCCATTTCTTAGACTGCAGCTATTGCATATTTTTCCATTTCCAAGCTAGTTGGCCTACCAAGAAATTCCCTGTGATGAATAGCAGTGGCGTGGAATGTTGTGGTATTCAGAGATTTTGTGTAGAAGGGGTCATTTTATGCTATCATATTGGCAAGATGCCCCTGCTGAATAAAACTGTAAAAAAATGAATGGTGTCTTTATGTTCAAAATTAAAAGCTCACAATATATTTATTGTCCTGTTGCTAAAAAATGTTCAGATTGTAATCCATTCCTTTTGCATCTTAGTGGGGGAGGGAGGGATACACTCTCAGCTGTACAGAAATGTAAGTGGAATCAACATTATGAAACACAAAGACAACACAAAGATCACTTCTTCTAAGTCCCTTATTTTACAAATGAGAAAATAATGGATATTCTGAAGTCTTTGCGGTTTTGGTGATTTAGCTGAGACTAAAACAGAAAAAAGATGGCTTCCCTATCTGGCATTTCTTCCACGACCTAACTTAAAACCATGGCGGTACTTTCCCACCTATACGTCCAGTCTACAGATGAAAGTCGAATAAACATGGAAGCAAACCCTGCCCCTCAGGTGACTTTCTCATTAACTGCATCTCCCCTGTCATACCGAGAGAAGACTTAGAAAGAGCTTCAGTTAGCAACTCTTGATTCTGCCAGGTCTATCAATGGTGTCTGACAAACAGTGATCAAAATAAACTCAGTGGAAAAGAAGAGGACGTGGCAGTTGTGCCAAAAATTCTAAAGCTCTTCCCAAAAGCGAAATTGCTGCCATGTTCCATCAGGAGGATAAAGAGGCAATGTGTTTTTAGCATATGAAGGTAATTAAATTTGAGTATTGGGTTTTGTCTTGTGAAAAGCAATTTACTCACTTTCAGTTCAGACGCTTACACAGAGTGTGTTCGCTTTCTCCCCATGTCTGTAAGACTCATTGAAAGCCCAACACATAAGTTCACTCAGTAATCCTAGCAATGAAGAAAAATTGTCTTAATGCTGCCACATAAAGCTTTATAGCTCAAGACTGGAATATCTGCTACAATTATATCATCATTTTTCCCAAAGAGAAAGTATTTTTAACTGCAAAAGGGATTTTTAAAAACTTCCTATCTCAGTTCATTTCTATTCCTAAAATAAACTATGTAGTAGTCTTTTAGAGACTTAATTAACAGAGATTATCAGTTGTATTTTATTTGAGAGTAAAATATATTTTAATCCTTATGTATGTTGACTCTAACAATCTAGGAAAATTCTGTGTGCGTTAACACCACCAAGTAAATCCAATAAAACATTTACTGCTCCAGGTAAATGAGTTACAGCAAATTAAGTAACTCATTCTTGTATTTATGAGGGCTTTTTAGTGCACCCTTGTGGTAAAGTAATAAATTACAAATGCAACATTAAGGAAAAATCCTGACTGCAAAGTCAGAGAAGCAGAGTCCACCACTTTCATCACCACCCGCAGAAAGCACCAACCACTGCCTGATCACAGAGCACAAAACCAAAATCAAAACAATATAGTATGGGTGTTCTTCAGCGTCACAGCCAATGGTGATGTCGAGCCCTTGGGCTGTGTCTCCTCTGAGTTGTTTGCAGACAAAGTTCCAAAGACAACAAAGAACTTTCATGCTCTGAGCATTGCAAAGAAAGGATTTGGATGTAAGGGTTCCCCCTTTGCACATAATTATTCCAGGATTCGTGTGCCAGGGTGGTGACTTCACACACCACAATGGCACTGGTGGCAGATCCATCTATGGGGAGAAATTTGAGGATGAGAACTTCATCCTGAAGCACACAGGTTCTGACAGCTTGTCCATGGCAAATGCTGGACCAAACACAAACAGTTCCCAGTTCTTTTATGTGCACTGCCAAGACTGAGTGGCTGGCTAGCTGGATGTAATCTTTGGGAAGGTAAAAGAAGGCACGAGCATCGTGGAAGCCATGGAGCTCTTTGGGTCCAGGAATGGCAAGACCAGCAAGAAGAGCATCGTTTCTGACTGCGGACAATTCTAATTCTTTTGACTTGCAGGAATCTTACCCGCCATATCATTCCTTCTGTAGCTCAGGAGAGCAGCCCCACCCCATCTGCTCCCAATACTCTGTAATCTCTGCTTTCAGTAAAGTTCTTTGGGTTCCATATTTTCCTCATTCCCCTCTGAGTGTAGCTGGATTGCAGAGTTAAGTTTATGATTATGAGTAAAAACAAATAGGAAAAAAATGAGAGTCTTAAGTTTTTAAGAGAGCAATGAAAACCAGGCTTATTGGCCCACTTCTCTAAACCCAACACTGTGCATCCAGATGCAAGGGGATTTCTGTGAGTTCCAGGCCATCCTGGGCTACCTGGCAAATTTTGGGCCAGCCTGATATTTCAAATGAGAACTTGTGTCAAAAAATTTAATTCATTTCCAAATTGCTTGTTCAGACTGCCAACCATCATAAGATAAAATGGCATTTTAACAACACCTTCTTTCAAATTGTCAAATTTGTTCACAGCTCTGATCTTGTTGTTTATTTGTTCATTTATTTGTTTTAACTAACATGAGAAATGCTTGAACTATGTAAAAGGAGATGTTTTTCTCCTATTAACTTATAACCAGTACAAACACCCAGCCAAGTGGTACTAGGAGCATCTCGCTCAGCTTGGGAAAAAAGAAATTGTCTAAAGTGCAAAGTTAGATGACTATCTGAGATGTTCTCACAAATATTAAGACAAAATGCTTTTCAAGGATAAATAGCAAGGTCATATTTCCTTCTCCCTGTGTGCTGCATATTGCGTATTACATATGCTCATGGTCCATGCGCATGAATATGCTCTGTGCATTAATGTGGAAGTGAGAAGATGCTGCGTGTCTTTCTCTGCTGTTCTCCACATTATTGTCTTGAGAAGTGGTCCATCATGAACCTAAATTTCCACCATTTTATCTGGGCTACCTGGCCATAGAGATCCATCAGTTTCTGCCTCCCAATCCTGGGGTTATACAGCTACATTTGCACAGCTACATTTGTGCATATTTTATCTTTTAACTTCCATGTGTTTGTATGGTATGCACCTATGTGTGCATATTTATATGTGTGGAGGTACATGTGTGTCTGAGTACACAAATATGTGGGTATACGTGTAGGTAGAAGCCCAAGGTTAATGTCAGGAATCATCCCCCATTACTCTTCCACCTTATTGATTGAGGAAGAGTCTCTCAGTCAAACCGAGATTCACCAACATGGCTAGTCTTGATAATTAGCATGTTCTGTGGTAGCCTGAGACTCAGTATTCCAAGGACGCACACTCATGGGTGGGCTGCTGCATTTACCCAGCATTCATGTGGCTTCTGGGGATATGGAACCCCCATCTTCACTATTGTGCAGCAAGGACTGAAACAGACACCAATCTCTTCGGCGCCATGTGTGACTTTTCACATCCTTTCCTGGACCTCATGATCATGCAGAAAACTCTTACCCACCGACTCATCTCCCTGGGCCTCTAAGGTCAGATTTTCAAAAGCAAGAAAATGCCTGTACATGATTCAGAAAAGTAATGACAGAGAGATAGAGAGAATGTGTGGAAGAGAACCATGAAGAGGCAGGCCATTGGATGTCTAGTTTCTAAACTGGATGTTAGGTTAACCTGTATTTATTACATTATCACCTACACATAAAAATATATGAATAAGTAAGGTACACAGGAGTCTCCAATGACAGTACCTGACAAAACAAAGATAAAAATTCTGTGCCACAGGCTACAAACAACAGAATAATAAAAAAGGAAGACAAATGTAATTAATGTCACTTTCTGCAAATTATAAAACATAACAGTAGGTATGGTGTGGCTAGGCAGTGTAGAAAAAAAACCTCAACTTGCTGTGAATTATTCATTGCCCATCTTGTGATCTGTTCACATACTGGTGCCTGGAGCAGACATTCGATGGCCATTGTTGAACCTTGTGTCAATCCAAAAATCAAGGGCTATGCTTAATAAATATTTTATGACCAGTGGTAAAATTGGTGTATCTCTAAGAAGGTCCTAATAATTTAAAGCAAAGAATATATTGTTTCCAAAAAGAATTATTATAAACATATGGTACACAATGCCTTTTTGAAAAACAGGTACCCTAGGGGATGTACCTCAGAATAAAGCATGTGCTTTTCCCTGAGATCACTATTCAGGACTGTTACAAAAAAAAAAGCATTGTTGTACATAGTTCATTTATATATTTAAAATATATCTGAAAGCATAGTTTTATGTAAGTTACTAAAAATGTCATTGTTTCATATTAAATACTATCTGATATATAGGAAAAATTTTTCTACTTATTTTTAACATTTAATTGTTCAAAATCATTCACAGCCAACTTGTCTTATCACTGCAATATATTTTGCTCAGTGACTTGTATTAGGACTAGGAATCCTGCCCGCCACCAGTCAAGAGAAATAGTCTTTGTCTCATCAAGAGAATCTGGTGCAATGAGAAAAAGCCAAGGAAACTGGAACCTAAGACAGCCTATGAGTGCTGGAAAGGGCTGTAGCAGTGCCAGCTAGCTAGTGGAAATGGTGGAAGGCTTTTCATGGAATAGAGTGGAGCGAATCATGCTGGCTCAGTGATGAGCACAGAGAGCAGCCAGATAAACTCCACAGAATATTAAAGTTGTTGAGACGAGCACCCGTATGACTGACTATGCAGTATTAAATAAAGAGCTTGAGAAGGCAGCTGGGTGTGATGGTGCACACTGTAATCCCAGCACTCTGGGAGACAAAGGCAGGCAGATCTCTGTGAATTTGAGGCCAGTCTGGTCTACAAAGTGAGTCCAGGACTACCAAGGCTGCACAGAGAAGCCGTGTCTCAAAAACCAAAACCAAAACAACAACAGCAAAACCCAAAAACAAAACAACAAGATAGCAACAACAACAACAACATAAGAGCTTGAGACGGTAAGCATTGCATAATTTTATTAGGTCATGTAGCTTTTTTTAATATTACAAATATTCCAGGTCTCTAATTTTTAATTCCATCTTCCATGACCCAATCCAAAATTATAATATGCAAAAGATATTTTTCATTTACACATTGAGTGACAGACACAATGTTAAGCCTGGAGTAATTATAGCTTAAAAGTCCTGATACCCTATGAGCATAGAAAGAGGGAGGAGGTCCCCCTCAGTCACAGTCATAGGGGAAGGGAGTAAGGGGAAAATGGGAGGGAGGAAGGAATGGGAGGATACAAGGGATGGGATAACCATTGAGATGTAATAAGAATAAATTAATAAAATAAAATTTTTAAAAAGTCCTCTATTTAAAGGAAGATAGGAGATGACTGCAGATGAATTGTAAGTAGAGAGTAAGGCAGGGATATGTAAATGTTTAAAGATGCAAGACCACCTTGCTGTCTTTGAAGTACTCCATGCTCAGTGTGACTACCTTATAGGCAATGAACGGGAGAGTAGGGAGGTCCTGGCACTAGATTTATATAGACCCTTCTACTAGACATCTTCAATATGTGGTTATTAGAATAGCTATGCACACAGTCCAACATATCCTTAGTTGATAATATGGTATCACCATGTCAAAGAGACGGATGCCCCGGTCCCAACTATAGCTTTTATTAGACTCTCCCCTTCATGTTAAATGCCACAAAAAGCCATGGAATTGTCTAAGTGGAGTTTTATCTTGAAGAACCACATTTATTACACACACACACACACACACACACACACACACACACACACACACACA
>OU015750.1:81845845-81902343 GCA_907169655.1 Acomys percivali
TGTGTGTGTGTGTGTGTGTGTGTGTGTGTGTGTGTGTGTGTGTGTGTGTGTGTGTGTGTGTGCTTTTTAGGTGTGTTGTTGTGGTTGTCGTCATCGTCGTCTTCGTTGTCTTGATTTGGGGGTCTTCTGTTGTTATATTGTGTTTTTGTTTGTTTTAAGAAAGTACTGAAAGTTTGGCAGGTAGGGAGTTGAGAGGACTGAGAGGGACTGGAGGGAGAGGAAGAATATGATTAAACTATGTTTAAATTTAAAATTTGTTTTAAATGATAAAAAATGTAATAAAAAATTCCTGAGGAAAGAATCTTTGGTGCTTGGGTTTCTTTTAAAAAGATTCTGCCTTTGGAGTGCTACCTCAGTGGTTTATGAGAGTGGGAGAGCTGGTCCTGTCCCTCACTGGTTGTAACACTTAAGAGAACAGGCCCTGAACCTTGCCTGGGCAGCACAGCAGGTGAGTCAGACTGAGAGCACGTGAGCAGAAGAGCTGTCCCAGTACCTTACTTACGTGGGAGAGCAGGCTGGGAATCTTGGCTGGGCAGGAGTAGAGCCGGGCCTAATGGCATGGGCATGGATGAGAACCAGCTCCTCAGGAGAGCTGGTTCTGCTCCCTGCTTCCTGCAGCCCTGGATGGGCCAGCCAGGCCAAAGCCTGAGAGCTTGTCTCAGTGGAGTAGATGCAGGAGAGCTGGTGGCCTGACCAATTCAGATAGCTTTCAGGCACAGATCCAGGACTTCAATTTGTCACACCCTAACAGCTGCTCCATAGTTGAACTGCTGGAGTACCTGAAAGGGCCAGGTCCTACAGGATCAAAGACTGTAGGCTTTCCATGACACAGGGCAACAACAGAATATCCAGGAGGAGTCCAGTGGGGTTCCAGTATTGATAGAGTAGCAGGCGCCAGAGACCTCATACCAGACCAATGATTCATTGAGTGAACATTCTCAAGCAAAGAAGGTTGGATAAAGAATTATACTGCGGGACATACTGTGTGACACACTGTAGCTTCCACGGTGACATTTTTTTCCTTCTGCTGAAGGGGAGATTATAAAGGTAGAGGGAAGGTACAAGGGGATGGGGAGATAAATGAGATGGGATGCATGATGTGAAATTCACAAAAAACAATTAAAAGTTAGAGAGAGAGAGAGAGAGAGAGAGAGAGAGAGAGAGAGAGAGAGAGAGAGAGAGAGAGAGAGAAGGATCGGCCTTTAATAGCTAAGAAGGCTGAGAGGCAAGCCTCTCTTTCAGTTTGCTGTCTCAGAAGTACATCCAGCTCAAAATTGCCAACGTACCAAAGCAACAGATTGGTAGATGGAGTGTATTTATGACCTGTCATCTACAATGTCTGTTCCTTAAAGACACTTTAAAAGTGGAAAGGAGCCAGCCCAGAGGCACAGACCTGAAATCACAGCTTCTCAGGAGGCTGAGGCAGGAGGCTCACAAGTTCAGTTCTTACACAGGTTATAGAGTAAGTTCAAGCCTAGCACAGGAAACAGTGATATCCTATCTCAAAGTGCAGAATAAAAAAATGTATAGACAGTGATAAAGCTCTTGCCTAACACGTGAAAGAACCAGGGCTCAATAAAATACACATATACATACACATGCACACAGGCCATCTATAAACTAATAGCATTTTTCAATACATATGTCTAGAAAATTACTTGCCCATCTAATAGAACATGTAACCGTTATAACTAAATATTTGGGTGAAAATCTATACCTTTGACAATAGTCAAAATAGTTGTCTCACAGAAAAAAATTCACAGATGCAGATGTTCCTGTCATTAAGAAGGAAAAAGAAATATCATGCTACATTACACTACCGCTATATGCTCCTGAAATGGCTAAGATAAAAACAACACCAGCATCAAGCACTGCTGTGAGGACAAAAGTTTCTATGGTCTTGCTCCCACAGGAGGAAATGTAAACTGATTTTAAGCAAGTTTCAAGTACACCCAACCAAGTCACATATGGATTCTACTCTAAGTGAAGTGAAACCACATGTCCATATAGGATGTGCTTATATATAACTTCTGTGTGTCAGAATCCTTAGCCACTTCATTAAAAATAAAGGCATGAGATCTTGAAAAGGTCTAAAAGTTCATAAGTTTTTAAAGATGTCTAATGGAACTCAAGCACACAACACGCAGGGCCCAACTATGTCCTTATTGACATACAAAGGCAGTGCAACAGGACACTAAAGTCCAAAGTCTTAGCTACAGGAGGATCCTCTAAGTCTTCTTGGAATATGCAATAGAGTAGACCACTTAGGTCATATGCGATAAACCTTCCACTCTCGGGTTTCCTCGGCTTTTGAATTCCTTTCTTCTCTTTATGCTAGAGAAGTTTCAGTGCACTGACTTCCCTCAAAGTTGGGATCACAGATCCTATGAACACTTTCTAGCTATATTAGTGCACACATGAAATCTAACATATCTGGCAATGATGATAATCACCTCAGTAAGTTGGCTTAAGAAGTTCTATCATCTTTTGCTTAACAATCTTATAGTGCTTTCTTATGTCTACTCTTCATTTATGTGCAACAGATGTGAGGAAAATATGGCAGCATCATTAGCAAGTCAACTGCTTCCTCCTTGTTTAGACTATGCTGACCAATCTGGAGCATATCAATACATGGTCACATGACTGTAGGTAGTGTTCCAGTGGCAAATCAGGGTGTGTAGGGTATGGACAGCCACCCAGTGCTATCTATGACTCAGTACATCCTATGACGATGTTATCTCACATAGCATCAAGTGTCTTGTAGGTGTGATTAAGCACCTTGAAGTGACTATTCTGAACTTTTCCAGCAGCTAACATTATCACAAAGGACCTTAAAATTAAAAGATAGAGGTGGTCTGGGTATGGTGGTGCATACCTTTAATCCCAGCAATCAGGAGGCAGAGGCAGGTGGATCTGAGTTCAACACAAGCCTGGCCTACAGAGTGAGTTTCAGGATAGCCAAGGCTATGTAGCGAGACCTTGTCTTGAAAACCAAAAAATAAATAAAATAAAACAGTGAAGGGAAGCTCCACGTGATGTTACTGAAGTAAGCTCACCCCTATTGCTAGTTCTTAAGTTTATGGAAAGACATTGTAAGCTGCAAAATGCAAGCAGCTTTAGAAGGTGGCAAAGTCAAGAGTCTTCTAGAGTTTTCTAGAGTCTTCAGGGAGAATGCTCACTTACTGGCCTCTACTTCTGCCATCACTGAGTTCCTAGCCTAGAACACAGTACATATGTGCATCTGTCTCACATTGAAATTATATACTTTGTGGGAGGCACAGGAAGTCCATACAAGATAAGGAGATGAAGCACTTATTCCCAGGCAGCTGTCCTGAGTGACAACACTAAAAGAGAGTCCAAAAAAAGGAAGGCATCCCCACAGTTCCCACAAGAGGAACACTTTTGGGAAATGAGTGTCTGGAAGATCCTCATCACTGTCTACTCAATCTAGTTTCTTCTTCTTGGTAAGATATTTGATTTGTAGAGTCAGGATATTCAGCATATCTTGAAGTGCTGGTTTTAATATAATACGAAATATCACCCCCTGCAGGGGCTACATGTTAGTGACGTGGTCCCAAACAGAGTGCTACTTCAGAAGTGGTAGTGACTTTTTAGAGACGGGCCCATTGAGACATTTTTGGGCCCATGAAGCACATTCTCAAAGAGGAGTGGAAGACTATGTGTCTTTCTCTCTTTAGTACCTAAATACCCTGGGGTGAAGAGACATCCTTGGCCACATGTTCCTGTAGAGATAATATCTTGTGTGTTGTATAGGTGCATTGCCTGTCAAAAAAAAAATCCTATGGCCTATAGGAAAGGGTGGAATAGAAGGTGGCATATCCAGCAGGCATGTACAGAGCCATGTATGGGAAGATTCATCTGGAACAATGTGACATTCAGATGGATGGTACCGGAGCAGAGGTAACCACCTGTCAGAAAATAGGTTAGTATAAATTGGTTATTTTAAGTTATGAGCTAGTCAAAGAAGAGCCTGGCAATATGGCCTAGGTATTTGTAAAATTGTTTTCAGTCTCATTATTCATTATTTCAGGAGTTTGGGGCCAGGAGGAAAAACAAGCACCCTACTATGTGTTCTACCATAAGGTGTTGCTGTTGTGCAGCAATGGCAGTGGGGTTAACTAGTCATGAGCCTAAATATCCTAAGTTGAGTCAATATAAGTCTTTTCTTTTCTTGAATATAAATGCATGAGTGCATGAGTGTGAGCCTGTGTGTAATCTACATGTGTGTAAGAGTGTGGTATATTGATGTCTGGAAGTCAAAGGACAACTGACATGTTGGTTCTTACCTTCTACTTGTTTGAGACAAGGTCTACTGGTTGCTGCTGTCTTATGCCAGGCTAGCTGGGCCATTAGTATCTGTGGATTTTCTCATATCTACTTCTACCTACTGTAGGAGCTCTGAGACTGTATATGTGCATAACCTCGTCTATGTACATGTAAGTTCCAAGAATTTGTACTAAAGTCCTCACATTGGCTCAGCAAGTACTTATCCACTGAGCCATTTCCCCAGCCTAAATAAACCCTTAAAAAAAAAACAAGTTGATTGCCTTAAACATCTTGTCAAAGAAGCAGAAAGTAGCTAAGATATCGATCAATTGATTTTTCCATCTCCTAAGATGATTCCAGAAATAGCATCATGAATAAGGCAGTCTTTTAGCACAACTATAAGAAGCTGTTGAGTTTTATACAGTTGGGTAATGGATGCATCTAGAAGAATATTGGCTAAGAAAAACTTACTTTCCTTTGCAACTCTAACATGTTTATGTATCAACGCATATAAGTATAATGGCAGAGTTAAAGGAGAACTTGAAAATAGCTATTATAGGGGAGTCAACAAAGTGAAGAGCCTGAAATGGTGTGAACACAGATGGGAAGACTGAGCCAAAGGGTGGAAAAACATATCACTGTGACCAGACAAATTTGTTAGGATGCTGACTGGAATTGAAGGGCTTGATGACGCTTCTGTTTCTCTCCCCAAAGAAGGTGATGAAGGCAATTACTAAGAATAAAAGGAAGGGAATAATAGTTAGAAGAACCTGAAAAGTGGAGAAAATCAGTGGTTATTGCTGCGAAGATGAGAGATAATGAGTCCAACATTAGCAGAAGGGATGTTAAGGATGGTCGTCTCATTCTGATGAGGAAGATAGACATCTGCCTCTGTGGTTTTCTCTAGTAGCACCTGTATTTCCACACACAGATGAGATGAGGAACAGAGCAGAATTTCCCCAGCTCAATAAGTTAGACCACTCTCAGGATTTTGGTCACCTAGCTCCCAAATGTGTTTCTGACTTGCAGACATCTCTGCTTTACCCTGTGTAGCTGATGGTGCTCACTCCCTTCTCCAATGACCAGAGACAAAGGAGAAAATCTCCTCCTTTATTCATAAGGCCAATACATAACCTTTTAAGACACAGTCTAACATATGCTCCTATCTAAGACTTCGAGTTATCAGATGCCAATGCCTAGTCCTGTTTATATTTTATTTGGTAACTGCACAGCCTTGGTAATAAGAACAGCATCAGGACCAGACAGCAGTGGCAGGTCTCTTCAGTTGATCCACAACACTGTGTCCACCCATTTCGGTGTCAGTATCCTATGCAGTATCTGTCTGTCCCCTGAGCCTTTCTTGGAAACTCCCTTGGTGCCTGTATATTTGCTGAGCTCTGTTTTCCCTGACTTCTCTCCCGATTTGTGGGCTACCTAGTAACTATTCCAATAGCCCTTTTATACTCTAGCGATTCTGAAGCATTTTCCATCCTTTTCAGTAAAGGCCCCTAAAGGATGTAGGCATATGTTTCCTAAAAGATTGAATGGGAGGAGAAGTCAATAGGAATTTAAACATGGTGGAAAGGGGGCACCAAAACAGATGAAATACACCGAGTATGACACTAAAGAAGTTGGGGCAGGTGACAGAAGGAATAGTGCCCATGCTGGTGACTGTGGTGAGGACAGAGAAGTGACAGGAGGATGGGCCTCAGCATTCCAGCCAGGGAAGAGGCTAAGGACAAAATTGGAACGTCGAGGTGACTGTTCCAGAGATAAATAAGTTCTGGGGAGCCAAGTTTACGACAGTGCAGATGAGGGAGTTCGGTGATTGGAAACAAGGGTCCAGGAAACAGGCAAGTGAATGTTTCACAAATCACCCACATTAATTACAGAAACAAAGAATAGGGTTATGAATAAGCTATAATTCATAAAGCTCTCAATGAACTAAGAGGCAAGACTGAGTAACTCTGTGTGGAAGAAATGAGGAAGGTGGCACACAGTGATGGAAAGGCTGAAAGGGGTAAATATGGTACAAGATGAACTGAGTTTTTTTTTCCTTTCTCTGTCCTTGTTTTTTCGAGACAAGTTTTCTCTGTGTAGCCTTTGCTTTCTTGGACTTGGTTTATAGCCTTGAACTCACAGCAATCCACCTGCCTCTTTCTCCCAGAGTGCTAAGATAAAAGCATGCAGCACCATGCCCTGTTAAGGTGAGTGGGTTTTAAAGGAAGAAAAAACTAACAAACAAAACTAAAAAACAAAAACAAACAAACAAAAAAACCTATCCTGGCACATGGTCACGTCGTAGGACAGTGCAGTATTCACCATCAAAAGACAATGAGGAAATGCTTGGTTGAAAGTTCTGTGTTTCAGCTATAAGGATGAAAGTTGAAACTGAAATAAACATTATTTCTTGAATCCCCAGGCAGGGGAATTGGTTGTGATGCTTATTTTCTTAGAACAAAGTAGATTTGCTTTGAAATCTCTGAGATGGTAGCATTATTCACTAGAAAGACATGCTGTAAGGGACACATAAAGGATGCAAATATGTCACACAAAGTGTTGTGTCATTACTGGGAATGTTTACATTCTAGGATATAACTATAGCTTTAAATTACCATTTAAGCATGCTCTTTTAAAAATTAGTTTACCTTCACAACAACATTTCCCAGATCACATAAAATCCACATATAAAAGTACAATGTCTCTAGGAGACCATAATCTGTTGTATACATTTTAAAAATTTTTTCTACATGTTATGTTTGCTAGTTTCATTTCAACTTGACACAGGCTGGAGTCACCTGAGGGAGTCTCAACTGAGAAAATGTCTCCATCAGATCAGGCCTGTAGGGCATTTTCTCAATTAGTGACAGATAAGGCAGAACCTAGCCCATTGTGGGTGGTGCCATCCTGGGCTGTTGGTGCTGGATTCTATAAGAAATCAGGCTGAGCAAATCACAGAGAGCAATCCAGTAAGCAGCACCCCTCGCTGGCCTCTGCGTCAGGTCCTGCCTCCAGGTTCCTGCCCTGCTTGAGGTCTTGTCCTCATTGATTTTGATGTTAAAATGTTATATGGATCTGTGAGTGGAATAAACCTTGCCTTTTGGTCATGGTATTTCATCACAGCAATAGTAACCCTAACTAAGACACGTTATATTTAAATTTCTAGTATGTATTTTTCCTCCTATGCTTTTTGTTTAATAATTGTTTTTCTTTCAGTACCAGAAGTATCAGTATATCAAATGATTTTAGATTTGCCTTTGTACTTCCAGGTATTAAATAACTGACATACTTTACTAACTGAAAAGGAGAAAAAAGAAGAAGTCAATTTAATTTTCAGCACCTGCTTATTTAATACTAATTTTAAAACCCAAAGAAAGGAGAAAGTATCCCAGGACACTGTTCACAGCAGCCAGACATCTGGTGAAGTTGGGATGCTGCTGTGGCTGTCTGTAAGGCTGGCATTCATTTAAACAGGGCTTCGTGACCACTCCCCATCCCTAAAGCCACCTGAGGAGCCATTGCTTCTGCCTGTCAAGGTGGCTATTAGCTTCTGCGAGTGTTCCTTTCCCTAATAGTTCTACCAATCATTTTTATCTCTGCTGCCAGCCTGAGCATTTATTAACAGGCATGAAAAATGTTCAAGAAGTTACAGGATCCTGGATGGGCTCAATCTTTTAAAAAAATTTTTTTTAGTGATGTTCAAGGAGAGCTGTCATGTGACTGCAGACAATTTGGGGACATCAGGACTAATATTCATTCTCTATCTATCTATCTATCTATCTATCTATCTATCTATCTATCTATCTCAAGCTCTTCTCTCTCTTTTTCTTGTCTTTTGGTTTTTGAGGCAATGCCTCACTATAGAGCACAAGATGGCTTCCAACCTGTCATTCCCCTGTTTCAGCCTCCAGTGAGATGGGATTTCGGGTCTGTGCTATCACACCTACTTACATATCTCATACAAGGCACATTCTATTCTTCTAGTTCCTCAAAACAAAGCACACAGGGTTATGTTGGCTCCTCATCACAATCCAAAACCAAAACATGGTGAATCCTGTTGCTCTTACCTGAGAAATTTAGTGAGAATTGGACGCTTCTAAAGACAGCACACAAGACCAGATGTGACCATTTTATTTTCCTGCTTTATGCCCTACAGCTTCAAAAGTGTGTCTTCACTATGTCAGCTCTGCTGTAGTTGGATCTATACACTACACACACATTACCTTTAAAAACTAAACCAGATTATTCCTTCTGTCAAGCACATTCATTCAGTGCATACCCATTGGTGCATCATAAAAAGCCTACACTTAGCAAGTCTACAAAATCCTGAAAATTTTGTTCCCAGCAGGTTCTCATACCTTATCTCTTCTTAGTCTTCTGCTTTGCTGCTGCAGGCTTCCCACTTCTCTGTCTTTCGGCAAACACAAGGCTTTCCCTGAACGTTCTTTGCAGTGTCACACTGGCTTAACCCTCTGCTTTTCCTGTATCTCTCATTAGAAGTCACTGCACCAAGGAGGTATTTCTAGCTGATGTAGCCCACTGTAAAATTCTACCTTTTACTTGATTTTTAAATAGAACTCATCACCAAATGTACATATAAATTTATATTTTTTTTCAATGTGGACATGTATGTATGAAAGGAAAACCATGCAAGTACATATGAAAATAATTTACCAACCAGGCTGGGAGACTGTAACTTTTCAGATAGACTATAAATGCCAAGAGATCAGAGACTGTTCTGTGTCACACCTAGGACACATTTGGCTCATATACTTAATAGATATGTTCCTAGATGCATTGAAATGCTCCTTTTTGCTCTTGTCTCGAGTAGCAGGAATGGCTGTGCACTTTACTCTTAACTGTCTAGTGAGATTATCCTCCTTGTTAAGGTACCACCTGAATGCAGAAAATTAGCAAACCCACAGTTTGAAATGTAGCCAGGCTGCTTGAATGAATTCCTCAGAATTAGCCATTGGAGCCATCTCATCCTTTATTAACATCCTTACAGTGTGTCCCAAATACAAAAGTTACAAAGAAGGCAGATCTGTTAAGGACTGGGACAACTATATTGATTCCTCTGAGTTTGTCAGGAGGCATCAAGCTAGAAATAATTCAATCAACTCATAGTAGAGTGTTTCTCTCCCAGAAGTGCTCTGTTTTACAATAAAGGAAATTCTCCAAATGGGAAAAAAAACGTGTAGAGAAGCCCTGTACATTTGTGAAATAAGAAATTTGTCATTGCTGATTCTAAGATCATTGGAGTACCAGAGTAGAGGGCCAAGTGTTAGGAAGGGATGCATTTGAAAATGAAACAGTCTCCGATTCTCTCTCTTCATCTAAACATCAGGAACACTTTGGACAAAACTTACTTTAGCCTGCTTCACTTAAAAACTAGTTTAGAGGCTGACAAGCTGGCTAATTGCTAGCTGCCCAAGCAAGAAGACCTGAGTTAGAGTCGTAGAACCCACCCATGTTGAAAAGCTGAGCACGGTGTTGTGTTTGTCATTCCAGAGCTAGGGAGGAAAGACAGGCAGATTCCTAAGGCTTGCAGCCAGTGGTCTCGTTTCCTTGAGATCCACACCAGCTATACAGAACAGCACTCAAGGTTGATGTCTGCACTACACACACACACACACACACACACACACACACACACACACACACATGCTCAAGCATCTGTGCACACATATGCCCTTCATGTCCTACAAGCAGATACATGTATTGAATACACACAACAAATAAAGAAATAAAATCAAAGGCTAGTAGGTATTAGGTGTGGTCATCAAAAAATAAATAAAAGAGGCTATTAGAGTGATTTTTATGAAGTTATCTTACTACCCTCAACTTTCTGCTCTGACATTTCATTGTTGTACTGAAGTAAAATACAGAATGATCTTTGGGACATACACAGTCATGAAGAAGTTATCCATCTCAAAAGTGATGTATCAATGTTGTCAAGAACGCCCCGAGCTGTCAGCTTGGGTTGCATAGTCTACTATCACCTAAATTCCATGTAATCACTGTTTCTGCTTTAATTTAAAAATCACTATTTTTCCATAAAATATAAACGTAAAATGCTCTTAGAATTATTCTTAGCTTAGTTGAAAGCTTTTCATGGTTTGTTTACCCATTGACTTTTCAAACAATAATGTTCCTTTGTATAGCCATCTTAAATGTAAATTTTGACAAGTGGGTTCTCATTAAAAACAACAGTGGTTAAATGAGTGCTTTCAGTGGCAGTTTACTTGTGCATCTCCAGTTGCTTCCAAGCTGATTTCTTGATTGCTTTAATGATGGAGGAGTAATGTTGTGCTGTGAGCAGTCTTTGAAGAGAAATGCTGGCAATACACATAATGACTATTTTCATTATTATATTACTTTAAGTCTTTAGAACTCAAGACTGCAATTGTCATTCAAAATTTTTAAATATTCCTGGGAAAATTCCTAAAAGTTTTAAAATTACATTTAAAATCATATATTGAGCTTGGGGGTAGAGTTCACCATTGGGGGTGGGTGGAATTTACCAGTCATACCCATTGTACGACCTCTTGGTATGCAAAGACAGGAGATTCACTGATTTGAAGTCTGGCTGGAGTACATAGTGAGACCCTATTACACACACATGCGCACGCGCAGAAGAAAGTGGAAGGTGAGAGACACACAACTGAGAGACTGACAGACATGGAGGAGAGAGACAGAGACAGAGAGCACACACTAGTAGAAAATCTACAGACTAAATTTCCCACTAAGCAGCAAAGTGGTCCCCTATGTCATTAACAAAACCCCATAGGGGTAGATTCTTTGTGATGATATTTCTGCCTCTGCTTTGAACTTTTGATTAATAGAATCAAATACTTGAATGATGTCACTGTTTCCAAAAGAACATTATTCCCTCCCACTCATTGTACCTGACAGGTGCAAATTCCAAGAGATAACCACTCTTGTGCACATACGGCACAGCCTGGTTTTATGTGTGTGGTAACTGCCATCACAGAACAGTTAAGAGCAATCCTCACCTAATTTTTCTCATGACAGATGTGAGGCTTAGAGAGTTGTTTGGTGTAGAAGACAGACTTGAAAAAATGTGACCTGGGAGGGTCAGCAACAGGGAGCTAGTTACAGGGTGAAGAGTGTTTCCAGCTAAGACACAGGACATCAAGTGACGTAAGAATGTCAGGAAAAGGCTTCTTAAAAATTACAGTTTCTGACATACAATATAAAGAATGATTTACTTTTTCCAAAATTAAAATTTGAGCTCTGATTGTGAATGTTTGCTAACTGTAGTATGAAAAAAAAAAATACAGAAGGAAAACAACACAACACAGTAACTGGCTGGAGAGAAGTATTACACGCGGCTTGTCTTCACAGTCATTTTTGTCCAGAGTGGTGATAAATGGGTCCACAAAAATATTTGTTATCTTTTCTTGGTAGATTCATCAACATTATTATTTTCTTCATACATCAATTCCTCTGTGAAGTACGCAGTATGCGAAATGAACTGTACAGGGCACTATTCAGTTAATATAAAGGATATAAAAAAATCAAAGACATAGCAAACAAAAGAGAATTAAAAGCCAACAGCCTTGATCAACATAGTTGTAAAATGTTTTTTAAAATATTACTGAGATCCCAAATTCAACAGCACCTTGAAAGACTTAAATGGTACCCATGCCAGAGATGCAGTAACTACTCAGTACACAAAAATTAGTAAATGCTGCAACCCATCAGTAGAATGAAAAACAAAAGTCCTGTGGTCATCTCAGTTGTTTGGGGAAAAATTGGCTAAGATCCAACATCCATGCATGCAAAAACTCTGCATAAATAAGGCATATATGGAACATACTTCAACATAACAAAGGCCACTTCTCATCAGCCAACATTGTATTGAGTGAGGAAAAGATGAATGCTTTCTTTCAACGATCCAGGACAAGACAAGGATGCCAATTTTCAGCATTTCGGTCTCCAAGAACTACTAAATCCTGTCTGTTACAGCAACGTGAATGTGACTAGAACTCATTGTGTTAAGTGAAATGAGCCAAGTGCAAACGCCACATGCTCTCACTCATATCTGGAATCAAAAATATTTACTCTCATAAAAATTAAGATACCACGCAGAGTAGGGAGTAGGAAAAGTAGGGAAAGCTTGACCACTGGTAGCTAAGTTATTTTTATTTTTTATGTGACAGTAAAAATTAAATTTAGAAACTGAGTTTCGTGATGCACATTTTATAATCACACACTTGAGAGGCTGACCCAGGGGAAATAATGAGTTCAAGATCACCCTTGGCTCCAAAGCACAATAGCATCTCCAACATAAAAGTGATTAATTAATTAATTAATTAATGTATTAAAATATAATAAAATAATACCAGTTCCTTATGGAGCCTACATTCCTATTCTCACCCTCATTACAGAGCTAGAGCCATGTGCGTGGTGAGGATACATTCCAGCACTGAGCTACACCCCCAGCCTTGAACGTATATTTTTATAGTATAGCTGGAATACCCCAGTAAACTACCAGAGATAAAGCACAGAACAGAGAATGCACAGTGTCATTAAATGAACTAAGGCACTGATGGTTTCCATGGGGAGAAAGCGTTTCAATCTGTGCAACTTAAAGAATAAAAATGATATGAAGACCCGGGCCAACAAAATGACCCAGCAGAGAAGGGCTCCCACCAGCAAGCCCGAAGCCCTGGGTTAAATCCCCGAGACAGACATGGCAGATGGCATAGTCTATGTTCTCCAGGGACAGTCAACCTAGAAATGCTGCTAAAAAATCTACACGGCATCCCTTCTCAAGCAGAGGTTCACCGGGGATATTTACACTTTGTCCAGACCTGCATGGGCTGAGCAGTAAGGAGCCTGCCAACTGCTTTGAAAGAATGAAGTGAAAACAGCTCAGATTTCTGTAAAGAGCAAAGACTAAAAGAGAACATTGAAACCTAGAAATATCTCCGGTACAAAATGGAAACAGTGGGCTGGCTGTTTTTTCCCATGGCTTTCTGAAGGTTGCTCCAAGGACCATGAAGGACAAGCATGGACCAGAATTCATGCACTATTGTTCTATAGGGGATACCAAGGTTCCAGAACCCTGCGAGAATGGAATGTGTTGTGGTTTGGATAAGAATGTTCCCTAGAGGCTCATACACTTGAATACTTATCCCCACTTAATACAAGTGTTTGGGAAGGATTAGGAGGTGTGTGCTTGTGGGAGGAAGTGTGTCACTGAGGGTAGGATTTGAGTTTTCAAAAACCTGAGCCATTCCCAGTTAGCACCTCTCTCGGTATTGAGCCTGTGGGTCAGTATGTAAGCTCTCAGCTCCTGCCCCAGCACCATGCCTGCCTGCCTGCCTGCCTGCCTGCTCTCCTGCTCCCCAAAATGGTGACCACAGCCGCTAACGCTCTGGAACCATTAATTCTTAAGTAAACATTTTCTTTTGTAAGTTGGACTGCTTATGGTGTCCTACCACAGCAATAAGAAAAGCAACTAAAATACAAAACAGCTCTAAATATCTCAGGAGCGTTCCTCCTGGAGTTGAGAAGAAGAGCCTTCCATGACAAGGATGAGACCTGACCACTCTGAGACACAAATAGAGCATCCAGCGTTAGGTAGGTATTAAGAAAAGGGACAATGTGGTACATACTCAACTCTTGCCTGATCCAGATTTTCAAATTAATGTGCAGTGCGTTGAACGAAGAATTTTTAACAGTTTTAATTTGAGGAAGAAATGGATAGGAAGGGGGAAACAAATGATATTTCAGGAAACCAAAAGTTAGCTAGAAACTTAGCTAGAATAGAGACTCAGTGGAAAACCCCAGACCATTCCCTCCAGAGAAGAAGATAGGCTGACTGCAGATCTTTACCTGTCACCCCCACTTCCTCTTCAGCACTCCACGGGCACTGCACATGTGTGGTGCACATGTTTACACACAGGCAAAAACCTCATACACATAAAATAATAATGCATCATTCTAAACATCATCAGAGTTATAAGATATTGTAGGCAATACATTGTCAACATGTAAATAAACTATACCACATAGAAGTAGCATATTCCTAAAAGAATAAATATCAGAAATAAGACACATGAAAAAAAAACACTCTTTCAATTACTTTAAGAGGAAGTAGGTTATTTACAACAAAAATAATGACTAATGTGCTATTTGTTACTTTAGAAGTGATTTGAGTAAAGTAGTGGCACAAAGGATAAAAAGGTAGTTGGAAATAATCTCTCATAAAATACTGACATAATATAGACCATGAAAATTAAGAGGTGCATATCGCTTTCTCTATAGAATGCAATAAAATTAAAACCAAAAATAATTAAAAGTCATTAAGAGGGATTAATGGAAAGGATGGTAAGAGCACAGGGGCAAAGGAGGGGGGGTGGGACAACGGAAGGTTAGTCTAAAATCCAAGTCTAACAAAGAACTGTACGCAATGCAGGTCGTCTAATCACTCCAATGGAAAAAGAAGATAGGTCTTTTAACCTAATTACCTGCTCTTTTAAAAATAAATGTAAATATAATAATTCAGTATTTTGCTAATAAATGGTTAGAAATAACCATACCTTATAAATAATAGTCATAAGAAAGATATAGAGAATCAAGAATGTTGGTTCATGCCTGTTGTGTCAGTTCACGCATGTTAGGGTTAGAGTTAAGGTTGGGGTTAGGATTAGAGACAGGAGTATTGTTGTGGGTTCAAGAGCAGCCTGGACTACTGGATGACAGAGGCAATGTGAAATCACTTTTATTTGTCTATGTTAGTATTATGAAAGAAAATTCTTTAAAATTCCATTCATGTTAGAGTCAAAAAAACATAAAATAATTGGGAAGTTAAAGATGAAACATACCATGCCCAAAATAATACCAGAAAGCAGCAAACATTTTGAAACACCAAGGAAGCCAAAATCTCATGCATAAGAGGAATCTTGAGAGAGTCTGTGTGCAACAAGCAATCTCTTCCTCACTTCCCATAAAGTGTGGGATTCTACCTTGAGCCACTCCCCCTTCCCCTCCCCCCACACCCTTCCCCACCCTCTCTTTCCCTCTTCTCTCCTCCACCTTCTCTGTCACTTTTGAAGGCTTTGAAATGTTTAGCTGAGGGTTAGGAGTATGGTGCAGTGGTAGACTGCCTTCCATGCAGGCATACAATGCCCTAGATTAGACCCTAGGAACAAAGCAGAGGGTGGAGGTGGGGAGCAGGGAGGGGGGAGACTGTTTAAGTGAAGTACAGAGGCTTTTTGCAACCTACAATGAGATTGTTTTCTTCTCATTTAATATCATTACCACGGCCAAATTTTCTCTGATTTTGCCAAATGTCTGAAGCCTCACCCCGCCTTCCATTCCACACAGCTTCTTGCTTTTGCTGCCATGCCCACCAATTGCTCCATGCTCCTGGAACCATAAGCCAAAAGAAACTCTCTCTTGCATAGGTTACTTTTGCTCATGGTATTTAATCACAGTAACTAATGGGTAGGCCGTCATTTGTTTTGTGTGTACAAAAGTCTCTACCATGAAAATATCCTATGTAATAAGATAGAAGAGTTCATTTTCAAAAGAGTTCCTCTTTGGTCCGGGCTCGTATTAGGGTGATGAAAACTGTTCTCTGTGCTCAGTCAGCATGTTGGGCTGAGTGCCAGCTTTGCAAGGTCATGCTCTGAGTCTCCATTGCTCTTATTATGAAGGGTTCACACCTCTTACATACTATCCAGGGGAAAACAAAAAAGAAAATCACCAGGTTGCTAGCAGTTTTAATAATAATTACACAGTTGAAAACAATTCATTTACTAGAAACTGAAGAATGTAACTACTGTATTGGATAATAAGTCAGGTGAAAAAAATGAACTGAAATAAAACGTTAATATATATTTGACCAGAGCTAATTAGCATTTAATATCCTTGAAACTGCTAATGGTATCCTTCCTGCGCAGTTCAGGAAGGTGCCTTTTGAAAAAGCAACGCAAGTCAAAGGAAGGGGTTAAAGATTTCAGCAATCTTCAAGTATCCATATTAAAAACCAGTTTATAACCTTCCATGTTTAAGAGAAGTGAGATTTGAAAATCTCATCCAAATCTTGAAAGTCTGTGTGACTTCAGTGGTCTATTGCTCTTGGAAGCAAAAGTGAAGGACTTCTAGACTATCCGAGAACATGAAAAAGTAACTAATCCACAAGAGGTTGAGAATGGCAGGCAAAAATGATTGAAAACAGCTCTCTTCAATCTTCATTTTTGAAGGCTATTCAAGTAAAATGACTCTGTCTTATAATGTGTTTAAATAATGAAATTAAACTCATTATAGATAGGTTAAAATGCAAAGGCTCACTCTAAGTATCTATTTTTCAACTTACAACACATATCATTGTGTGATTAAATGAGTGTTTTTTGATTTATGTTTATTTTGTGGTACTTATACTCCCAATAAGTGAATTAATTGAAAGTTTTTACATAAGATACAAAAATACATGACATTTCATTCCTATGCTCTGAAGACTACAACTATTTAGTAGTCATAATAGGTAAGTATGATAGATAGATAGATAGATAGATAGATAGATAGATAGATAGAAAGATAGATAGATAGATAATAGATAGATTGCAATTTTTTAAAAGTAGGATCATATTTCCATTCATGTGTTCCATGTGCCAGACTGGTTAACTATCTAACACGAAGTCATGGTTTCTTTCCATAATGTACCAGGTGCTGTTGAGAACCAATTCATCAAAGTCTACACATGCATTCTCTACTCCCTTAATCAAAGGTGTTGAAATAATGTGGATCAAAGAGACACATGGTGCCTCAGTCTGAAACAGCAGCTCTGCTTTAATCACACTATTTCTTTATCTGATGCAGAGGATGGAAAAAGGGCTAGAGAGATGGTCCAGCAGTTAAGAGCACTTTCTGTTCTTCCAAAGGATGTGCAGTGTCCTCCTCTATGAAAGCACAGACATACACACACACACACACACACACACACACACACACAACAACAGCAACAACAACAACAACGACAATATCAGTGGACAATGGAGGAGACACATGGCAGAAGAAATTGGAGCCTTGGTAACGGAGATACGTATCAAATAAAAGACCCTGCCCTGCACAACTGTTACTTTAGGATTAAAATATTCACTAATATGTAAGAATTCAAAAATCACATTGTGATTGATTTGGTCATGTATTGGTCATTTATAGGATTATTTTAACTAGTGTAAACATTAAGAATTTGAATGTAAGAAATGTCTTTCCTCTAAAGAGTGGCCCGCATTTGTAATCCTGGTATCTGGGAACTGGAGACAAGGAGGTTCAGAAGGTCTAGGTCATCTTTAACTAGATGATGAATTTGAGGCCAGCCTAAGCTACAGAAAACTCTGTATCACAAAAGGAAGAAAGCAAAAGGCATTGGTGCCTTGCCTATGTGGTGCTGCCTTAGTGACCAGGCTGTAGACAATGAAGTAACTGGGAGAAGAAATGGAAATGATGGATGACTGTATGATGAGATGGGTTATATATTTGGTCAATTGTCATCACCATGTAGTGGTCATCAAATCCGGACAATGAACGGTACAAGCCGACAATGTCAGCATCTATGCACTGTAGCTAGAGCTGTGCCAGTCTAGAGAAAGAGGCTAGAAAATGTCGGAGTGTGCACAGCTTCAATTGGGGGTTACATCCTCCCACATTTTGTGTTGCCATGAAATGTAGGCCTTACATAGCTTAAACACTACTAGTCACTGTAGTCACCACTGTGCTTGGATTTGCCAGTGTGATGGTGCTTACCACCCCGATCTCCATGTCTCTGCTTCAGGCTGCTCTGTTTCTGTGGGAGGCTAAACATTTCTGGTAGATCTGCTCCTACTGACTTCTCCCCTTTTATTTGAGAGTGCTATTGACAATTTTGTCTGGATTTTCCCTATGGTTATATAGCTGATTATAGCAGCAAGGTAGGTATTTTCCTTCTCTGGCATGTTAAAGATGTCTTTCCACTGCTTTCTGGCGCCCATCATTTCGACTGAGTAATTAGCTGTCAAGCTTTGAAGATGAAGTGTCTTTCCATCTTGTTTGTTTTAAGGTTTATTTATCTGTTTGTTATTTTCATTTTCTCTATGCTATTCCTGGTTGTTATTATTTTTATATTGATTCTGCTGGAGATTTTCTGCCGGAGTCTTTGTCTAACTTGTGCTCTTGATTCTTTCAGCCATTTATAAAGTTCTTCCTGCTCATCTATTCAGATATCGCCTCTGGTTGGTTGTCGCGCACACCAGTAGGGTATGCTGAAGAGGCCGCAGCAAGTGGATCCGATGTTGCCCCTGGTACATTGTGTCCCTCATTCTGAAACTTCAGGACATAATCATATATTCCACATATCAATTTTATTCTTTCTCTTTTGATGATCTAGAATGGGTATTTTCTGCTGTTTTGTTATTGTTTTGTTTTGTTTTTGTTTGTGTGTGTGTGTGTGTGTGTGTGTGTGTGTGTGTGTGTCTGCTGCTGCTTCTAGCCATTTATACAGGTCTTAGTTTCAGCCATAAATGCAACTTTTTTTCCCACTTCTACCCCTATGATAGCACTCTTTAACTTCTCCTTGTTTTCATGCTTTCTCTATTTATTTCTTCAACGCATATGTTCAATTCAATTTCCTATGATACTATTCCCGTCAGTTAATAACTGGATCAATATATAGATCCACTTCTAGTCTCCCATTTTCCCCTCTTTATTTCTGACCGTAGGACCCTATATCTTGACATGCCTTGTGATATTTTATAAAGAGAGTCAATTGTGTATACAGATGTGTTCACTGTGATACTGGCTTGCTCCAGTTGGGCTTTTATTGTTGTTGTTTTCATCTCTGTGGCTGGCATGCAGAGTTGAGATGTGTAGTTTTCATGATCTACTGTGGGACTGGGGTAAGACAGTGTAGACTAAGGTGACTGGCCTCAGTGTTCCCGTGTGATCAAGGGAAAATTAACCAGAGAGCCTGTATGAACTGTATGAGATATAATAGTAGGCTAGGTCATATATGCAGTTATATCCCAGTTTAAGAATTTTAGTTTTTGCTTGTTTGTTTTATTTTCTAATGAACATACTAGTGAGTTTTGGGCACAGACGTGACATGACAATGAACGATGTTTCAAATAGTTTGATTAAGTGTTCAGTATAAATATAGTATAAGAAGTAACACAAGACCACAAACAAGTCATCAATATCACTACTTCCAAAGAATTCATTAGGGAATATTGTAGAATTCATGGGAAGAATCCAAGAGTCAGGGTAGGGGGACTGTGTGAAACCCTGACTTCAGGTGTGGTATGGATGCTTCACTCACACTCATAGCAGCTGTGAATATTTGCCCAAAGTCTGTACAGTATTGTGCCTGACAATAACCTGTCATGGAAAGTAGAGAGACTCTTGAGGCCCTACTTTTCCCTGAGAATCTGTGCACAGTCATTTATTGATGGGGGAAGGGGAGATATTTTCTTCAGTGGCATAGCCATTGGTAAAATGCTCATGTCCCAATAAACAAATTTACACCTACACTCATTTAAACAACCTTAGTAAAACCCATGGTCTCAGAAAAAAGAAAGAAGGAAGGAAGGAAGGAATATATGAGAGTAGAAATGGGGCTAGTTTGCAAGAGAAAGTGGATTGCATAGAGTAAGAAAGGAGAAGAGAAAATAAGAGTTGGTGAATATAATAAAAATTCATTGCATCCATGTATGAAAATGACATAATGAAAGCCATTATGCTACTACTAGAAGTGTTTTCTAGGTGATGCAGGAAGTAGCAGGAACATAGAGATATCTCCCGCAAGCATCAAGTCTGTAACTAGTGGTTCAGACAACGTTAGATGCTGTATACACTGTTTAATTACAGTAAACATTATTTTTTAATGCCTAGATGAGGGATAAGAAAGCAAAAGAGGGGCAATCCTCAACCTCAAGCTATGGACCTGATTATGCAGAAACAATATTGCAATGACTTTTCCACTGTTTGGTAATGGTGAGGTGTCAGGAGCTCTGCAGTCTGGAAGCACCATTTGAGATTTGCTAATATGGACATACATAGGTACTGAAGATTGATGTTCACAGGGATGGTCCTGATGGAATATAAAATCTGTGTGTATGATTAAATAAAATCAATCTGCACAAATCATGAAGAATAACGTAAGTCTGGGGACCAATCTGACAGTTGACTACATTTACTAAGAGATCTTTTTTCTGTCAACTTCTGACATCATCAGTTAGAATGCCTGCCATCTTTTCCAGGAAGCATCATCTGCCTAAATTTTTGTAGAGTAGGGGTTTCGTCCAAAGAGACAAGCTCACCAGTAGTAGACTGTAAGAATGACAAAGCTTTCAACGCATATATTCTGTCTGTCAATAGACTATCTTCCAAGATATCTGTCTGGGAAGATAAGCAGGTTTTACCAAGATGGTCCAGCGACTCTCACATCTGCCCTTCCCACATCTGTCTTTTCTTACTATTACATCACTTCCCACAAGCTATTTTTTTTTAAGCATCACTCTGTGTCACAAGAGAGACGAAATGTGACAGTTTAACTTTTCACTTTTAGACAGAAAATAAGCCACTCTAAAAAAAAAAAAAAGAAAAGAAAAGAAAGAAAGAAAGAAAAGAAAAGAAACTGAGGTAAAAGAATGAAAACCAAAAAAAAAAAAAAATAGCTAACCTGTCACTACTGAGAGGTGAAGAGCCAGAGGACAGGTACACGCCGAGCTGAGAGATTTGGACAACAGCATTAAATGGGTAGTGGTGTTTTGTGTGTTCTCCAATTGTTTAACAGAGCTTTTACTTAAAGAACTGGGGGAACAGTGTAAAGTACTTCAAGACTATTTCAGAATCAGTCCCCTGTTTCAAAGGACTTGCTACTGAAAGTCAAGGCATAAAGCTATTAAAAGTTTGGGCACTCCCAACTTAGAAATGAAGTTACCTGTAAAACACATGGGTTTCGCATCGTAAGTATGTTTTTTTTTCCCTCTGAAAATAAAAATAGAATTGGGTAATATCTATAGTATTTATAGAATTGGTAGACATATTTTATGACCCAGAGACTGGATAAATATATAACATAAGGAAGCCAAGTTCACCCTAAAATCTAACTCACACATTATCAATAAAACATCAATTTCTATCATCTCACTATAAAACTGATTTTTTAATATATGAGAATAGGTCAGAAAAAAACTCAAAACAAAATGTAATACTGAGGAAGAATCATAAAAACATTTGGAGCCATTACAAAGCAATCGGAGAATTCATCCGGAGAGCTATGATTCAAAAGTGATTTCTGTCTTATGCCAAAAAGTGCAATATTATTTTGTTCAAAATGAAGTTATATAGATTTCAAGGAGCCTGATTACAAAATCCTATTTGTGAGATGCATAGTGTATTCTACTTTCTTTGGCCAGACCTTTTCTTCCAGGCAGAGCAACCTAGATGAGGCTCTCAACAGGCTAGGATCACACCTGCCATTTGCTTCCATCTTTCCATTTAGTCACTCTGCTTGCTCCTCTGGCCCCTTTGCTAACACTCATAATTCTAGGCATAGGCTATCTGGACATTGAAGGATAACAACAGAGTGTACTGTAGCCAAATATGTCACTTCTGAAAGATGACTAGATAAAGGAAGCTGGGAAGAAATGGAGAAACACCCTGTACCTCCCCATTTGATACAAATTTACAGGAGTCTCCTCTCCTCTCCACCAAGGAGCAAGCAACAAAAATAACTGTGGACACCTTTGCTATGGTCTGAATATGCAGGTGTCTCCAAAACTTGTAGGTTGAAGTCTGATCCTCAATATGATGGCATTCATGGGTGGATCTTCTGGAAGATGACTGACTCTTAACAGTGAGCCCTAATGGATGGGAGTGATATGCTCAAAAGTAAACAAAAAGATCAGAGTTGTTCTCTTTCTACCAGGTGACACACACATCATGATAGACCAAGAAGATGGCCTCACCATACACCAAGGTTGACAGGGACATATCACTGAGTTCTGTACCCTCAAGAAATGTAAACACATTCCTATTATTTATAGCCACCTTATCTGTTACACATCCCATACAAACTATGACATCTTGAGACCCTTCTCAACGCAGGGACTGCACGAGAGGCATCTGTGTGAGTGTCAGGAGCTGGCTTGTGTCTACCATTTCTTATACATTTACCTTCCCATATGCTCTACTGGAAACATATAAAGGCCTCTTTATTTCCCTTTGTCCATCTCTTCTCTGAGAAAGTATGGCTTTTACTGAAGATGTTACATAAAAAGAAAGCCCAAGCCACCTCTTTAACAGCCATTCCTAACACAATGCATTGATAAACTAGCCTTCCCATGGGGAAAAAAGAAGCAAAGCAATTTTATAGGGAAAAACTGGAAAAAATAAAAATGGCAATATTCTATTTTATTTTCAGGTTATACGTCTTAAGGCTGAAGTCTGTCTCATATCTCCAACGATACAGTGCCCAAGAAGGAAAATGGAATTCACACTGAGTAAAGCCCAAGCCGGCTTAAGGCTTCATCTGCCAAACTCAATTTCTTTCTCCTATTTGAGAAGTCAAAGGGGATCTCATCCTCCAGGAACCAGTGTTATCACTTCATTTTAAGATGAATGCATGACGTTTCTGCGTTCAACTCTTTTTTTGTTTGTTTGTTTGTTTTGTTTTTTTGTTTTATTTATATATATATATATCTTTTTTATTTAATTAATTTATTCTTGCTACATCTTAATGGTTATCCCATCCCTTATATCCTCCCATTCTTCCCTCCCTCCCATTTTCCCCTTACTCCTCTTCCCTATGACTGTTCCGGAGAGGGATTACCTCCCCCTGTATATGCTCATAGGGTATCAAGTCTCTTCTCGGTGACCTGCTGTTCTTCCTCTAAGTGCCACCAGGTCTCCCCTTCCAGGGGACATGGTCAAATGTGAGGCACCAGAGTACATGAGAAAGTCATATCCCACTCTCCACTCAAGTGTGGAGACTGTTCTGACCATTGGCTAGATCTGGGCAGGGGTTTAAAGTTTACAGCTTGTATTGTCCTTGGCTGGTGCCTTAGTTTGAGCAGGACCCCTTGGCCCAAATCTGCCTATCATAATGTTCTACTTGTAGGTTTCTAGGACCCAATGGATCCTTCTACTTTGCTATTCTCCCATGGTTCTCTCATCTAGAGTCCCAATAGGTTGTCCTCCCCTCTGACCCACTTTCCTGGTAAGTGAAGGCTTTCGTGGGACATGCCCATTGGGCTAGTATGCAGATATAAGTGAGTATATACCATTTCAGTCTTTCTACTTCTGGGTTAACTCACTCATTATGATCATTTCTAGCTCAATCCATTTATCCACAAATTTTGGGAATTCCTTGTTTTTAATAGCTGAGTAGTATTCCATAGTGTATATGTACCACAGTTTCTTTATCCATTCTTCTACTGACGGACATTTAGGCTGTTTCCATGATCTGGCTATTATGAATAAGGCTGCTATGAACATGGTTGAGCAAATTTTCTTGTTGTGTGCTGGAGCATCTTCTGGGTATATTCCAAGGAGTGGAATAGCTGGGTCTTGAGGAAGCCCTATTCCCAGTTTTCTGAGATAGCACCAGACAGATTTCCAAAGTGGTTGTACTAGTTTGCATTCCCACCAGCAATGAAGGAGTGTTCCTCTCTCCCCACACCCTCGCTAGCATGTGGTGTCACTTGAGTTTTTGGTCTTAGCCATTCTGATGGGTGTAAGATGGAATCTCAGAGTTGTTTTGATTTGCATTTCCCTGATGACTAAGGAGGCTGAGCATTTCTTTAAGTGTTTCTCAGCCATTTGATATTCCTCTGTTGAGAATTCTCTGTTTAGTTCCAAACCCCATTTCTCTATTGGGTTATTTGGTTTGGTGGTGTTTAATTTCTTGAGTTCTTTATATATTTTGGATATTAGACCTTTGTCAGATGTAGTAGTGTTGGTGAAGATCTTTTCCCAGTCTGTAGGCTGTCGCTTTGTTCTCTTGACAGTGTCTCCAGCCTTATAGAAGCTTCTCAGCCTCATGAGGTCTCATTATTAATTGTTGACATTAAGGCCTGGGCTGTTGGTGTTCTGTTCAGAAAGTTGTCTCCTGTGCCAATATGTATCAGGCTCTTCCCCACTTTTTCTTCTAAGTGACGTAGTGTCTCTGGTTTTATGTTGAGGTCTTTAATCCACTTGGATTTGAGTTTGGTGCAAGGTGACAAATATGGGTCCACTTGTATTTTTTTACACATAGACATCCAGTTAGACCAGCACCATTTGTTGAAGATGCTATTCTTTTTCCATTGAATGGATTTGGCTTCTTTGTCAAAAATCAAGTGGCCATATGTATGTGGATTCATATCTGGGTCTTCAATTCAATTCCACTGATCAACCAGCCTGTTGCTGTGCCAGTATCATGCTGTTTTAATTGCTATTGCTTTATAGTACAATTTGAGATCTGGTGTGGAGATTCCTCCGGGGCACCTTTTATTGTACAAGATCGTTTTTGCTATTCTGGGTTTTTTGTTATTCCATATGAAGTTCAGAATTGAACTTTCAAAGTCTTTAAAAAATTGTGTAGGTATTTTGAAAGGGATTGCATTGAATCTGTAGATTGCTTTTGGTAGGATGGCCGTTTTTACTATTTTAATTCTCCCAATCCATGAGCATGGATGATCCTTCCATCTTCGCATGTCATCTTCAATCTCCTTCAGAGTTTTGAAATTTTTTTCAAACTAGTCCTTCACTTGCTTAGTTAGAGTAACTCCTAGATATTTTATATTGCTCGTGGTTAATGTGAAAGGTATGGCTTTCCTAATTTCTTCCTCTGCAAGCTTGTCATTTGTGTATAGGAAGGCTAAAGACTTTTTTGAGTTAATTTTGTATCCAGCCAAATTGCTGAAAGTGATTATCAGTGGTAGGAGTTCTCTGGTGGAATTTTGAGGGTCATTTATGTACACTATCATATCATCTACAAATAGGGATAGTTTGACATCCCTCATTCCAGTTTGGATACCCTTGATCTCCTTTTGTTGTCTTATTGCTCTGGATAAAACTTCAAGTACTATATTGAAGAGATATGGAGAGAGTGGGCAGCCTTGCCTTGTTCCCGATTTTAGAGGAATTTCTTTGTGTATCTCACCATTTACTTTGATTTTGGCTATTGGCTTGCTGTATGTAGCCTTTATTATGTTGAGGGAAGTGCCTTGTATCCCCGATCTCTCTAAAACTTTAAACATGAATGGGTGTTGGATTTTATCAAATGTTTTCTCTGCATCTAAAGAGATGATCATGTGGTTTTTTCTTTTCAGTTTGTTTATATGGTGGATTACATTGATGGATTTCTGTATATTAAACCATCCCTGCATGCCTGGAATGAAGCCTACTTGGTCATTATGAATGATATCTTTGATGTATTCTTGTATTTGTTTTGCAAGTATTTTATTTAGTATTTTTGCATCTATGTTCATAAGAGAAATTGGTCTGAAATTCTCTTTCTTTGTTGAGTCTTTGTAAGGTTTAGGTATCAATGTGATTATGGCCTCATAGAATGAATTTGGTAATGTTCCATCCATTTCTATGTTTTGGAGTAGCTAGAAGAGTATCAGCATTAGCTCGCCTTTGAAGGTCTGGTAGAATTCTGCACTGAAACCATCTGGCCCTGGGCTTTTTTTTTTTTTTTTTGGTTGGGAGACTATCGATGATTGCTTCTATTTCTGTAGGGGAAATGGGACTATTTAGCTTGTTTATCTGTTCTTCACTCAACTTTGGCAAGTGAAATTGATCAAGAAAATCGTCCATTTCCCTTATATTTTCAAATTTTGTGGCATATATGCCTTCAAAGTAGGGTCTTATGATTCTTTGTATTTCTTCAGTGTCTGTTGTTATGTCTCCCTTTTCATTTCTGATTTTGTTGATTTCAATACTGTCTCTCTGCCTTTTAGTTAGTTTGGCTAAAGGTCTGTCTATCTTGTTGATTTTCTCAAAGAACCAGCTCTTGGTTTTGTTGATTCTTTGGACTGTTTTCTTAGTTTCTAATTTGTTAATTTCAGCTCTGAGTTTGATTATTTCCAGACGTCTACTCTTTTTGGGTATTTCTGCTTCTTTTTTTTCTAGGGCTTCGAGCTGTTTTGTTAAGTTGCATATGTGCGATGTTTCCAATTTCTTTTTAAAGGCACTTAGTGCTATGAATTTTCCTCTTAACACTGCTTTCAATGTATCCCACAAATTTGGGTATGTTGTTCCCTCATTTTCATTGAATTTCAGAAACTCCTTGATTTCTTTCTTTATTTCTTCCCTGACCCATGTGTCATTTAGCAGAGAGTTGTTTAGTTTCCACGTACGTGTGTAGGCTTTTTGTTGTTGTTGAATTGCAGCCTAAGAGCATGGTGATCTGATAGGATACAAGGTATTATTTCAATCCTCCTGTATCTGTTGAGGCCTGCTTTGTGACCTACGAGGTGATGAATTTTGGAGAAGGTTCCATGGGGTGCAGAGAAGAAGGTATATTCTTTCTTGTTTGGGTGAAAGATTCTATAGATATCTGTTAGATCCATTTGGTCCATGGCATTGGTTAATGATGTTATTTCTCGACTTAGTTTCTGTTTCAATGACTTATCGTTCAGTGAGAGTGGGGTGTTGAAGTCTCCCACTATTATTGTGTGGGGATCAATGTGTGGTTTAAGTTTTTTTTGCAGATCTTTTACAAATGTGGGTGCCCTTGTATTAGGAGCATAGATGTTCAGAATTGTGATGTCATCTTGGTTGACTTTACCTTTGATGAGTATGAAGTGTCCTTCTGCATCCCTTTTGATTAATTTTGGTTGAAAGTCTATTTTGTTTGATATTAAAATGGCTACGCCTGCTTGCTTCTTGTGACCATTTGCTTGTAATATTTTTTTCCAACCTTTTACCCTGAGATAGTGCCTATCGTTATGGGTGAGATGTGTTTCTTGAATGCAGAAGAATGTTGGATCTTGTTTATGCACCCATTCAGTTAGTCTGTGTCTTTTTATTGGAGAATTGAGACCATTGATGTTGAGAGATATTAATGACCAGTGACTGTTAAGAGTCTTAATTTTGATGTTGTTTCCAATCGAGCGTTTGTGTAGCTGTGTTTTTGCCATGGTATAGTTACCTATTTCCTGAGTAGTTTTGGTTGTAGCTTGACCCTTTGGGATGGAGTTTTCCTTCTAGTACCTTCTGTAAAGCTGGATTTGTGGATAGGTACTGTTTGAATTTGTTTTTGTCATGGAATATTTTGTTTTCTCCATCAATGGTTATTGATAGTTTTGCTGGGTAGAGTAATCTGGCCTGGCATCTGTGGTCTCTTAAGGTATGCAGGATCTCTGTCAAGGCTCTTCTGGCTTTTATGGTCTCTGCTGACAAGTCGGGTGTAATTCTGATAGGTTTGCCATGAAATGTTATTTGGCCCTTTTCCCTTGCAGCTTTTAATATTTTTTCTTTGTTCTGTATGTTTTGTGTTTTGATTATTATGTGACGGCCAGTTTTCCTTTTCTGGTCAATTGTATTTGGTGTTCTGTAGGCCTCTTGTATGTTTATAGGCAGCTCTTTCTTTAGATTAGGGAAATTTTCTTCTATGATTTTGTTGAGAATGGTTTCTGGGCCTTGGAGTCTGATATCTTCTCTTTCTTCAATGCCTATTATCCTCAGATTTCTTCTTTTCATGGTGTCCTGAATTTCTTGGATGTTTTGTGTCAGGAGTTTTCCAGATTTGGCATTATCTTTAATGGTTGCTTCAAGATCTGTGATTGTATCCTCTAGACCTGAGATTTGTTCTTCCATCTCTTGGATTCTGTTAGAAAATCTCACCTCTGTGTTGCTTGCCTTCTTCTCTGAGGTCTCATGTTCTCGTTTTTCTTCTGTCTGTGTGTTTATCATTGAATCCATTTTCATCTTCAGATCTTGAACTGATTTTTTGATTTCTTTCATTTGATTGTTTGTATATTCCTGAGTTTCTTCCATTGCCTCTTTATAGGTCTTCAGAGCTTGAACCGTTTTATTTATTTCTTTCATATGGTTGTTTGCATTTTCCTGAAATTTTTCCAGTTCCACTCTATGTGCTTCTTTTATGTCTCTCACCTGTTTGGCTGCGTCTTCCTGTATTTGATTATGAATTTTATTTGTTTCCTCCATTAATGTGCTCCTTATTAAGGATTTGAGGTCATTTTCTTGTATTTCCGTTGTATTTCAGTTCTCTGGGTTGTTTTCTTTGGGATAGCTGGAAACTGGAGACGCCATGTTGTTTTGAGTTTTTTTTGCGTATGCTTTTATGCTGTCCTTTAGACATCTTGCCATCTTTGTTTTTGTTGGGTAGCTTCCAGAGTTGGATGGAGAGGGTCTAATGATAGATTTACTTGTTTTCTCACGATTTTTTGTAGGCTCGAAATCTGATGCTTAACTGGTGTGAATGGCAGGAGCTTAGCCCTGTCGTTTTGGACTCTCACAGCCAGTGATCCTCAGCTCCCCTGTGCTGTGGGTCCTGCAATCGTTCTGGGTCTCTGGATGAGTGTTGGGTCAGGCCAAGGTATCCACAGCCTTCTGGGTTTCCTGCCAAGTCCAGCCAGGGACACTGGGCCCGAACCACTCGCCGAGCTCAGCTAGACTCTCAGGGCCTGAACCATCTGCTAAGCTCAGCTAGGAATTCTGGTCTCAAAATGCACACAGGGTCCAGCCACAAGTTTTAGGCTGGGACTGCACACCAAGCTCAGCTAGGGGCTTTTGGCCAAAGTGTGTGCTGTGGTCAGTTATTGGCTCAGGCCCGAACCATCTGCCCAGCTCAGCCAGGAATTCTGGATTCAAACTGCACACTGTGTCCAACCAGAGTCTTAGAGCTGAAACTGTGCCAAAAGCTCTACTAGAGTCTTTGGGTCCAATCTGTCTGCCAAGCACGGTTAGGGACTCTGGCCCTAAACTGCACGCCGAGCTCCACCTGAGTCTCTGGGGCGGAATTGTGCACTGAGCTCAGCCAGGGACTCTAGACCCACACTGCACGCTGAATTCAGCCCGGGACTCTGGGCCTATACTGCGTGGATAGTCCAGCCAGAGTCTTGGGGCCGCCAAGCCTGTGTGCACAGTTCAGCTAGAATCTCTGGACCTAATCTGCCTGGCAAGTCCAGCTAGGGCCTCTGGGCTGAATCTGCGTGCTGACCTCAGCCTGCGTCAGTGCCCCAGAACTGCCCGCTGAGCTGAGCTAGTGTCTTGGGCAGAACTGCTCGTTGATGGGAGCTAGCGCCTCCGGTGGAACTGAGCTCTCCGCTCAGCCTGCATCACAGCAGGTGAACTGCGGCTGCGCTGAGCTGGTGCCTAGGATGGAACTGAGCGCTCCGCCCAACCTGCGTCACAGCAGGTAAACTTCGGCTGAGCTGAACTGACGCCTTCGGTGGACCTGAGTGCTCTGCCCAGCCTGCGTCACAGCAGGTGAACTGCAGCTGCGCTGAGATGGTGCCTAGGGTGGACCTGAGCGCTCTGCCCAGCCTGCCTCACAGCAGGGGAGCTGTGGCTGTGCTGAGCTGTTGCCTTGGGCAGAATTGCTTCCTGTGTTGAGCCAGCATCTCCACGGCACTGCACACTGAGCTGTACCTGGGACTCTAGGGCTGAACTGTCCGCCGAGTCCAGTGTGTGTCACAAGACACCACGCTACCCAAATCTTGTCCAGAGTCCCCTCTCCCGCAGCAACTCCCACCAGCCACCACACTAACCACCTCCACTGGAAGGCTCTGAGCTGCAAACCTCAGCCGCTGCCGCTGCTGCCACTGGTGCCTCTGCTGCTGCTTTGATCCGAGAAAATCTGCACTCCTCCCGTGTGCAGGGGCACGAAGGTCCTCCGTACCCTGGTCCCTCCGAAACGTGGAGCACTCCTGCTGCCGTGGTTCTGGACCTTGGTGTTCCTGGCTCAGAAATCTGTGCAATTCCCTGGATTGTTCACTGGAGCTTCCAAACACAGTCCACACTGCTCGCCGCCATCTTGGATTTCTTTGTTCAACTCTTATGAGCATTAGAAAAGGAAAGGGTTATTGAGAATATCACATGAAGTGGCAGGGAGGAGGAGTCCTTTAAAAGACTGGGAAAAGGGCTGGGAGAGAAGACAGGAGGAAGTAGAAGATTAGAAACTAGATTAGCAGAAGTAGCAGAAGTAAACAAAAGATCAGAAGGGAGACCAACACAGGAGGAAGCAGAAAGTACAATCCCTCGTTCATCTGCTCTCACGTCCTTATTCTCCTACATCAAAACAACCAAATCAGTGTGTGTGTGAGACAGTCTTCTTTAGTTTCCCAAACACAGTATCTAAGTTTTCCATCTGAGGTCTTGCATCGCTTTGTAGGAGAAGATATGGGGACTCAGAATGAAAGTTCTTGACTTGTGAAGCACCAGATGGGATTTGAAGATGAGCCAAAAGCCCTCCTCTGGCAGGAAGCTCACAGTGGCCTTTGATCCCCTACCCCCTAGTGGACTGGAGTTGGAAGGGACTTCTTCTCAGCCATAAGGATTAAGGAGGAGGCCAAAGGCCAAAGGGAGGGAAAGGGAACAAAGGGCAGTCTCAATCAAGCTTCTATTTTCAAAAGACATCACCAAGTATGTTGTGTCTTTCTTTTAGAGTCCAGGCTCACTCAATCACTTATTTAACCTGGACACAGATGTTTCCACTTCACCTAAAATTGTTCTATTTCAGATCACAATAGTAACAAAGACCACAATCAAAGCAAAGATTTTTTTTTTTTTTTTGCAAAGAAATAGGAGAATGCAAAATTGGAAAATAAAATGTTTTATTTTCTGGAAAAATGGGATACATAATGAATGTAATACTGCATTGCACATGTTTACATTTGGGTTTATTTGAATAGAATCGCCCATCTTCTTATAAAGGAAAATAAGCCTAATAAGGCATTCTTCTCTAAATTTCTTTCTGACTTATTTTTGTAGTGTCCTGACATAATGTTCTTTAAAAGCACTGACAAGATTTATTAAGATGGTTGTTGAAAGAAAATTGAAGTTTTTGAAAGTTGGTTTTTAGTACTGACAAGAAATGGTATGAATATGTACCTGATTATTAAAATATTACGTTCTCAGACAAAAATAATGAATTACTTGAAATCAACTTACAGTAAACACAGTTACTTTTATATTGTGCGGGGAAGAAATGCTTCAGTCTACCAACTAAAAGAAACATATTCATCAAGTTTGCGGAATTGTAAAGCTTTTGGCCTAAATCATAAATCGCCATGCATAAATAAGAAACAAGTGGTCCAAATGACCAATACTGAGGTAGGAGTGAGAATTCCATAGGCAGTAAATGAAAAAAGGGCCCATAATACAACCACAGTTATGACCACATAAACGTGAAAACAAAGAAAGCAAAGTTTAATGAACAACCAACAAGCACAAGTCAAGTTAGAGAGTTCTTTGGCAACTACCAGGTCAACAGGCAAAAGCAGTCAAGGAGAGCAGCTAACAAAGCAAAGGATGGACAATGGAGGGGGCAGACTTCAGCACATGATCCCAAGCCTAACTGCAAGCAAGGGAGCAGGGTTCAATACGGGACCACCTCCCTAACTGCAATCAGTGTGTGAACAAAGTATAATAGTCTCTCTGACGCACCCAGGAGGCTCTGTGCAGATCCTCTTCTGCTCTGGCTGCCTCAGCACACAATATGCAGAGAAAACTGACCAGTCTCAACAGAAATGACCCCAGTGTGTGTCCAGTTTCTGCTGTAATTCCTATGGAAATTTCCTAGGCAACAAGCCAGGAAGCTGGTTTATCCCCTCTCTTGGGACAGCTCTACTTTGGGGAATTTCTCTCACTTTTTCTGAATTCTTCACTCTTGCTTAATTTCTTACTTTTCCTTAATATTCTCACTGTTCCTTCCTTTTTTGCATAATTTGCTTTTTCTTTGCTTACTCCTATGTACATTCATGTTTTTAACTATCATCCTGAGACACACAGCTATAGAAGCACCTGTCTCAGGTTGGATTTTGGTCCAATACTTGTATCCTGAATCCAGCACATCTTGACTGAGAAAAATCCTATAATTCTCTAAGATCTACAACACCATAAATAAGTTACTTTCATTGTTCCTACTATAAAGGCCCTAATTGCTACCCACTGCATCCTGAATGCTATCCACAAGTTTCCTGCTCTGGGAGCCACATTGCAGAAGAACTTCAGCCAGAAGGAATTCTTGTTCAAAGTCTGCAAAGTCAGAGTCGACAGAAGTGAAGGAGCCTACTAGGATAACATCTGTAATGCCCATTACAAAAGATCTGATATACATCTTCACCCATAAGGCACATCTTTTTCAACCATGGAAGAGTAAAGCACTCATACACATAAAATAAAAACTAAACCTTAAAAATATAAGGGACAGATGGACCAACAGTTAAGAGCATTTTTCTGTTCTTGCTGAGGACATAGGCTCAGTTCCTACCAGCTACATGGTAGCTCACAATCATATATAACTACAGTATGCTGGCACCCAGCATGGATGTAATACATGATGAAGGGAAAAGTCCGGTGCACATAAACCAAATTAATTAAATGAACAGCTAAATCTAAAACTGGAAGAAAAACACTGTGAGAATATTAACTTAGGAAGAGTTGTCCTTCAGCTATTGTCTGTAGATGTGCTGGAGTTATTAAAAAGTAATAAGGCAGACACAGGCCTGACTTGTTGGAGGAGTTATAACTGTGTAATCTTGACCCAAGTTTGAAGCTCTACAAGACAGCTATTCAATCTAAAGAGTTTAAGTTGAAGCTCACCCATCGGGAGGCAGTAAAGTCCTTGCTCCACTGGTCCTCCATGTCAAGGACCTCAGCCCCATTTGAGTGGTAAAGCTTTTCCCTATATGCGAGTTGGAGGGATGTTAAGTGTTCTTCAAGTCTCAGTGGAAATGCTGACAGTGCATGCAGAAAGTGTCCTTCATAGCTGGCCACCCAGGTTACTTACAACCAGATGAATGCTCCCCTACAGAGACAACTTCTACCGAGATGAGCTGTACTGGTCTCCTTACTCAGCTGTACTTACTAACTCTGCCTCTTGGTGTATATGTAAGTAGTAATCCCACCTCCTTGGTCAGTTGTATGCATTAACTGTTACAATTAATTGTATCCCTTCAGCCTAGGAAGCCAATAATTGACACAAAGAGACTGAAACGTAATTCAAAGCTGCAAGCACTACTCAGGGCAGAATCTAAACTGCTACTAACCTAACAATAAACTAAAATAAACTACTCTAATCCTCAGAACCTACATATATCCCAAGCATTTGCCAATCTGATCCTTCTCTGCCTACTTCTCTCCATCAGCTGTCAACCTTCAACTGTCCACCATCAACAGCCAAGTTTCAGCTCTGCCCCCTCTCCAGGAAGTCCCACCTTCCACTTCCTGTCCTGCCCAGCTGATTGGCTAAACAGTATTTACACAGTTGTTACATCCACTCAAGACATTCCTCCACAATTAACCCCACCTCTCGGTACAACTGTACATAGTAAACACTCTGAACTTCTCCATCAGAGAACTCAGTCAACCCAGTCCCAGCATTCTGTGCATCCAGGTGTTCATTCCATTGTCATTATTTTGACGTTCCACTTAAATATCACTAGAAATAGGCACCTCCTAACAAAATGCACAAAGGAACCTCAGTGTTCACCTATCCAAGCAATGAACTCTCTGGAACAACTCTGTATGGCAGAAAAGTAGGGCAGATCCTGCATCCCACAGGAGCAGATTGTTTTCTCTAAGTGGGAAGGCTGGGCAGAAGGTGGAGTTACGGTGATAGAGTGGTTGTAAGCAACGTATTTTTGTTGTTTCTCTCAAGTTTTATCTTAAGAAATTTTACTTAGTTCCTTGGACCCCACTGGTTGTGGTCTAGGTGAAATTTTCCCATAATATGATCTTTTACTTTCATGTCTAGGATCTATAAAGACTTAAAAATGAAATTAAAAAAAAAAAAAGCTGGTCTATGGCAATAAAGCCTTTACTCGGAGACCCCTTGGTCTCAGACATTTTTTAAAATGATAAATGTAAGCATTCAGTAGATTGATCTGGTGCTTTTCTGCATAGATATGTTCCTAGCAGTGGAGATGTGTGCCTACCAAAATTGAGCTGAATTTCCTGAACTGTTTATGCTAGCTGTGCTTCTTACTACAATTATGTAATTAAATTAAATGGTATGCAAATTGATGAAAGTGATTGATGGTGGATTTGCTGTGTAAACTAAGTTAAATGCTTTGAAGACTTCCATAAATGTGAATGCCTAACATACACTCACTGTTGTGTGACAAGCAAGGCAACTTAAATATTGACAAGGGTCTTGAAAATAAAATCTAGGAGGAGGTTACACTCCATCCAAGTGCACAGACTCCTATACTAGATTTAAAGAAATCAAAACTGGAAATCATAAAGTATACCATGGATGTGTTTATATAAAGAAGAAAGTGCAGTGCTTTTTTCAGCAGACATCAAAGTAATAGTCTTGGATCGCCATCAAAGCTTGGGCAAATGAGTGTAAATTCATTGGGTCTTAACTTAAAGTGAAATGTTGATGTGCCTATTAACAAGGAGTCTCTCCTTTAGCCAAAACTCTGGACTGGTGCCACGGAATCCTTCTCTTGACTGACTCCATCTTTCTTTGTAAAAGTCCCTACCACCAGCATGTGACCTCCTTAGTGCATTTGCCTCCCCCACTCTTAGCAATCATCCACCAAGTTTTACACTTCACTATCCTTGGTGTTTCCTCTTCAGAACTTTCCATACAATCGAGAATAGGAGGAAGAGACTGGCCAGGCAGAATTTAGGTAAGGAACTGCAATAAGAAAGAGGAGAAAGGGAGGGGGGAGAGAGGGAGGGGAGGGTAGAGAGAGGGACTGGGAGGAGAGAGGAGGGAGGGGAAGTTCCTAAGGGATGTAAAGTAAAGTGATTAGTTAATGAAAAAATAGCTTTGCTTTGCCTTAAAGCTGGAAATATCTTTAGCCCTGTGGGCAGCTCTGACCTTACTGAAGGCTAGAGATGCTGGAAATGTTTTAGGCAAAATGTCCTTGGTTCTGACAGCATAGGGATGGCAAAAGTGGGAGAGAGCTAGTTTCTGCTTTTCTCTCCCTCTCCCTCTCCCTCTCCCTCTCCTTCTCCCTTTCCCTCTCCCTCTCTCTCCTTACAAGATTCCTTCCTTGGAATCTTTCATAAAGATTCAACCTAAGGCAAGAGGAAGCACCTGGGAACCCCCTGGTTCAGCCTACTAGACAGACCAGTTCATCTCTGTCCCTGGGCCTCACCTCAGTTTCTGCCTCCAGATGCTTAAAAATGCCCTTAGACTAGCAGGTTGGCTCCATCTCCTGGGATGCCATCCTCCAACCAAGTTTTGGCCTTCTTTCTCTTGAGCTCACCTCTGTGATTCCAGATTAAACCATCTACTAAACTCACCCCCTCAGTGTTCCTGAGTTTCACACTTTGTTTCGTTGTTGTTGTTTTGGTTTTTTAATGTAAGTTTTTTGTTATCATCATCATCGTTATTTATTTATCCAGACTGTAATCCTCTCTATCTTATCTTCCTATTCCCACCCTGCCCACCCCTCCAATCTATTCCTCTCCCCCATACCTCTGACAAGTGGGGTCCTCCTTCCCTACCATCTGGCCACAGGCCTTCACGTCACCCTTTGAACACAGAGGCCACTGACTCAGTAGAGTTCTCTGTGTGATTCTGAGCATCCACCAAGGGGCTAGGAAGGGGCCTCCATTGATTTCAAAGATACAGTTATTTTCTCATGTCACAGTGCTCATGGTCTTCAACACTTCTTGACTATAAATCCTGATGGTCCTTGTCACAGTAAGACCTGACTCCACCCTCTTTCCTGAATTGCAGGACCTGTCTGAAGTTCTAATCTTAGTGATCCCCTATGGGCAACATCGGCCTTGCCATCTTTAGCAAATGTCTTGTCTACTTCTTCCTTCTCCATAGCTCAATTTTATTTTTAAATTTTATTTATATAATTTTATTAGGACAAAGATTCATGTATCCCATGCTGGCCTCAAAGGTCTAAGTGGCTAAGATTTATCTAGAAGTATGATTCCTCCTGCCCTCACCTTCCAAGCTCTGGGCATCACATTACATCCAATTCTTGTAGTGCTGGGGATTGAACCTGGAAACCTCTGCATGTTAGCTAAACACTACCAACTAAACTAGTGGTTGTCAACCTTTGGGTTGCAATCCTTTGGGGTAGCATAAGATATCCTGCTTATCAGACATTTACATTGTGATTCGAAACAGTAGTGACATTACAGTTATGAAGTAGCAAAGAAAGAGTTTTCTAGTTGGGAATCACCACAACATGAGTGTGGGATTCTATCAAAGGGTCTTTGCATTTAGAACCACTAACCTGCATCATGTTGCCAGGCTGATTGCTCACTTCAGGCAGCCATGTTAACTAACTGCTAGTTGTGAATTAGTAGAAAGGGTTCATTTTGGTTTGTTTGTTTGTTTGTTTGTTTTTATTTTTTGGGTTTTGTTTTGAGACAGGGTCCTACCGGGTAGTCCCAGCTGACCTAGAACTCACTGTCAAAGGCTTCAAACACCTGTCTCTGCCTCCCTATTGTTTGGATTAATGACATGGGCCATTTGTCTCATAATGTATAGAACAAGCTACCTAGTGTTATTATAAAGGGTTTTTTAAAAATGATTTCATATTCTTGATGAAGATAACTAAATTTGCTAGTTCCAGCATGTGCCAGGGTAGAGCATGATTGTGCTAACTCAGGGTTTATTCAAGACCATCTACCAACACTCTTCTTCTTTGGAAGCATTAGCTTTGATGAACACATTGTTTATATAAATATCTGTCCCAGACCACCAAAGTTTCCAAGGAAACATGTTTTGAATGCAACAGAATATGTAAATGAAAACCTCTTCTCCTGTATAAATTGCCTGTAAGTGAGAGACAAAGCCTGAAATAATAAGCCAATTCAAAGGGATTAAAAAGAACCAACAACTGGCAAAGCAACCCCAGAGGCGTTCTTCAACAGCCATGAAAATCACTCTCTTTTGCCTCGTGTGCATTGTAGCACCCAGTATCAATATTTGCCTATGGTCCGCGGGGGAGAGATTAAAAATGAGTTGGGCTTAAACGCTCTCAAATGTGCACCATGGTGTCTTGGCCCCTGAATGATAACTAGTTCGCTAGTTGATTATTGAGATTAAATGGCTTTGTGGAACAGGACACGTTTTCAGTCTTCTTTTTACAACAGAAATCAATGTGGCTTCCCTGCTAAATGAAAACAACAAATAACAAAACCAGGAAGATGGTGAGACAACGCCTGGGTAAAGTGCTGATCTGGCAAGTTTTCCATCCCCAGCACCCACATGAAGGCCAAGGAAAAAAACTACTCCACCTGGTTGTTCTCTAGCCCCGCTCCCCTCCCAGACCCGGTGACACTCACTAAAAGAATAAATACATTGTTTTGAAGATGGAAGCAAACAGGAAGCAAGAGAGCTCTCGTAGGACTAACTGTATGTTAGTTGTGTATCCAGAATACACTTGAGATGACTTTCCATTCTGCACACTAAATAAATATTTTAGCACTCAGCAAAAAGACAAGAAAGAGGAAGAAAAATAATAGCGCAAGACACATGACATTTGATCCCTGTAACCTGAGCTTCCGTCCAGATCATCTACCCTCCTTCTTCAATCTAAACTTAAGCAAACAGGCCTACCTTCATGTCCGCCAGATGTGTCACATACTCACACTGTCTTTGTTGTGCTAGATATTTATCCCAAGTCTACAGTGTAACATGACCAATGAGTAATACCCATAATATCCATTTGGAAGAGAAGGTTTAAGCTTTCCTGCATCTGCTCCAGTTGCCTCATCACACAGGCAAATCAGGCTATAGTTTTCAGCAACTTACATTGCTTTCAATGAAACGCAAGAAAAACCAAAAGAAGGTGACCTGAGAGTTGACATGGAGAAACTTAAACGGCATTGCTGGATATACAGAACCTTGTACAAAATAACAGTTCTTTTGTTTGTTTGTTTGTTTGTTTGTTTTGTTTGTTTGTTTTGTTTCTTGAGGAAGTTTTCTGTAGTCTAGGCTGGCCTCAAACTTGCTATGTAGCTGAAATGACCCTGAACTCTCACACAACTGCTTTCACCTTTCACATTCTGGCACTAAGGATGCACACCACTGTGCCAGCCTCCAGGGTCTTCTCCTACGGAGCACTCAGATCTCTCCGTATACACAAAAAGCAAAGAAAACCGAAGAAAGTGATCACATTTCACAAAGTTTACTTGAGGAAAACAAATTCTAAAAGCAGGCATCATTCAGACTAAAATTGACTCCGTTCTGAATGCCTTACTCTACCACATGTGCAGATTCTATGTACAGCCAGAGGAAGAAAGTGACATACAAAAACCATGCAGTGGACACAGTTGGCATTTCCCCCATATGAGTGTGTTCTGGTCTCTTGAGAGTCTATAATTGGATGAAACTTCTGTGCAGTGACTGTGTGTCATCTGGCCATCACATGCACATACATGTGCCCACATAGCACATACATGAGCATACAGAAAAGAATGTAACAGTGAGAAGTTCTAAAGGAAGGTGGAAGTCAAGGGAAAAAGAGAAAGAGGTGAAAATCATAAACATATAAAGAATACTAAAGCACAACCAAGAAAATCAGTACTTTACAATCTGTGTCCATTGTAATTAATTTGCATTTGCTTGAAAAAAAATCAGAGCTAGAGTTTTAAAATAAAATGTGTTAAAAGATTTTCAAGATAAAATGAAGCATGGCTGTCTTAAAAAAAAAACTAAGAATAGAAAAGACTGCTTAAGTTTCCCCAAACTAAAAAAGACTGTCATTTAAATAAAATATAGTAGATATGATCATTATAAAAATAGAAACATCTACAAAATGAATAAGAAGATGGATAAAAGGGCCTCATTGAGAATACAGTTCAAAGCCTAGCACAGTGGCATATGCCTTTAATCCCAGCACTCAGGAGGCGCAGGCAGGTAGATCGCTGTGAGTTCAAGGCGAGCCTGGTCTACAAAGTGAGTCCAGGACAGCCAGGGCTACACAGAGAAACCCTGTCTCAAACAAACATAGAATACAGTTTAAAAAAAAAAAAAAAGGAAAAACAATTCAACTAAGAAATTCCAATAAAGTAGTTGGGGGGAGGGTGCTAGGATGATTGGAGAGGTTAAAAAACTAACAAATACACAACTTGAACCCATGGATCAAGGGGATACAGGGATTCATTGGGAAGTTCCACACATGCATCCCAGAGTGCTGATGTCACAGCTTCAGAGATGAAATGACACTAGTGAAATCCGTCAGAACAACAAAGATAAACTACTTGGAATTCACAATCAGGCAGGAAATAAAGTTCTCATTTACAACAGCGTATCTCAATAATTATGCCTAAGTAAGCACAGATGGAAGAGAGAAGAATGCTATCAACAATGAATTCATACTTAATTAAACTGGTATTTCAGCAGTAAGTGCAAAAAAAAAATATTTTCAGACTTATATCTGAGATCATTTATCTACAAGCCCTTCTCTTAAAATGTTTTATATTACATTTTAACTATGGGGGGGTATTTCGGTTCACTCTATCATGTGGCATCTGATGACTCAGGTGGTCAGGATTTGTAGCAACAGGAGGTGGTGGAGGAGGGACCAGTTGTATGAGTTCCCACAGAGACCAGAGGAGGTTGTTGGGCAGGGCCCATAGACCCAGGTTTTCCTAGTCAAGCGGGCCTTCAACAAATTGAATGATGCCTGCCCACACTTGGGAGGACAGATCTTCCTTATTCACTCCATTGATGGAAAGGCTGATTTGGGAAAACATCCTCTCTGACATACTCTGAAAGAATGTTACATCATCTATCAGGGGTCACCTAGTCTAGTTAACCCATAAAATGGTTCACCACGTAGGAAAATGGGGGGGGGTGATTGAATATGATAAAATACCCTCATAAAATTCATTAAAAATATTTTTCAAATAATAACTTTTGTGAGTCACGAAAGTGAAGATATCAACTTTTGGCTAAGATAACAAGATGAGGAGTGTTGCAGATTCCTTAATAGGGGAATTGAGCTAAAATCCTTACTATTTGTTTAGTAGGAAACATAAGCACAATAAGTAGAGATTTGAATGAAAAATGCATTTATTATTTATGCTGATTGAAAAGAAAACCAAAAAGAATAGTCAGTTACCAAATCCCTAGGGAAGAAAATTAATTTGGCAATTACATTCAGCTGGTGTAAGCACTGAACCTTGGACAAAAACATGCCAACAGTTAAAAACAAAGGAGTTTAAAGGAAATGCTATGAAACAATAACAGGAGAGGCGGAAGCAATGTTGACATGGTTGTTAGGGAAAACAAAATCCTACTTAAAATACAATCGAATAACAAAGGTTGCCATGTAGTTTCCCAAGAACTGATTTTACAAGAATGGGTGTGTGCACACTTATCAACTCGGGGCTGAAATGCAAAACACAAGGTTCACTTTAATTTTTAGGGGAGGAATTTTGACATCTACTAATATGGTAAAATTGTTTTAGCACATTTCTGTCAGAAATAATTAAACGAATACCAAAGAAACTAAGATGAATAAGGGGATCTTGATACACTTACTAAGGACTAAATATAAGTAACCATGTATCCTGGTGCTTTTTCTGTAACTGATCCCTTCTTTCAAACAGAACATTCATAGGTAAAGAAAAGCTAAGAGACTAGAACTGGATGAAATTATGATAGCCTGAAAATGGTATCTTACAAAACTTTATAGAAAAAAAAACAATAGTAAATAATCAATAATAAACAAATAAATAAGTCAGGCATAGTTTTGCATGCCTGTAATCTCAGCATTCAAAAGGCAGGATTGTGAGTTTCATATCAGCCTGGGAAAGTTGGTGAAACCCTGTCTCAAAAAAAAAAAAAAAGATTGCGTGTATGTTTGTGTGTGTAATATTTTTATACATCAGTAATCTTCCATTATTAAACACAATGGAAAATACGGTTCAATTACAACAAAATGTAACGTATGCTTTTACTGTAATTCCATACGAGATCATAGCAGTACCTTATGAAGCTTGATTTTTGTCGCCAAAAACTCATATAGAAAAAACAATGATTTAACCAATAGCAAAGTGATGTCACCGTATCATTGTTTTAAAAACCTACAGCAGCAATGCTGAAGTTATTTAACGCAGATATATATAGAAAATATGCAGCCAGTACTTCATCTCAGGATAACAGAGGTTACAAAGGTGACATGGATCAGCAACAAATGATAAGATTGAGTCTGTTCATGTAGGGACCATCAGGACCCCTTCAAAGTTTCCTTTTCCACTTTTCTCATGAAACATATCAATGTTAGGTATCTTGACTACTAATTTTATTCCTTTGTACCACCAATTCCCGAATGGATGCATTTTTAAAATTTACATTGTGATTATTCACTGAGTATTATTTTTTATTTAATCACTTTATAGTCTGATGCCAGGCTCCTCATGCCCTCCTCCTCCCATTCCTCACCACCACTGCCTCTGCTGATTCTCAGAAAAGGGGAGGCCCCCAAGGGGTATCAACACACCTTGGCACTCCAAGTCAAAGCAGGACTAAGCACATCCTCTCCCAGTGGTGTCTGAGAAGGCAGCCCAGCTAGGGGAAAGAGATCCAAAGGCAGGCAACAGAGTCAGAGACAGCCCCTAATCCCATTGTTAGGGGGCCAACATAATGATCACAGGGCACATCTTCTACATATGTAGGGGGTCTAGGCTTAGCCCATGCAAAGGCTTTGGTTGGTAGTTCAGTCCCTGTAATCCCCCAAGACCCCAGGTTAGTTGACTCTGTAGGTCTTCTCGTGGTGCCCTTGACCCCTCTGGCAACCTCAATCCTTCCTCCCACTCTTCTGCAGAACTCCCTGAACTCAGCCTATTCTTTGGCTTTGAGTCTCTGCGTCTGTTTTCATCAGCTGCTGGATGAAGCCTCTTGGAAGACAGTTATGCTAGGCTCCTGTCTGTAATCATAGCAGAGTATCATTAATAGTGACAGGGGTTGTCTCTCTCCAGTGGGGTGAGTCTTAAATTGGGTCAGTCATCTGGGATACAAGACACATACCTAAATATAATGAAGGCAATATAAAGCAAGCCGATAGCCAACACCAAAGTAAATGGAGAGGAACTTAAATCAATTCCACTAAAGTCAGCGATAAGAAAAGGCTGCCCACTTTCTCTGTATCTCTTCAACATAGTACTTCATGTTCTAGATAGAGCAATAAGAAAACAAAAGGAGATCAAGGGGATACAAATTGGAAAGGAAGAAGTCAAAGAATTCCATTTGAAAATGATATGATAATATATTATAAGTGATCCCAAAATTCTACCAGGGAACTCCTACAGCTGATAAGCACCATTGGCAAAATAGCTGAATATAAAATTTACTGAAAAAACAAACCCAGTAGCCCTCCTTTATACAAATGATAAATGAGTTGAGAAAAAATTAGGGAAACAAAACCATTGACAATAGCCACAAATAATATAAAATATCTTGGTGTAAACCTAACCAATCAAGTGAAAGACCTATATGACAAAAACTTCAGGTCTCTGAAGAAAGAAATTGAAGAAGATTTCAGAATATGGAAAGATCTCCCATGATCATGGATTGGTAGGATTAACAGTACAAAATGGCCATCTTACCAAAAGCAATCTATAGATTCAATGCAATTCTCATCAAAATTCCAACAAAATTCTTTACAGACCGAGAAAGAACAATTCTCAACTTCATAAGGAAAAAATAAAAATTCAAGATAGCTAAAACAATCATACACAATAAAAGAACTACTGGAGGTAGCACTATCCCTGATTTCAAGTGATACTACAAAGCAATAGTAACATAAACCACATGATATTGTCATTAAAAACAGGCACATAGATCAATGAAATCAAATCAAAGACCTAAAAGAAAACCCACACACCTACGCACACTTGATTTTTGACAAAGAAGCAAAAACTGCACAATGGAAAAAAGAATGCATCTTCAACAAATGGTGTTGGTATAACTGGATGTCTGCATGTAGGAAAATGCAAATAGATCCATATTTATCACCCTGAAGAAAACTCAAATCTGAGTGGATTGAAGGCCTCAACATAAAACTAGATACACCATACCTAATAGAAGAGGAAGTGGGAAATAGTCTTGAACTCATTGGTATGGGAGACACCTTCCTGAACACAACACCAACAGCTCAGACACTGAGATCAACAATTAATAAATGGAACCTCATGTAGGCTGCAACTTTTTGAAAACCTACTTTATTTGGGGTTCTTTAATGCTTACACCTCCCTTCCAGCCCACTTACTCTAGATAGGAGAGAAAAGAGGTTAATGGGAACAGGAGTAGACCTTTTTGGACTCAGTTCCTGGGAGTGGTTCCCTGGCATAGTCGGCAGGATTTCAGCGGACTAGTAATTCATCTCATCATAAGCCTCACCACCATCATTAGCAAGGATATGTTTCACAAAGACTGGAAAAGCTGATGGTGTCTGTGTAGCCTTAAGGAAAAATATCTGTTGGAGCACTTGTCTCCAAAACCCTTTTGGTCTGTCTGCTTTCCCATTCCTCTAGAATCTCTTTAAAAATATATTTTATTAATTTATTCATATTACATCTCAATTGTTATCCGATCCCTTGTATCCTCCCATTCCTCCCTCCATCCCATTTTCCCCTTACTCCCCTCCCCTGACTGTGACTGAGGGGGACCTCCTCCCCCTGTATATGCTCGCAAGGATGTGGAGAGAAAGGAACACTCCTTCATTGCTGGTGGGAGTGCAAACTAGTACAGCCACTTTGCAAATCTATCTGGCACTATCACAGAAAACTGGGAATAAGGCTTCCTCAAGACCCAGCTATTCTACTCCTTGGAATATACCCAGAAGATGCTCCAGCACACAACAAGAACATTTGTTCAACCATGTTCCTCTAGAATCTTTACAGCCTCTCCGGCTTCCCGTTTTTCTCCACCCCCTTCTTCACGCTGGTGCTCTGGGCACCTGGCTTGTGGAGCAGGGCAGGGCAGCAGTTGTGGAAAACACTGGCTCTCAGTTCCTGATGTATTCCCTTTACCAAGGGTGCTTTCTGCTTTCCAAAGGCTTCCACCTCTACCCCCAAATTCTCTAGTTGTACAGCCAACTCTGCAATCCTTTCCAGAACAAAAGAATTTATTGACCCTTCTGGTTTTCATATCTTATCAGTCTTTCTTTCAATCTTTTAAAAAAATGATAATACAGTAAAAACACAAAGAAAAAAAAACAGAAAATTCCCTCTGTATATACAGCAGGAAAGAACTTTGCAAAAGCAGCTGCAATTTTGCTGACACCCTGAAACAGCATGTCTGTATCTTCAAAACCTGTATCTTCCTCCACATTAGAAGGTAAGTTACCCATTGTGCCCAAAGCATGTTTGGTGCCACCTGTAGGCTTCAGCCTTTTCCAAACCTTCTTTATTTGGTGTTCTTTAATGCTATACCTCCCTTCCAACCCACTTACCCATGATAGGAGAGAAAAGAGAGGAACAGGAAAAGTAGACCTTTTTGGACTCAGTTCCTGGGAGCGATTCACCTGGTGTAGTCAGCAGGATTTCAGCAGACCAGCAATTCAACCAAAGATGCTGCTGGAACATGGAACAGCAGCCAGAGCCTGGAGCTCCGAAGCATTCTCTGGCACATTCTCTAGGAGAGTCTCAAAGTGGAGCAATGAACAGCTAAACAATGCCAAGATCCAAAAAGCCCCACCTCTTGTTTTGGGCTCATATGTATCCAGTCAGAGTCTGTAATAAGATGTGTTTCAGCTGGCAAAAACCAAGCCTCCTCACAAAGCAGTTCATCTTCTAGTGGATGAACATCACCTGCTCTCTCACAAGTCTGTTCTCCGTCCCACACTTGGGATCAAAACAAATACATGGGTACATCCACAACAACCTCATGAAACTGAAAAGCTTCTGCAAGGCAAAGGACACTGTCCATAGGACAAAAACTGCCACCTCCAGACTAGGAAAAGATCTTCACCAACTCTCATCCAAGGGAGGGCTAATATCCAAAATACATAAAGAACTCGAGAAATTAAATACCACCAAACCAAATAATCCATTAAAAATGGGGCACTGAGCTAAACAAAAATTTCTCAACAGAGGAATCTCTTAATGGCTGAAAAGTACTTAAAAAAATGTTCAATATCCTTAGTCATCAGGAAAATGCACATCAAAACTACTCTGAGATTCCACCTTACACTCCTTAGAATGGTTAAGACCAAAGACTCAAGTGGCAGCACATGCTGGTGAGGATGTAGAGAAAGGGGAACACTCCTCTATTGCTGGTGGGAGTGCAAACTTGTCCAACCACTGTGGAAATCAATCTGGTGCTTTTTCAGGATATTGGGAATATCTCTACCTCAAGCCGAGCTATATCATTCCTGAATGTATACACAAAAGGTGCTCCACAATACTATGAGAACACTTGCCCAACTGTGTTCATAACAGCTTTATTTGTAATAGCCAGAATCTGTAAACCACCTATATGCCTCTCAGCTGAAGTATGGATAAAGAAAATGTGGTACATTTACACAAAGGACTACTACTCCACTATTAAAAACAATGAAATCATGTAATTTGCTGGCAAATGGATTGCATGAGAAAAGATCATCCTGAGTGAGGTAACCCAGGCCCAGAAAGACACACATGGAATGTACTCACTTATAAGTGGATATTAGCCATGAAGTACAGGATAACCAACCATTCTACGATGCAGACCCAAAGAAGCTAAGCTGGGCCCAAGGGAGGATTATAGAATTTCACTCTGAACAAGAAGTAAAATAGACATGTAAAGCAGATGGAGGAAGGGTACTGGGTGGGAGAGGGCATGGGGAGAGTAACAGGGGAGGAGATCCAGTGTGCTGAGAGCAGGGGAGGGAGGGAGAGGGAGGACCAGGAGACAGAATGGAAATGAGGGGAATATAATCTGGGACAGGGGAGGCTCCAGAGAGTCCATGGGGGTGACCCTAGCTGAGACTACTAAAGTAGCATGGGGTCAAGAAGCCTGAAGAAGCCACCTCCTGTAGCCAGGTGCGACTCCCAGTGAAAGTAGTGGGGCACCAATCCACCCATAGAGTTCAACCCAAAATGTGTCTTGCACACGAGAAGTGTGGTGGTGAAGTTGGAGCAGAGGTGGAGGGAATGGCGAACTAATGACTGGTTCACTAAGTGATTTTAATCACGTTTACAGCAAACTTACTAATGTTGCCTATAAAATAATGTCCTTTTACTTTACGTTGCCAGTTAACAATGTAACTGTCTTTGATTTGGTAGTTTACTTTAAGGTCTTTATAACTTTGCAGAAAAGTGTCCCGCTAAAGCAGAAGGTGTTTTCATTTTACTCTAATGTGGCAACTTTACTTGTTTACTTCAAACATTTGTGGCGATCACAGCTGTATTTGGATTTACGTGCAGTGTTTTCTTGTGCCATTTTTTAAATTTCTTTAGTGTTTTTTTTTTTCACCTGTTTTCGATTTTCTAAATTCTTAATTAGATTTTTTTTAGGTCAGTCTCCTTTCCTCATAAATTCTCCTGATAGTTTTGAATTTGTACACTTGAGAGTTTAACACATTTGTGCTTAGTATGATTACTGGTGTCTTTGAGACTATTTAACAACTTGGTAGTTACTTTTCTGGGCGTTGTTATTGTTGTCGTTGTTGTTACAGTTTGGTTTTTGTTGTTGTTTTGTTTCTTTTTGCTTTCATTAATTTCCTTTGTTCTGTGAGGTAAGAGCTTGGCTTTCTTTTTTGCCCTTACTTCTGTCTATTCTGTCAGTGTATCCTCTGTCAAGGTGGGTAAACTCACTAACTTTAGATGCATATCTAATAAAGTCAAAAGTGTTGAGCCTGGGCTGGGGTGGTGGCACATGCATGCCTGTAATTCCAGCACTTGCACACAGAGAGCAGAGTGTGGCGGGCATCACAGTGAAATCTATTTTTTTTTTTTAAGCCTGGCTATCTTATACATTTCTTACTTCTAAGGTGGGAAAAGGAATATTTTAGGAACCTGATAAGCAATACTTCTTGAGAACATGTTTGAAGTTATATTTTCCAGCAAGGAATTGATTTCAAAATTGCCATGAGTAAAATTGCTGTTATGTAATCTGAATAAATTATAATAAATTAAATTTTTTTTAAATCACCAACTTTGAAGTTCTGAGTTTGAAAACAGTAACAAACATATACAATACAGTTGACATCATTATTTAATAGTCTTTTTAAATTCCCAATAAAAATGCTTTTAATTTTATGAATCAAAATCTGTAGTAAGTTAAACCAAGTAAAATCTTTACTGGTAACTGTCCTACTAGCAGCTCCAACCAATGAGAAAGCAAGCTGGGATGTATTGATTCTGAAGATCGAAGCCTGTTTGGAGAGTCCAGTAACATCGAGGCTTGCACATTGGTCTGCCTTTCTTGAGTTTTAAATGTCTTAAATTGGAAATCATGAAATACAAAGTTCTCAGTCCTAGTAGGACTAGGTTTAAATTGAGCTTTCTATTCCCTTCAGTGCTTTGAGTACTGAATGTATGCTCACATATGTTCATATTGTCAACAAGTAAATAGCACACTCTGACCGTTTGTCATTCTAATTCCCATGACAAAGTTTTCAGAATTAGGAATTTATTCCATTGAAATTACATGTTTTCTACTTATGTTGTAATAGATTAATGATTACTTAAGAAAAGAGCTTTGCCTTTTAAATAAATTTTTACAATAACGATGTTGTCTGCCTTGCCCAAACAATCTTTGATGTGAAAAAACCTACAAAAAAAAAAAAAAAGAAAGAAAGAAAGAAAGAAAAGAAAAAAGAAAGAAAGAAAAGAAAAGAAAGAAAGAAATAACTTTCAAACTAATTTGCCCAATCAGGGGGAAAAAACAAACAGATTTATCTCAGATCTGTTTTTTGTTTTCTATTCACTTCTTTGTAGTATGATGTCATAGGGGAAGTGATGGGGTCATGCCGTGACGTTGGTTTGGAAACGCTGCATTGTTGAAATACTGAAAAATACTGTAACGTGATTGACAGGTAAATTCCACCCTTCCCGTGAGCTGTTTGATCATGGGTGTTGGTACAGGAAACTTTACTACAAACATGAAGCAGTGACTTGTGCTTTTGTTCTTGTTCAACTTAATTTACCTGTTTAGCAGTACTGCCCTCGGCAGGAACCTGAGTAGTGTGCATAGGAATTCCAGATTGCTTTCAGTTTTATGCACTTAGTAAATGTATTTGAATAAAACTTATTATGTCAAGAAGCAAGTTTATGAAATAATAAAAGTCAATGGATCTTAAAACAGCCTGCCAAAATGCCGGCACTTTGCTTCAAGTACTGACTGACATGAGGAGAAATGAAGAGCCCGGAAGAACTCAGCTGCGTTGTATCCAGATGGCTATCTGGTTACATGTTTGACTTGCCTGTTTATTAAAGATCTGATCTTTTCTTCCAAGAAAATTGGAAAATAAAATTTCTCGAGGGGTGGCTCATCAGCATCTATCTGGCTGGCAAAGCTGCACTGAAAAGAAAGCTCCCTGCCTCGATGCAGCCAGTGTGAAAGCCTTGGGATGTAGGACACAGGGGAAGTGATGACACAACACGCCTGCTGCAGCCGCTGCTTGATGGCGATGAGGATAGGCAAAACGTATCGACCTGGGCATTTTCTGGGGTTCTTTGCATGAGTCGATTTCTTTTAGGCCTCAAAAAGAGGCTGTGGAACATAGAGTAATGCTGGCTCCATTTTATACAAGAGAGCATGGCTAAATCTAACATACTATTATTAACCTTTTAGAGAGTTAATTAGGTTTTTTTAAAGATATTTTTATTCATTATGTATACAGTGCTCTGCCTGCAGGACAGAAGAGGGCACCAGATCTCATTATAGATGGTTGTGAGCCACCATGTGGTTGCTGGGAATTGAACTCAGGACCTCTGGAAGAGCAGACAGTGCTCTTAACCTCTGAACCATCCCTCCAGCCCCAATTAGTTTTTTTAAAACAGTTTATGATATTATGTTCCCTGCGGTTAAGTTATAACAGGACACATTTTTCCACCTTATTTTGTAGATTTCAGGTGTTTTACTGGACTTTCAAGTTTTAGAGACATATACTTGCATATTTTTGGGTATCGAAAATTAACAAATCTTTGGGTTTTGTTGCTGTTGGTTCTAGACTTGGCCTCATGTACCAAAGCTGAAGATGACACTAAATTTCTGGTTCTCCTACTCTCCCTTCTCAAGAAAAGCGAATGCAAGTGTGTGCTGCTGTGCCAGCTTTACACAGGGTTGTAGAGCAAGCCCACACATGCTAGGCAAGCTCTCTGCCAAATGAGCTGTATTGTCAGACATAAAATTAGTGACTGCTAAGCAATAAACCATCATGACAACCATTACAAAAAACAAGCTTAAATACTCTAGAGTTCAAAAGAAGATAGTTCCCTCAGTTAAAAATTGCCAATTTTAAGCACATTTTATTTATTATGAAAATATCAGAAGTAAACAAGATAACAACATCAGCCACTCATTCAAAATTCCTATGTACCCACGAGCAAGGAGAGCAATGCTTAGCATTATTGCATACACACACACACACACACATCCAGGAAATTTAATTACATGAATGTCTTTTAACAACAGGTTTGAATGATTTGAAGCCTCATTTTATTTTATTTTTTTTCCAGTTAAATCGTTTTAACACTTTCCCCTGGCAGAAAATATTCCGGAAGGTCATTCTTAAGACTCCCCAGGTTCCAATCACGTGATAATATCAAGAATCTATTTCAGCAGTCTGTTTCTATCCTTCATATTATGTCTACTGTCTGTAATAACAATTTTTTGAATGAATCTATGATCAGTCAGTGTTGAAAATGAGATTCTCGCAGGATTACGCAGTGAACAACCATGTTTTCAGACCCTGATACAATCTCTTTAGCCCCCCTAGCTGCTGAATGATAATGAGGATGCAACTTGATCCCATGAACTTGAAGGCAGTTACTGATTTCAAATCTCCTTTTCTTAATGGCTCGTCCCATGAGTGCTGGCTGCGTAAGCAGAACGTGACATCAGCTCTGCGATCCTTGCAGGACTGCCTGCTAGTCCTGCGAGGTTCCTGTCCTTCCACAGCTCTCCAGCTTCCAAAACAGAACCTCCATCTGTCCACTCCTGGAACTCCCAGAGCTGGACCTCTTTCCTTCTGCCACCCAACAAAAAAGGTTTTCCCTTCTCAAAACTTTGAGCTGTTACAAACTTGATCCTTGACAACTCAGTTTATCCCACTGATAGCACCGGCCTCGGATAGGTAACCATGACAGTACTTGGCATGGAGAGATTTCCAGGTAATGCTGAGGCGTGTACTCTTACACTTCTAGCTATACATATATTTGCAAGCCCATGAGTTTTGAAGGCCTCTGTGGCAGAGAATGAAGATCTTTACAGAACAGCATTCTCCAAACTCTCCAGTTCCCTGGCAGGCGATGCTGACCCTGCCAAAGTATGACATCTAGAGTAACTGCTGTCAGAATCTCGACTGTCAGAACACTTAGTATGTCAGCTCCTGAGTCCCCAAACCCTTGTCCACACTGTATAGTTACTCTTTCATTGTAGGCTTTCAAATCAATTTGAAAGACAAGGATGGTATTTCAATTCAGATTTCTTTGAATGCTAATATAGTATGTACATTTTATACTTCTTAAACAATTTTTTTTTCCATTGGACAGACAACACATGCCTTTTGGAACACACCTTGAAACGGTTTCAAGTTGCACAGAGAAATAAAAATCTGTCAGAATTTCACCTTTAGAGGAAATAATTCTTTGGTTCACACTACCGGTATTTCCTATGTTAATATGCATATACATATTTTATGCATAAATACATATATGAATATTTTACCTCATTGCTTTTAAGAGCCAAAGGAACATTCTCGCAACACATAGGATTTATTCAACAGCCAGTCATATATTGATGTACTTTTCTCTAGTTTCAAAGTTTTCCCATGACCAGCTGTGATATGACAAATAAATATCGTTTTATGTAAACCTTGGTGCACTTTAATAAGCTTTTATGCAAGGTAAATTTCTAGGAGTACGTTATTGTGTTAAGAGATTTGTGTATTAAGCTTTTATAGAGTGGAAGGCTATGAGGTCAGAGCTTGTTCTCTACTGTGTTTATTACGTTCATCCATTCCTGTGGCAGCCCTCAGTGTGTACTTTTGAGTAAATACATGGAAATATCACCCAAATACCTAGGAATTTAATATCAGTTTATCTTCCTCCCAACAATATATTGAAAGAAAGTCGTGTGTTGTTTCACACTTATCAGGCAAGATCATCACAGCTTCAATCACAACCTTTGGAAACTGGTACCTCGGGCTTCTTTGTATACTCTTATAAAGATTTGCTTTAACCTAACAGAGTTATTTTTTCATTTTTATTATCATTTAAAGCATTTATTTTTAATTTAATTTTATCGTTCTTACTAGTATTAATTGTTTCATCCCTTAATGAATGCTAATTAATTATTCATGTTGATAGGGTTCAGAGTGCTGGTCCAAAACATGCACACGTTGATAAAACCCAGCCCCTCTCAACTCACACTTAGATGTCTTCCAGTCTCTGGTGATCACTACTCTCCATTCAGGCTGACCATGTTTTATACCTTAACATATGAGTGAAAACATGCAGAACTTGTCATTCTGTGCCTACCTTACTTGACATAATGTCATTCAGTTCCATGCAAAGTTGATACAAATGACAGAAATTCGTTTTTGTTTTTGTTTTTGATTTTGATTTTTTTCTCTCTTTTTTTTAAGCTTGGATAACATCCATCACACACACACACACACACACACACACACACACACACACACACACGCACACACGCACACACACATCTTTATTCTTCTGTTGATGGACACAAAGGCTGTTCCCTATCCTAGCTATTCTAAGTAGTGCCTAGAATAGACATGACTCTTGGATTATGTCTTTGTTGAGGTGATTTGGGTACATGCCCAGAAGTAGGATACTTTGATCATCTAATACATGTACTTTATAAATATTCTTAGAAGTTATTACCTCCTTTTTTCTTTATTTTTCTTATTTTTTATTTAATGGGTATGGATGTCTGCTTGCATTTATGTTTATGTACCATATACATGCAGTGCCATGGGGGCCAGAGCAGGGTGTGTGATGCCCTGGCTACAGACAGTTGGCAGCAACCATGTGGAAGCTGGGAATCAAACCCAAATCCTCTGTGAATAGAGCCCATGGTCTTAATTGCTTGCTACTGTCCATCCTTAGCTATCCTGTGTTGCTTTGTTTTTAAAACATAGTATTTATACATGTGTACAAATATTCATCTCATCTTATTTCCTCTCATTGTGTTTAAATTTCCATATATATAATCACCTGATTTTTTTTCCTTATTGTTCCTAGGGCTTAGGGAGGGTGTTGTAACTTGGGAAAGGGTGTTTGTTTTGTTTTTCTCATAAGGAAGACATTTCTTGTTTAAAAATATAAAATATGCATTTTTTATTTTTAGCATTTTACTCATAGTTGTCTTTAATTTGCCTTAATATTTGGAAGATAAACATGAACTAAGTCTATTTCTTTCTTAAGGTTTTTTTTTTTGACATTTTGATTTGCACTACTTTATAATTTTGCTCATTTCATTTTGTTATTATTTGTAAATATTTTTATTTCCTCAGATGAGAGGATGAGATGAGAGCCATTCCCAAGCATTTCTAGCTCTTTCTGAACTCAGCTGTTCTGGGCCAGACTCCAAGCTGACTGACTAAAACTGGCTTCCTACTAAATTGCTCTACCTGGTCTCAAACTAATTCTGACAATATATCTTAATCTTCTGGCTCCTTCTCATTCTCTGACTTTTTCTTCTTCACCTGTTTCTAGCTTCTTCTCTCTGCAACTCATCTCTGTACAACTGTCCTGGTTTTAAAAAAAAAAGACTCCCCTCTCCCCACACTGCTCTTAAGTAGTCTCTCTTTCTGTTCTTGTGAGAGTTGGATTTATCCAATCTCTGCCTCATTCTGTCAAATCTTTCTCTGATTCATCACTTTGTCTGCCTCTGAATTAGACATCATTTTCAAATATATGGCTGCTCCTTTCTACAAACATTACCTTCATTGTTTGGGATCAAAAATGTATACCAAGATCATGACTGTATTCCAGTCAGCTCATACTATAATCAAGGGTGTATCTGTATTCCAGTTGGACCACATACACCTGGAAGGTCTTTGGATGTGATCTCTTGCCAGAACAGCCATGTTGCTGGATTAGAATTCCTCTACAATAGTTGTGTATGTTTTTCTTATTTAAAAAATTAAATAATAACAGTATTATTTATCAGGAGGCCTTGAGTAGTTTTATTCTTTCATATAATGCCTTACTCATAGCCCAGGGTCACTGTGAACTTTCAATACTTCTTCCTTTGCCTCTCACAGGCAGAAAACTAAAAGTTTCACAAGAGAGAAAACTTCTAAAGAAGCTGAAGAAGTTTATTTTGATAATTAATAAATTGTAGTTCCCAAATAGTATTACCAGAGGTACAAATGGCAACTGCCTCAGATTCTCTCATCACTCTCTGTCTCTCCCTCTCTCTCCCCGCTCCCTCAGGGATTGGATCCACCAGTACTGTATACACTGGCAAAGAGCTACCACAGTGTCTGCAGAGAGGTTCTGCCAAGGGGTGATGAGCTTTAAGAACAGACAATCAAGTAGCTACCTTAGCTTTGTACTGCTGTAAATTAACACTCTTGGAGCAAAGAGAAGCTGTGCCCCACACCTCTGCTGCCCATACTCAGCTCACAGCTTCATTTCTGTTAAGAGAAGAAAGACTCCCATATTGCCTTCTCTTGTTTGGGCTACATGACAGCTCTTTGTATTCAAAGTAAAGATGTAACTGGTCTGGACTAGGCCAAGCCCTAGCCATGAGGCCTTGGTGTAGGGGTAACTGTTCAAATGTTGTGGGACAAGCTTTGAAAAAAAAAAGGCATATGGGCTGGAGACATGCCTTGGCAGCTACGAGAGCTCACTCCTCAGCCAAGGAGACTGGAGTTTGGATCCCAGCTACCAGGTAACAAGCTGAGTATCACGTGCAACATAAGTTATGAGGAAATTAACATTCATAACACACACACATATAAACTCACACACATACAACACACACACACACACACACACACACTCACAAAACCACTCACCCAGACCAAAAAATGCATAAATACACAGGACATACATTTACATAGAAATAATATAAAATATCAGAAAAAGAGATTCACCTGCTCTGATATGGTTTTATGAGAAATTCTCGGGTTTGTCACTGGAATTTTACTTTTGCTTATTACCATTTGTGATGATATTTCAATTTTACCTAGTATATGACTTATCCAATTTGCCTTTACAGTTAATTTTTAACTTCCACATTTATAAATATTCTGTAAGTGACCTAATACATAAAATCTCAGAGCAAGGCAGATCTATAGAGCATCATTCCTTAGTTGTTTGCTTATGAGATGGGGTTGTGTTAAACTTTTAGGAAGGGCGCACCTAAGCAATTGCACTTAGCTGCTTGATATCTTGGTTTAGTCTTAGCAAACAGCAAATTATATTTATTACTTTTCAGTGGGCAGTGAGTTGAAAGCAAAATAGGAAAATCCCAAAAAACCAAGGATGTGGGATAATAAGACCTGAGGAAAGCAGTGTTTAAATTTTTTATTACTTTTATTTGTATGCATCTCTGTATGTCCCAGTGCATGTGTGTGTGTGTGTGTGTGTGTGTGTGTGTGTGTGTGTCTGTATGTATGTATACTTGGGTGTGTATGCCAGTATGTCTCTCTATGTGTTTGCTTGTGTGTATGTGTGTATGTGTGTGTGTGTGTGTGTGTGTGTGTGTGTGTGTGTTTGCTTCGTGTGTGTGCCTGTGTGAGTTTATGCAAACAATGTACTTGCAGGTACCTGAAGACATATGTGGCTGTCTTATCTCCTGAAACTGTAGTTGTGAGTGGTTGTGTGCTACCTGAGGCCAGTAATGGAACTGAATGTAGGCTTCCACAGCAGTATAAATGCTCTTACCATCTGAGCCAGCTCTCAAGCCCAATATTGTAAATTTAATTAATTTATTCAGATTACAACTCAATTGTTATCCCTTCACTTGTATCTTCCCATTCCTCCCTCCCTCCTGCTTTTACCCTATTCCCCTCCCCTAGGTCTAAGACCTCCTCCCCCACTATATGGTCATAGGCTATCAAGTTTCATCTTGGTAGCCTGCTTATTCTTTCTTTGAGTCCTACCAGGCCTCCCCACCAAGGGGAGGTGGTCAAATATGGGACACCAGAGTTCATGTCAGAGTCAGTCTCTCCTCTCCACATAACTGTGGAGAATGTCCTGTCCATTAGGCAGATCAGAGTAGGGGTTTGATGTTTACTACTTGTATTGTCCTTGGTTAGTGCAATAGTTTGAGCAGACCCCCCTGGGCCACGATCCACTCATCACGATGTTCTTCTTGTAGGTTTCTAGGACCCTCAGGGTCCTTCTGTTTCCCCATCTCCTAGATTTCTCTTACCTAGAGTCCCAGTAGAATATTGTAGTTTTTAGTAGAGTAATGCTCAGATTCAAGGGAATGCAAGAGGAGAAAAAGCAGAGAGGCTTTGAAAAGCTTGATGTATGTCTCATCACAAAACAGAAAAGCAGCCCTGGGGTTGCATCGATACCCACAGCCTGGACAAAGGCTTTGGGTCACAGACATTCAAGGTACAGCATTGCGGCTACACTTATCACAGATGAGCTGCATACTTGCAAGTGTCAAGATGTGACTGCTATCTGGGCATAGTTGATTATACTTATAATTCCAGGAATCTAGAGGCAGAGGCAGAATGATCACTACAAGTTCAAAGCCAGACTGGGCTACAAAGCAAGAGAGGGAGAACAAGTTTGATGTTATATGATTTCCTACCATTTTAAAAGAAAATTATATAGGTTAATGAATATGACATTAGGAAGTAAAAACAAGTACCTTGGGCCACAAGATGGCCAAGCCAATAAAGGTGCTTGATATAAAACCTGATGACTTGAGTTTTGTTTTTTTT
>OU015750.1:81902353-81933357 GCA_907169655.1 Acomys percivali
CATTTAATTTGATGTTGGCTATCGGCTTGATGTATATTGCCTTTATTATATATAGGTATGGGCCTTGTATTCCTGATCTCTCCAGGACTATTATCATGAAGGGGTATTGGAATTTGTCAAATGCTTTTCTAAGATCAAATGAGATGATCATGTGGTTTTTGTCTTTCACTTTATATAGATAGTGGATTACATTTATCCATTTACATATGTTGAACCACCCCTGCATCACTGGGACAAAGCCTTCTCAATCATAGTGGATGGTCTTTTTGATGTGTTTTTGGAATGGATTTGCAAGTATTTATTGAGGCATTTTGCATCTATGTTCATAAAGAAAAATTGTTCGTAATTCTATTTCTTTGTTGGATCTTTCTGTGGTTTTTGTATCAGGGTAACTGTGACCTTGCACAACAAACTGGGAAATGTTCATTCTGTTTCAATTTTGTGGAATAGATTGATGAACATTTGCATAAACTCTTCTTTGAAAGCCTTGCATAATTCTGGCCCTAGGCTTTTGTTGATTGGTGGCCTTTTGGTTACTGCTTCTATTTCATTAGGAATTATTGGTCTGTTTAAATTGCATATGTGTTCTTAATTTAACTTTGGTAGATGGTATGTACAAAAAAAAAGCTATCATTTCTTTTAGATTTTCCAATTTGGTGGAGTACAGTTTTTAAAAGTATGTCCTTATGTGTCTCTGGATTTACTCTGTCCATTTTTATGTCCCCCTTTCTCTCTGTGCCTTTTTGTTATTTGGCTAAGGGTTTGTCAGTCTCATTGATTTTCTCAAAGAACCAACTCTTTGTTCCAATGGTTATTCATATTGTTTTTGGTTGTGCTGTTTTCCTCACAACAGTAGTTATCCTAACTAAGACAATGAGTATGTAGTGTCTTTCCCTATCACTTCTGATTAGTTTTGATATAAAGTCTACTGTGTCAGATATTAAGATGGCCATACCAGCTTGCTTCTCAGATCCATTTGCTTGGCTAATTTTTTTTCTTTGCATTCTTTTTCCCTGAGATGATGACTATCATTGGCATTGAGGTGAGTTTCTTAGACTCAGCAGAAGGATGGAGCCCACTTTGCCATCCATTCTGTTAGTCTATGTCTTTTTACTGAGGAATTGAAACCGCTGATGTTGACAGATATCAATAAGCAGTGTTTGTTGTGTCTGTTATTTTGTTGTGGAGTGTGTGTGTGTGTGTGTGTGTGTGTGTGTGTGTGTGTGTGTTTCCCCTCTTTTGCTTTGCTGTTCAGGGATTATTTATTCCTTGTGTTTTCTTGGATGTGGCTAACATCTTTATGTTGGAGTTCTCTTTTCAGCGCCTTCTGTGGGGCTGGATTTATATAGATGTTACTAAAATTTTGTTTCATCATAGAGGGTCTTATTTTCTCCACGGTTACATGGAGAGGAAGGTTGAAAGAGAAGGCTTGTGCGATCCATTGGAGATGTGGGCTGAGAGGAAGGAGAGGCCACAGTATGTGGTCTGTTATAAAGCAGGGAGTGAAACTGGGGTGGGGTGGGGACTGGGAGAGAATAGGTAAACTGAAGATCTGCAGTTGGCCTACCTGCTTCTCTGGCCAGATTGGCCTGTGGGTAATGCCTGCTTAAGCTGAGGCCTGGGATAAGGCAACGAGTGGAAGAAAGCATGTTTCAAGAGTACTTTCAAAATCGAGTGCAAGACCCTGAAGAAGATAGGCAAAGAATGATGAGCAATGCAGGTGAGGGGTGTCCTGAGCACTCACCCACCCCGAGGTTGGAGAATTAAGGGAACTTAGTGCAGAATGTGTGATGTAAGTTATATTTCTTCCATTCTAAGGGAATAGGGTGAGAGCTGTTTCTGTTTTCTTGTCAAGACCAAACAACATTTTATTTAAAAGTCATTTAGAAAGTCGTATATGCCTAGATATCAAAAAATAACCTGCGTAGACCCTCAGAAAGTACCTCTGAGCAAAAGGAAGCTTGTAATATTCCATACAGTGCAAGGCTGATGCATTTAAATGCTAGTTCAGGAAGAAGTTCTTTAGGCTATGCCAGAAAATCGTGCTTTGAGAGGAGAGAGGGGATGAGCTAAAAGAGCAGGGTAAAACCACCACAAAGGCAAGCAGGTGACTCTCCTTAGGATCTCGTGACTCTCCTTAGGACCTAGTGACTCCCAGAGTTTCCAAACTCCAAAACTACTAAGTGTGTGTGTGAAGACAGTGTTGGCCAACACAGGGACCTGGCAGATTTCCTGACTGAACTGATACAGCATCAACAAAAGCAGCACCGTGTGGATGCCAATAAACAGATGCCTCAATAGGCATCTAGATTATGGGAGGCTGATTCCTTGGCCCTCACACAGAGTTTCTGTCAAGTCTGAAAATGAAGTGGGGAAGCTTTAATTCTCTACAACATATTTAGCTCAGAAAAAAAAATATTATTTTGACTTCTCCAGAACAATCTTTATGTTGCCACTTGGGAATTAAGCCAAGCAAAGAAAAAAATGAAACAACAACAACAACAAAAAAAATAAATCAGCCACCTTGGTAAGTACCATTACATTGCTTCCCACCCCATCTCTTGCCATCCCTTCTCTTCCATTTCCTTCATAACCATCCCCTTCTTTCCTTCCCTTTTGTCTTTCACAGTCTGTAATTCATTCTGGCCTATCTCTGTTTAGCTTTCTGTTTCTCAACCATCAGTAACTAGCCACACTGCCTAATACATCATCTCCAAGAACCCAGCCCCAATTTCTCCATGGAGAATATTGAGCAATATCTCAAAGGCAAATGATAAAATATTCAGAGTTCCTAAAAATCGAGAACACATTTATTCATAATCCACCTTTTCGTTTCTCATATGTCTGACATGATTACAGTTATTGATGCCACATAGAGTGACACAGAAGCTCAGCTTCAGTGAGCTTGCAGATTCAGTGTATGAAATGGAAGGAAGATATAATCTAGAGGTGATGAGAAGGTTACAGTAAAAAAATGTATTTGCATATAAATACATATATATGTATTGTTAGAGTGACACAAAGAGAAATTCATTGTTCTTCTTAATTTAGGAAAATATGCAAGTAGGGATAAAATACCTCAAATATAAATTTAATATTATTAAATAACCACTGATACTTTGATGCCTTGCAAACACACACAAACAAGAATATTACCAAACTGTGGGACATCTTCAGCCAGGTTTTCTAACATAGGCTACTGGCTCTGCGTGAGTAATGTTCTTCCCTTCAGGTTAATGTGGATGACTTTCAAGAAACCATGTAGTATCTTCTGTGACTCCCTACTATTGACAGGTGCCTTCCCCAGTGATCCCATTATGGTGTCCAAAATGCTACTATGAGGCTCCTTCTTTGGGGCTAGGGCTATGGCTCAGGGGACAGAGTGCTTGCCAGCATGCATGCAGCTCTGGGCCAATCCTCAGCCGATGTAACCATTGAGCAAGGAGGCTCAAGTCTGCACTCTCCTCTGAAATTCAAGATCTTCCTCAATGACATACCAAGTTCTAAGACATCCTAGGCTATATAAGAACCAGCCTTGACAACAACAATAAGACACTGCTTTGAAAGTATAACACTGTCTCATTCACTTTAGTTTATTTTGGGGGCTGAATTCAAGATATAGCTTACAAAGACCTTGAACTCTGATCCTTCTGCCTCCATCTCCCAAGAGGGAGTATAGGCACACAGCAGTTTATATAGTGCCAAGAATAGAAGCCATGCTAGGCAAGCATTCTACTCACAGTACTGTAGACTTTATTTCTAGGGAGATGTAACAAAGGTTTATTTACTCCAGATATGGTACTGACGATAGACCAAAGAAGTGATCCCACCCAAGAATAGGTTAGTGAGCCAGCGAGTTTGTTGAGGTTACTTAAGTATGGATGAGCAGAGAGTTATGGGCTATGGATGATTCACCAAAAGCACATACAGGACAACTCACAGTAGTTGCATCTCTGAAGGTGCCTTGCTTCTACAACCTTGGGGGAGGCCTTTGTGAATCCTGTAAGCTTTTTGAGACACCCCCCCTTGAGACTTGTGGTATGTCCACTTTGTGAGTCTTGTATGTTGTATTACTTGCTGAGTCTTAAGGCTTCTCCTTTCAGGATAGAATGTTTCAATTCAGAAGAAATTGTTATATGACATTGAGATACGTCCCCAGGCCTACGTTTGCCACCTAAGGTGGCTTACTAGGCTTTGTGCATAGTTAGTAATGAAGCTTTGTGGTCTTGAGGCTAACTCAGCATGATCTGACCTTAAGAACAAGGATTCTCAGTTCACTTGCACAGGTTCGAGTTCAGCCTCTGGCACTAGTTTATTTGTCTATAAAATGAAGATGTTGTGAAGACGTCAGGCTTAGTGCACAATGAGCAGCAGCAGCTCAACTTTCTCCTTTTATTACTGGGATGAACAAAGAATAAACAGAATCGTACGCAAAGCGAAGAAAATGCAAGTCAGAAGAAGGAGGGCAAGACTTCTGTCTTCATATGTTCATTGCACAGTCATGGGTTTCAACAACATCTTTTCATTTAAGCATGTCATGTGCTTTGCCTCTTCTCACACCCCATCTTTCCTCTTTTCTCCTCTCTTGACTTCCATTTGCACCCATTTTACCATCAGATGGCACAATCTCATGATTCCAGATGGCAAAACAAATCCACTGCACACACCACACTTTCTTTGCCCATTTATCTGTTGACAGACACCTTGGCTACTGTGAATAGTGACACAATAAATATGAATGACCTGGCATGGCAGTATACCTCTTTTAACACCACCAGCACTCAAGAGGCAGAAGTGCCATATTGATGTGAGTTCAAGACCACGCAAATCTACATGGTAAACTTCCAGACTGCCAGGGATACATAGCGAGATGCTGTCTCAAAGCTCTGCACATATGAATGTATAAGAATCTCTCTGGTATGTTCAGTAATCTTTTGAGTATTCCTTGTTCATTTACTTGGCACATTTACTGAACTTCATGCTTGGAAACCATTTGGAATTCAATTTCTTAACAATAAATAAATATATATATATATATATATTCTTAATATTAGTCATTCCTCAGATGTATAAGTAGAAAAGATTTTCCCCCTTCCATAGCTTTCTCTTCACTTGATTGTTTCTTCTGCTGTGTAGAGACTTTTGACTTCATGCAAGCCCATTTGTCAACACTTTGCGATATTTTCTGGGTGACCAAAGGTTTTCAGAGTCCTGGCCTACACCTGTACCTTGAGTTGCTTTCCTTGGTTTTTTTTTTCCCCCTCTAATAGTTTTAGAGTTTCCCCTGTTACACTCAGGTATTTCATCCACTTTGAACTGATCCTTATGCAGGATGAGAGCAGGGATTTCTTTTTATTCTTCTCCACTTGAGTATCCAACTTACCCAGTGCTGTTTGTTGGAGGAGATGTCTTCTCTCCAATGTGAGTTTTTGGCATCTTTGTCAAAAACCATGTGCTGTAGCAGTGAGGTTTGTTTCTGGGTCATCTACTCTTCTCTGTTGACCCATGTTCCTGTTTGCGTGACTGTACCATGCTGTGTTCTTGTTACTATGGCTCTCTGCTATAACTTGAGGTAAAGGATAATTACACAACCAACATTGTTCTTTTTCTCAGGATTGCTTTAACTATCCAGGATCTTTTTTTCCCCTACATATTACGTTTTGGATTTTTTTTTCTTCTCCTGTGAAGAATATCCTTGAATCTTTGAAAGAGTTTGTGCTGATCTTATAGATAACTTTTGGCAATACAGCCATTTTTATGATATTAACTCTGCCCATCTATGAAATCACAGCTGTACCTGTCTTTACTGTCATCTGCAATCTCTTTCTTCAGTGTTTTAATATATTCATTTTAGAGTTTTTCACATCCTTGGCTAGGTTTATTCCTATGTGTTTTTCAGCTGCAGAGAATGGAATTGGTTGTTTACTTATTCACTTATTTCTTAGTGTGTTCATTATATATAAAATAGCTTCTGGTCTTCAAATGTTGGTTTTGCATGCTGCCACTTTATTAAAGGTGTTCACTAGTTGTTCTGGGAGTTTTCTAGAGGAGGTTTTCAGGTGTCCTATGTACAGTATCATATAGTTTTGGTTTTCTGTTTGTTTGTTTGTTTGTGAGATAAGGTCTCCTGTAGTCCAAGCTGAACTTGAGCTCTATTTGCAACTGAACATGACCTCAAATTTCCGATTGTCCTAGCTCCACCTCCTTGTTGCTGGGATTACAGGCAGATCATCATATTCAGTCTTATGTGGTGCTGGGGATCCAGCTCTGCCATTCCCGCAGGGTAAGCATGCGCTGTACCAAACAATCTACATCTTCTACTCTAAGGTCTCAGTTTTAAAATTAATTTTTAAAAGTGATGAATAGTTTGTTTTTAAAGGTAGTTTAGTAGTTTTAGAGCCATATTGTGTTTGAAATATTCTTGCTGAGAAAAACAAGCAATGCAGATTTACATGTTTTCTAATCAAAACTGATAAAGACATCTTGAAAATCCAACTGCAGAGGAAAATTTAAGAATATCAGTTGATATTCTACAGATTCTTTGTGGTATTGTAGATATAAATATTCTTACACACACAGACCAAGACGTAAGTAAACAGTATATGTATCAGCACAATGTTCTTTTGAAGTGGGCCTCATTCTATTCTGGGTAGCCTGGGATTCACTGGGTAGACAAGGCTTCCTTGAGTTAAAGAGGTCCCCCTCCAGAGACCCAGGACTAAAGACATTCACCAACACACTCAGCAGTCCACTGCATTTCTGTCTTTAATTTTATTCTTAGATAATCTCTTTAAACCTTTAGTTTTACATAACCATTCCTACTTTATTTTGTGAAGACCTTATACTGTCTTATTAAGTTATTTGTTCATTTGGTAAAAAACAAAACAAAACAAAACAAAAACTAATGATAAATAAAACTCCCTTTTAAATTAAATTATTTGAATTTTATATAAACAATAAAATGTTCACTGTCTTGAGAGCTCTGATTCAAACAGATTTAATTTTCATTCCCAAAACTGTTTTGTTCAAAATGTTCAATAGTGTTTTCATATTCATAAAAGTTAGTAACAAATTTGGTCCTCTCAGAAAAACAGGGACAGAAAGTACAAAAGTCACTGGCGTTCTTAGAGCCCTAGTTCTTTGCTTTCCTTACAAAAGGGCTGACTTTCTTCTGAGATTAATGGAATGTCAATTGGGCTTGAACAATGACTAAAACTTTACAATAAGGAAGGGCGACCCCTAGTGTTGGTCTTCAGAAATTAAATCCATACACAGCTCGCAGAATGTCATACCAAATTCCAGGGGCAGGTGTTGTAAAACTAGTTAGGATCTCAGTGTTATTGACCTAAGTTGTCTTTAGATTCAAGAGTTATGGTCAAGAAATAATTAAAATGTTTTAAGGGAGCCTTCCAAATGACAACAGTTCCTCTCCCTTGAAATGTCTTTTCCTTGACACCAAGGATACAAATTAAAAAAGAATAATGGAAAAGGAAACTGCTCAAGCTTTGCTTGAATGGGCAAGGGAAAAGCCAGCTAAGGGAAAAGCAAAGCCTAGATATCAACTCCACCTTGAGCTAAAGATAAATTACACTGAAGTTACGGCAGGAGCCTTACGTGTGCACAGCGAGAAATCCTGAGAGAATTGGTTACTGCTTTACAGGTTCTGCATTAAAATCTTCACCACCCAAAAGCTCAAGGTCACTAGTCCTACAGAAAAATCAAAGTCATTCAGTGCAGACACGTGCCACTTGTGACAAAATAAAATGAAGGGAGCGGACAAAAGAGACTTACTGTACAATTTGAAACCATTATCGCTCAACAAGAGGAGACTCTGCCAGAAAGAAAGAGGAAGGATGAAGGAAGGAAGGAAGGAAGGAAGGAAGGAAGGAAGGAAGGAAGGAAAAAAGGAAGGAAGGAAGGAACCTGTAGGACCAGGGAAATCTTGTACTTAAAGGGAAATTCTTTGATGATAAAAAATATAGTATTTAATAATTTTCTGGCATTCCTGCCTCTTGTGTTTTATTGTCATTATCTACTAAGATTCTTGACTGAAACCAGCTCAGTACAAGCACAGACCTAAGCAAAAATTAGACATTCAATATTTTTTCTTTTGAGTTCTAGGTGTCAACCTTATTTAAAAGAGTTGCCTAGGTCAAGTTTGAGCTGGGAAGAGCTCTGCCACTTCCTTTCATCCAAACAAACATGACTGACATGTCAATGTACAAAAGGATGGGACTATTAAGAATGAGAGGGACACTGAATGCGGTGAGCAATTTTCTAACTACCATGGCAGGTAGAACTTGGCAGACATGGAGCCTCTGCTGCCATCAGTGCAGACTCACCCAACAGACACACCGCATATTCTACTTTTATGGTCTAGAGCAGTGTGGTTCTCAACCTTCCTAAAGCCACGAACCTTTAATACAGTTCCTCATGTTGTGGTGACCCTTAATCAAAAATGTATTTCCATTGCTACTTCATAACTATAATTTTGCTACAATGTTACTCTTAATATAATTATGTGATATGCAGGATAGATGATATGTGACCCCTGTGATAGCCCCAAAGGTGTCATGAGTCATGGGTTGAGAAACACTTTGGCTATGGCATCCTATGCTTTCTTCATGGATGGTGTACCAGCACACAAATTCTAATAGTCACTAAAAGCCTTCCACACTTGCTGGTTCCCCTGCATTTGATGCAGAGTACACATCCATTTTGTTTTGCTACTACCTCCTGAAGTTGAAACCAATCCCTCATCAAGCCCAGTAGACCCTTCATGTCTCAGAACAGTGCCCAGTTAACATCTGTGCTCACCCTCGTAGCAGTAAATTATTCAGATCATACATGCTAAATTATTTAAAATAGTACAAGGAAAGAATTATATACATTACTAAGAAACAAGACTTTTCTCTGTAAGATAATTTAGCACTGGGAGTTTTATTTAAATCTTTTATAGCTCTGGCTTCCAGCACTTAGAAAAAAACAAAAGATCCTTTCCAAGTCTGAATTTCCAGTCTATTTATAAGAATTTACTCAAACAGGTTGCCTTGAGTTCCTGCTGTCACTTACATCCCATGCAATCAAAAAGTTTCAATTACTAGCAATATGTCCATCATAAAAATTTTCATTTATTTAGCATGGAGGTAATCTTTAATAGGTGCATACATAATTTCATTTTGTATGACTGATTTACCTGCCTACTGATGCTCATTCTAGCAAAGCATTAGCACCCTACTGGAACTTCTGTTTCTTTTAAAACCTGCATCAATTCCTTCCAGTGACTAATTTCATAAGACACTGAAATGGCCTCTTTGAAATTCAGCTTTCAAAGTGCATAGGAAGTCTAGGAGTAGCTTTTGCATACATTACTATGCTTTCCTCCCATATAACTTCTGCTACTAAGCCCAGAAAGCCTCCAAGAAACACTGGGTAGGCAATCCCTACCCAACAAATATCACAAAATAATGCCACATGAAGCACACACTCACACATGCTCAAATACAAAGACAAAGGAGTTGGCTAGGAAAGGCTACGCTTGGGAGAGGTGGGCTGTAAGGAAGCCTGGAAGGTAATAGTTACAAAAGAACCCATCCTGGAAAATCAATCTTATTAAAGATTTGGTTAAATACAATGATTTGTTTTATTTTCTACTTGAAAGCCCCTTTTCTTTCTTTCTCTTTTGCTTGTTAGATAATGTCTTGTTCTATAGCCCAGGCTGGCCCAGAAGTCCCTATGGAGCCCCATGAGATTCAAAGAGACTTAGTGTATAGTTATGTTAAAGATAGATCATTCAAATTCGAGGTGTTTTAAGCTAATTTCTCAAATCCTTTTGGGTTTATCAATATTTTATTCTTCTTTACAGGATCAATTTATGAAAGCATTGAAGATCAAATTCTTTATCTTTAGATTCTTTTAGGAGAAATTACACATAAAGATGATAGTACTGTGTGTGTGTGTAGGGTAGAGTAAAGATAGGAGGTCGCATGGCAAAGTGGGTATTTCACAGACCTGAAGACCTGACTTTGATTCCCAGAATCTTCACTGGAAATGTGGGGATTCAAATGCACACCTGGACTCCAAGCACTGGGGATGGGCGCAAGTGAATCCTTAGGGCTTGCTGACTACTCGGTGCTGTCAGTAATTTGTATAAAGATGGTCTTGCTCACTGTTCTTTTTTGAAGACTAGTGAGCAATTATAGGAATTTATTTCCTGGAAGTTTGGGAGTTTCAATCCTACAGGAGAGCTGTTGCCAACAAAACAAGATAGACAACACCTAATGAACAACACCAGAGCTTGATCTCTGACCTCTGCACATCTCAGAGTGTGCTGTTCAGGGTGGGAGAAGAGACTTCACTGCAAGCCAGAGCAATGAGGAAGACAGGAACCCCATGGAAAAGTGGCCAATATCAAAGGCTTTAAAAAGATCTCCTGGACCTTATCATTTATATCTGTGAATCAAGGAAAGGTTTCATATGACTCCAATGTGTATCTTTTCTCTTTTTTATCTACATAGTAAAAATATAGATGCATATTGGAAGATGCCATAAAAGATATGACACAGTGTAGTGTCTGAGTGGCCAAAGTCTCTAAGCCATTTAGGGTTAGTCAAGAAAAAAAGAGTAAGACCCATGTATGGCCACACATGTGTAAGGTGATTCACTACGGTAGAGGCAGTATGGTTTAGCTGCAGCAAGGGTGAATCCAGCCTGAAGCAGAGCTGCCCCTGAGTATGAAAGACAGAACAATGTGTAAGAAATACTTTCTGAGTCTACTGTCTCCTGTCTGACTAATTCAAGGCCAGCAAGCACATTCTAGTAGCCACTGATGATTGCATTACTCCTAAGACAACCTGCGTTTTGTGGAAATTTACATTCTCGTTGATAAACTCGCATCATAAATGATAGAATCATTTGCGATGTATTGTTAAAAATTGGCAGGTATTCAGAGGTGGGTTTTTTCTTTGTTTGTTCATTTTGTTTTGTACTTTGACACATTCACCACATAGCCAAGCCTGGCTTCCAACTCAGAGCATGGGCCACCCTACCTAGGTGTATGCACACTTTAGAGACATTTTTCTTTATGCATATATTAGTTAGATACATATATATATGTATATATGAGCCTTTAACAAAGTAAAATTAAATTAAATACTCTTTCAACTCTCTTACTTTGTTGATATTCCCATTAATAATGGTTCATTATGACTCATGAACTCACGGAGACCATGGCAGCACGAATAGGTTCACATCAGATGGGCTCCCAGGAGTAAGACTGGGAAGCAGACACAAGCTCCCATCCCCAACCAAGAAGCTATCTCCAATTGAACTGCTCACAAAGGAAAAATTCGTTTCTCCAAGGGAGTCTCGCTGGATATAAGAACCACACATAAGGGCGGGCTCCTTTCTCAGCAATAGATGGCCAACACAAAATGAACTCAAATGTAATCTTGGAGACTTTTTGTTTCATGGTGGTACATTTGGGCTTTTTTTTTTTTTTTTTTTTTTTTACCTTACTGGTCTTTTGCTTGTATATAATTGTTTCTGATTTAGTGTTTTGTGTGTGTGTGTGTGTGTGTTTCTTTTGTTAGTTTGTCCATTTTTTTCATTCTTATTTGTCTTTTTTACTTGCCTGTTTCTTTTCATAAGAGAAAAAGTGGACATATACGTCCGCTGCACATATGCAACTGATGTCTAGCTTGGTCATCATGTGGGCCCCTAACAGTGGAGTAGGGGTTGTTTCTGACTGTTGCCTGACTTTTGGATCCCTTTACCCTGTCTGGGCTGCATTTTTTGGCCTCATTTGGAGAAGATACACTTAATCTTGATGGGACCGGAATTGCCAGAATGGGCTGGTAACTCTTCAGGGCCTCCTCTTCTCTGAGAAGAAGGAGAGGGGCAATGGAAGACAGAGAGGCATGAGGGTGGGAATGGAAGAAGTTGAGTGAGGGGACTGGGATCAGGCTGTTAAGTGATCAAATAAAATTTTTAAGAGAGAAAGAAAGTGTGGAGTTGGATGGGTATGGAGGTGGGGAGGACACGGGAGGAGATGAGGAAGGGAAGCTGTGATCAGAGTACACTGTATGAAAAAATTATTTTCAATAAAAATCAAAAATAGTTCAGTGTGAGATCAAAGGGTATGTCATTTATTTATATACATCAGTGGTGCTTAACCTGAGGGTTGTGACCCTTTTGGGGTTCCTGCATATTGAATATCCTGTATGTCAGATATTTACATGACCATTCATAAGAGTAGCAAAATTAGCTATAAAGTGGTGATAAAAGAAATTTTATGTTGGGTCATAGCATTAGGAAGGTTGAGAACCACTGTTCTGGATGTACTGTGATAGCCTCTCACTGTAATATATCTGTCAGTTACCTCATCAAGCATGATAAAGCCTAGATCTCTTTGCATATAATGATTGCTTCATATCCGATGAAATTGAAAGTCAGTGTTCTCTTACCGTTTCATTTTTAATCATATTTACATTATGTATTTTATTTTATAAATGTTCTCCTCATATGAATGTATATATACCACCATGTGCATACCTTGTGCCTGTGGAGGTCAAAAGAAGACATAAGATCCCCTGAAATTGAAGTTTAACAGGATTATGAGCTGTGTGTGTGTTGGCAATGGACTCTAATCTTCTGTAAGAGTGATGTGTGTTCTTAGACACTGAGCCATCTCTCAAGCCCCACTGTTTATTTGAGTTACAATTCATTAGGTTAATTTCAGGACCAGTGATAGCAGTAGATCCAAAGTTTTTCCATCTAAGAACCTCCTATGAATCCCTTTCTCACATCATCAACTCTCGGTATATATGTGATATGGTAAAGTTGTGGTTGTCATGGCTCCTCATCGCACTATAGCGTTATTTTCTCTAGTACTTAAAAAGAATCTATGTACATTCCTGGGGTAAACTTTGTCTTTTGGGTCATATTTAGGGTAAGGCTATAGTGCCGTACTAGATACATCCTAGCATTCAAAAGGGGCTAGGGTTGATCTCCACTGTAAGGCACACAAAAGAAAGAAAGGGAGGGAGGGAAAGAGGAAGAAAGGAAAGGAAAGAAGGAAGGAAGGAAGGAAGGAAGGAAGGAAGGAAGGAAGGAGGGCAGTAAGCCTTCCCTATTGCCCCATTTTCAGAAGCAGTTCTTTAATAGGAAATAGAGACTTCCTAGGCAGTTTTCGGGCTAGGGACTCTGATAGGGGAGAGTTCTAACTCTTGTCCTTGGCCAGAACCTGGAAATGTCCTTCATTCTGTCCTGGCCAGAGGCAGAAGCTCCAGAAAGGCCTCCCCATCCCTGCCTGCTCTCTCCTTATCTCTCTTACCCTAAATAGCACTTCTGCCACCGGGAAGCTGTCCATGAGGGTGTGACCACCTCACATGGGGAATGATTGGACTTGGCACCTTTGCATGGCTCACCCAAGTCTGTGCCTTGGATCCTAAAATAAAAGGCCCCGGTTGAGCTGTTCAAGGTAGCCCACTTCCAGGCTACCCTTTCTTGCTATCCACAAGCTTTATCACTCTTCTCTTAGGCTACTCAGCTGTGAATCTGTATTAAATGTCCTCTCTAAACTTCGCCTCTGGTTGTCTGTGAATTACATTCTTCAAGTTGGCAGGACAGCAACCTGGAGGGCACTGACTGAGTGAAAGTGTTGTGTGTCCAGGAATGACTGGCACCCTAACTCCTAAGTTATATCCTTCCTCAGACAAAGGAGAGATCCTCCATCAAAGTTGGTGAAACCCAACCTTCCTACATCACTTAGACTTAAAGTGAAGTAAAACTGAGAACCTTCTTAGGCTCTGGTTTCTTCCATGGTTGTTGTTTTTATTCTGATTTTCAACCCAGGAGTTATTACTGTTTCTTGGTATTTTTACCTGTGCTTCAAACCTTTAATGAATACCTTGTTATACTTTAGTACAATATTTTTTGGCATTTCAGTTACAGACTGCATTAAAGTAGTTCTTTCAACAACTTTTCAAAGTGGGTACCCCAATTTTTTCCATTATTCAGATGAAGAAATTGAGATGTAAATCAATGCGGCCTTATCTAGTAATACACAGAAAGTGAATTGCCACCCTGTTAGTCTGCGCACTCAACATGTCTGGCCATCTTTCTGCCTCTTTTCCTTATAAATTGAACTGACTTTAGGGGAAGGAGTCTATGTCTGTGGTCCCCCAAGACCTCTGCCAGCACGGCTCTGTCTTCTCACTAGAACTGAGGTCTTAAATGTTTAAGTATCTCTGTAAAAAATTCTTGAGAACTAAAATTTTCATTATAAATTTAAATCACTGCAAAAAGATTGCTTTTCTGTTTATTATAAATACATCACTTTGAAAATAAAACTGCCAAGTTACTTTAAAGCATGTCTACTTTGGTGTGAACACCATGGAGACTTAGAGCCATATTCCATTTAAAATAAAATTTCCTCCAGAAATAAAAATTTTCCTTATTCATCATTCACTTGCCCCCATAAAACCTTATATAAATGTTAAAATATTTTATAATACATTTTGCCATCATTTTATCTCTTAACATATTTCTATTTAGAAACTATATAAATAAGTTTATATGTTTAAGTCTCTTTGATTCTAAAGCTTCTTGTTAAATTATTTTTCCAGAATTAAATCATTAGTATAATTGTTTAGTTGTATGCTGTTGATTTAATGAATGAATAAACTAATTAGGGCTGGGGAAGGAGCTCCATGGTAACATGTTTGGCTAGTGTATTCAAGGCCTTGGGTCCAAGCCCCAGAACTATTGCCCACAAATAAAATACAACCCTAGCAATTTTCAGCCTTGAAAATAAAAACCGTAATTGACACTGAGTTTCTTAATGAAATAGGGAGGTAATAAAGCTTTTCTGATCTCTCGATAAGTCTGTATTATTAATTCACACATGCATTGATGAGTGTTATTATTCTTGAGATAGTGTTCATGGACCATCTCCCCCCTATTTTCATTTTCATAGATATAAGCATAGAGAATGCCTGCTCACATAAATTAATAACTGGTTCCCAGGGGGAGCTCAGACACAGCAATGTTGTTCAATTCCTTGAACTTATTATTAGGTATATAATAAAAAATTACTTAGCAGTATTCCTTCAAATATTGTTTTTAATGATTAATCAGTGGAAATTCTATTAAGTTCTCTATGTTTTATTTAATTCAATGAACGGTAAATCCCACTATCTGCAAGAGGATTTGCTGTCTAGTCACTAGGCATTTGTTTCCTCCATGCCAGCATCAACGTTTCCAACTGTCTTTTGTCTGATGCTCTGATAGCTACATAGTGGCACAGCATTTACGGTAATATTCAAGAAGACTTAAGGAGAGCCACGTCTTTGTTTCTTTATTTTATTTTGGATTACGGGGTGGGCTCTGTGCACATGCATGTGTGCCCACAGAGGCCATTGATGTAGGGTCACCTGGAGCTTGTTGGAAGCCACCTGATGTGGGTGCTGGGAAATGAACTCTGGGTCTTTGTAAGAGAAATGGATGAGTGTTCAAACCCCGAGCCAGCCAGGGTTTTCCCATTCTACAAATCTTCATTTGTAACAGAGACACGGGTTATGTGAAAGTGGGGGTGAGTGGAACATAATTCCCTCCTATCGTCCTTTTAAATAGGCGGTTGGGGAGATACTATTTATAGATTACAGACATTGATCCTCTTACACAATCCAGGAGCCCCAACAACAACTGTGATGCTCTAACTTGACTTTCAGCTTGACAGTGTAGAATCAACGGAGACCAGCCTCAAAGAAGACAGGGATAGGTTTTCTAGATTAGGTTAGTTAGGGTGGAAGACACATCCTAAATGTGGGTGGCAACCATTCTCTGGGCCAGGATTCTAGACTGATCACAAGAAGAAATTGAGCTGAACACAAGTGCTCATGAGCCTTTGCTTCCTGACTGTGGAGACAGGATAGCCAGTTGCTTCCTGCCACTGCCTCTTCCCATCAGGACAAACTGCAGCCTCAAACGTGAGACAATGAAAATCCTTCCCAGTTTTGACTTGTTTCCTGTTGAGCATTTTGTCACAGCAGCAGCAAGACAAGTAATGAATGCGACAGTTACTCAGGTCGCCTCAGATGGAAGCCACAGTCTAGGCCTTTTTCTAATCACTCAGTGTCTTAAAAACTTTAATTCCCAAATTCCATGGGGGAGAAAAAGCATAATTAATCTAGCTTGGGCAAGTTTCCTAGACTGTGCCCAACGAGTCATGGTTAGTAGAATAGGATCATATGTTTTACACGGAGCCCCAAGTATCAGCCTCTACGCTGGAAGCTAGTCTTCGAAATAGAATTGTGGGCCGAGCCATCCTTACAAAACTTGTGGCATGCAACCTACAGCCTTAACAAAAATCTCATTTGCTTAGGAGTTCCCATGGGAACCCTTTGGACAATGATTTGGTTTTGGGTGCTGGGAGCTTCATTTGGTATCATGAGATGTCTACTTGGGGCTCTGTCTCCCGTTATTTGGTAATTTTATCTATGTCACCTTCTCATATGTATATATTTTAGGAAACTTCTACTGTCTTAGATTTCTATACTACCCTTCAGATGGACTTTAATTTTAGCTAGAAAACATATTCCCTCCCTTATCCCCATCTTTCCTTTATTGACCTGTTTTACCTTCCTGTTCCAGTGCACTCCTTGTCTATAATTATCTAGTCTATATCCCCTTCCTAAGGAGATCTATTTCTCTCCAACTGGTTTCTTACTCTGTGGTTCTAAACATTATAGGTTGGTTACCATTAACTTAACAGCTAACATCCACATATAAAGGAATACATACCATAATTGTCTTTCTAGGTCTGGGTTACCTCACTCAGGAAGACATTTTCTAGTTCCATTTACCAATGAGTTTCATTACTTTTTAACAGTGGAGAAATATCCCATTGTGTAAATTACCACACTATCTTTATCCATTTGCCTATTGAAAGACACTAGGTTGTTTCCAATTTCTGGATATTACCAATAAACATGGTTGAGCAAGTGTCTCTGTAGTACAATGGTTCTCAACCTGTGGGTTGAAAATAATTTTAGGGTTGTGGGTCACTACAACATGAGGAAATATATTAAAGGGTCCCAGGATTAAGAAGGCTGAGAACCACTACTATAGTAGCAAATGCCTTTTGGGTCTATCCCTAAGAGTGGCAGAGCTGGATCTTGAGATAGATCGACTCCCATTTGAAATTATTTCCTTTTTTAAATATATTTTATTAATTTATTCATATTACATCTCAATGATTTCCATAATGGCTTTACAAGGTTTCACCCCCATCAGCACTGGCTGAGTGTTCCTCTTACTCTACATCCTCGCCAGAATTAGCTGTCTTTTTTTTTTTTTTTTTTTTTTTTACACTTGGTCATTCTGAAAGGTATCAGATGAAATCTCAAAGTAGTTTTGATTTGCATTTCCCTGTTGACTAAGGATGTCAAACATTTCTTTAAATGTTTCTGAACCATTTGAGTTTTCTCTTTCAAGAATTCTCTTGTTTAGGTCTGTACTTCAGTTCTTAATTGAGTTATTTGTTTCTTAATGTCTAGGTTTTTGGTTCTTTATATATTTTGGGTATTAGCCTTTTATTGTATTTTAGACACTAAAAATCCCATTCTGTAGGCTACTCTTGGTCCCTTCTGCCTCAACCCTTTTAGTATTAGGATTACAGACACGTGCAGTCACATCTAGCTTGGAATTTATTTTTTAATGGATGAGTTGATAGGCAACATGGAGGGCCACCAAGAGATGATGAGGCACATTAATATCTTAGGAGCCATCTATACTATAATATCAAATGTAATTTTTAATTTTTAATTAAACATAAGTATCTGGTAACTGGATTATTAATCCCAACAGGAAAAAGGAGATAGGACAATGGATGGGAGGAAACAAACTTTATAAATGTAATCATGGATCTGTGACTACATTATGCTGAATGCCTGAGTGTTCAAATCTCTAGCTGACTTGAAAAGGACTTCTAGAACCTTGGAAACTGAAACTATGAGCTGTAGATTCTGGGAATTATTCTATGCCTTATGGATTCATGTTGACAAATAAATATGATTGTACATGCAAAGATGTTTGGAAAGGGAAACAATTATTTTGTGATTTATTTTTATTCACAAGGAAATGAGAGTTGCAGTTCTGAGCACCATGAGAGCTCTAGGGTAAGTACTTAGCAAAGAAAATAATAGCAGGCTGAAGAGGGATATCCAAAAAAAAAATGAAGCTATAAAAGGAAAAATATTAGTTTGAGGGAAAATGCGCTGTTCTGTTGATCCAGATGTCAAGGGAAAAGAAAAACTAAGTAGCTTGGGTGACTAAATCTCTTGGTGCTGGAAGAAAGTCTTTTCTCAAGAATGTAATTCTGATAGGGAAATGATTAAATGCACTTTAAAGTAGGCTGATAGAAAGGAAAAGGACATTGGCGGTGCTTATCCATAAAGAAAATGAAGGAATTGGAGATCAATGTGGAGGTAAAAGAACAAAATACATGAAAGTCCGGAAGAGAGTACTTATGAATAATTTTCTCATATGGATAAGGATTGGGAAGATAAATTACACACAACCAAACCAAATAACCCAATTGAGAAATGGGGCTCAGAACTAAACAGAGAATTCTCAACAGGGGAATATCAAATGGCTGAGAAACACTTAAAGAAATGCTCAACCTCCTTAGTCATCAGGGAAATGCAAATCAAAATGACACTGAGATTCCATCTTACACCCATCAGAATGGCTAAGATCAAAAACTTAAGTGACACCACATGTTGGTGAGGATGTGGAGAGAGAGGAACACTCCTTCATTGCTGGTGGGAATGCAAATTAGTACAACCACTTTGAAAATCTATCTGGTACTTTCTCAGAAAACTGGGAATAGGGCTTCCTAAAGACCCAGCTATTCCACTCCTTGGAATATACCCAGAAAATGCTCTAGCACACAACAGGGACATATGCTCAACCATGTTCATAGCTGCCTTATTCATAATAGCCAGAACATGGAAACAGCCTAAGTGTCCCTCAGTAAAAGAATGGATAAAGAAACTGTGGTACATTTACACTATAGAATACTATTCAGCTATTAAAAACAAGAAATTCCAGAAATTTGTGGACAAATGGATTGAGCTAGAAATGATCATAATGAGTGAGTTCACCCAGAAGCAAAAAGAGACAAATGGTATATATTCACTTATATCGAGACACTAGCCTATGGAGCATGTCCCATGAAAGACTTTAATTACCAGGAAAGTGGGTCAGAGGGGAGGACATCCTATTGGACTTTAGGTGAGAGAAGCGTGGGAGAATGAGGAAATAGAAGGATCCAGAGGGTCCTGTAAACCTACAAGAAGAGCACTATGACAGACATATCTGGGTTCTTGGGTCTGGCTCAAACTATGGTACCAGCCAAGGACAATACGGGCAGTAAACTTTAAACCCCTACCCAGACCTAGCCGATAGACAGGACACTCTCCACCATTGAGTGGAGAGTGAGGTCTGACTTTCATACAAACTCTAGTGCCCCATTTCTGACCATTACCCTTGATGGGGAGGCCTGGTGGCACTCAGAGGAAGGATAGCAGGCTACCAAGAAGAGACTCAATACCCTATGAGCATATACAGGGGGAGGAGGTCTCCCTCAGTCATAGACTTAGGGGAGGGGTGTAGGGAGGAAGCGGGAGGGAGGGAGGAATGGGAAGATACAAGGGATGGGCTAACAATTAAGATTATGAATTAATTAATATGAATTAATTAATAAAATATTTTTTTAAAAAAGAATTGGGAAGATGCAGGTGAGGTACAAAGGCCTGGCCTGGATTTATAGTGGGGCTAACTCTCACAACTTGAAAAATAAAAGTCACAATTTAACAATGTGCAGAAAAGGAAAAGTATGCTAAATGTTTTTCAAACATACCTAATAACCATTTGATTAGGAGTAAGGATGGAGTTTTAAAAGGAAGGTACGACACAGTGGAACAGATAATAAATCAGACATTGGAGGCTCTTCCTTCTCAGATTTGTTATGGAGTCAGTAAGAGACAAATAAAATGGATGCAAGGACTCTGGGAGAGGTTCAGGTAAGACGGACATGGAATTGTGGCCAGTAAGGACTGAACAATTCCTTGTTCTCCCATTTGGAGTTACACAAACAGTGATGACCAGCCACATAGGCAGAGCAAACCTAGGACATGTGGATTCTTCTTTCCCATGCCTGGAAATAACGTATTGAAATTAGTTTCCTGATTTCTACATTTCAGCTGTATTATGAGACACACAAGCCAGTTGGAGAGTTAGGGGAGGAGGTGCTCTTTCTTGAACCAAGTCTTATTCTTTTAATTTTTTTCTACAATGGGAAAATTATCTCTGAAATCTCATAGTCCTCATATCAATCAAAATTTAAACACGATATATAAGTTGATTATGTCTGTCCTGAGGAGAGCTTATCTAACTTCTCAAATAACTTCTCAGTAAAAGAAACTGGTTTTGATATTTTGTACGTGTTTAGTTCTTAAACTAAAAACCTTGAGAAAATTATTTAAGGGGAGATATTTGCACCTATATTTCATTTAACTGCAGTCATTTAAGAATTAAAGCTTATGGCAAGAATGTGACTATGGGGGTTCTTTGTTGTTTATCCCAATTTGTTTACAAACTATGACAAATTATATAACATGTTAGTCCATAGAGAAAGGTAATAGACTTAAATTTATATTTTCAGTAGTCTTAGAACAAAAGCTTCTCTTGGATTACATATAAATATAAACATTGCATGCACATCGCAGTGTCTTGATTTCACAGTACTGAATAGACAGGCCTTGGAATTCTAAACTTCTCCTTAGAGAGAACCATGTCTTGACTCTGCATAAAAATAACCCCGGTAGAAAAAACATTTTTTAAAGAAGCATAGGGACAGGAAGGAAAAGGAAATAAAAGGAAAATCGGATATTAAAAGGTTAATCTAGCTCTCTCCAGTGGCACCTCGTGGGCAGTCAGTGGGCTGTGTCAAGATGAAGCTGAATATCTCCTTTCCAGCCACCAGCTGTCAGAAACTCATTGAAGTGGACAATGAGCACAGGCTTCCTGCTTCCGGTGAGAAGTGCGTGGCCCGCAGAAGTAGTTTCTGATGCTCTGGGTGAAGAGAAGAAGGGTTGTGCGGGCCCGATCAGTGGTGGGAACGAAAACCAAAAGTGTTTCCGTGGAGTAAGACATCCTGACCCCACAGCTGGACACACCTGTTGCTGAGTAAGGGGCATCCTTCTTGTAGACCGAGGCAAACTGGAAAAAGGGACAAGTCTTTTAGGAGATGGATTGTAGCAGGTGTGAGTGTTCTCAACTTAGTTGTTGAAAAAAGAGGAGAGAAAGAGGGGGGTGCGGGGCGGGGAGTGGGGGATATTCCTGAATTGGCAGATATTACCACGCATTGACAGTTGGAGGCCAAAAGCTATCAGAATCGGCAAACTCTTCCATCTCTCTAAACGCAATGATGTCTGAAGGAACAATGAACTAAGAAAAACAAGGAGGGGAGGAGGTTGCCAAATATGTTAAACTTCTGGGCAAGTGAATAAAGCCGAAGAAAAATATGAGGAGCAAACTGCCAAGAGACATAGGCTGTCCTTCCTGAGAACTTCTAAGTCGGAATACAGTAAAATAAATAAATATATAAGTCTTTGAGAATAACAAATAAAAGACCAGATGTTGAATTTACAATAAACAATAAACAATGGACGGCTGGTGAGATGGCCCAGCAAGAAAGGCACGTGCTGTCACACTGTTCTCTGACCTCCATATCTACGCCTACATATGAAGTCACATGCATGTACAGATTTACATAATGTAATCTAAAAGACTTACATGTCCCAAGATTTCTGCTCAGCACCTCCCCTCGGGTATATTTTTTTCAACTTTTGTGTATTCCTACGTAGTTCACTAGGAATCTCACATTGACCTTGACCTACAAACCTTCCCACTAGAGTCAAAGAGGAAAATGCTATTTTTGTTGTTATTAATAATCCCTCAAATGCAGGCTCTCTATAGTAGGAAACAGTGGATCCCATGAGTATAAACATTAACTACAAAAAATGTTTAGAGCAGGCACAGTTCTGAAGCTTGGAGCTATCTAAAAACATTAGCTGAAAGCATTAGCCTAATTCAATTTTATATTTATTTTATTTCATATACAGCAGAGCAACATTTCCTTAAGCAAAAAATAGGCTGTTCTGTTTGGCTTTTAAAACTGCATAATGTAATAGAACTTCTCTACACAAAAATATTAAGTATGGCTCTGATATTTCTTTTTAATCTCAGCATATTCAAATATTCTAATTTAATAGCTTGCAGATAACTCCCTTATTAGCAAATAAGGTAAAAGTCAAGGCTTTATGCTCCCCCAAGCCTTCTTAAATGATATGATACTTTTACGTGGCTATTAACCCTGTGCCACATGCAGCTTTCCACCAAAATAAATGAATCACTGGCAACCATTTTTTACTTTAAAAAATAATAACGAATTAAATCTGTGCCATACATGACAAAAGCTTATTTTTATTATAGCAAGCCTGCTCCATGATTATGAAGTTTGCCTTTGAGTTCTTGATGTATGTTTTTAATCATACTAACATTAAAGTTTAAATAGGAAGTCTTCCTTAGTGTTTTATGTTACCTTACTTCTCCTCATGCATACATGTTTTCAAGACTAAGTGTTGGTGAATTCATGCAATAGCTTTAAGCAAAAGTAAAGGAGCCATGGCTAGCTAAGATCACAAAATAAAACCACCCACTAGCTAAAGCTAGCCAGTGCCAGGCAATCCTCAAACCTGTGCTCGCCTCATATTCAAAAGGTTGGTGCAAGAAGTTCACGAGTTCAAGGCCAGCATGAACCTCCTAGTGAGACCTCATCACCCAGCAAAACAAAACAAAAAACAGTACTGATCCAAAATAAATAAAACAACACACTAGGGCTAAAGGAAAGCATGTTTGTAATGAAACAAATCTTACCCTTTGAACTTTGAATTCTCTATTTTTCCCCTTACTTTTGTTTCTTTTTCATTTCTATGTGAGTTTTCTTCTTTCACATCTTAAATATGCTTTCTTCCACATTCATGTTAATGAAGTCTTACTTTCCTACTGCAGGGTTTGGCTAGTTGCCCAATTTCTAATTGTGCATAAGAAGAGAATTTGTCCCAAAATCAGCCAGAAGAAACCCTAAGAGAATGACACCCCAGTTCCCTTAAGGGGGGGTAGGTTTTTGGTTGTTTTCTTGGGCTGTAGATGTTTATTTTTATTGGGAGTTAGTTATAAGTTACTATTAGTCTTATCCAGGAAGAAAACAAGATTGGACTCAGGGATATCTCTCTTTTCCTCTATCTTTCTTTCTTAGATTTGGAGATAGGGGTTAAAAAGAAAGAAGGTGGAGTATAGAAATACATAGGGATGGTAGAACAAAAAGTAGATTATTGAGTCAGCTCCTCAACTTAAGGCTTTAACTGTGCTCACAAGGTTATTTTTAATTCATTGGTATAGAAAATTGTAAATTGATACAAAATAAGTTTAAATTTGATACATTGAATTTGATACATAGAATTAAAATTTAAGATTATTCTTCACTATATATATGTATATATTCTAATATGAGATATTGTACCCATACCACGCAAGTAGAATACAAGGTTTACCTCCAATACTTTGAAAATCCTACTGCAGGCTGTTTAGAATAAGCAAGTTAGACAAGTGAATTGTCAACTGGTCGAATTGTGGTCATTTCAATTACTAATTATTTATATCACAAGAATATACATCCTAGATATAACAGATAGGTATAATTCTATAGACAGATAAGGTAAAATAGTTAGATAAGGTCTTCAAAAAACCTCAGAGTCTTACAGAATATGACATTTAAAGATGTTTATATTGTTTTAATGATTCTTTGACAACAAGACAGGTTAACTCCTGACAACACCTAGCCTACCTCAAAGAGGATGATGAGCACCAATGAACCTCTTTTGGAGATGGTTTCAAATATAGCAAACTGGGCACTGGGAAAAATATCCTCATTTTGACCACCAACAGAATTCTGCCTAAAACTTGGCAAGGTTGGATGCAAGTAGAGTCAACGGCCAAACTATACCAAGACAGAGTAAGCAAGTCCTCAATAATTCCTGTCTCACAAATATGTCAGTCAGATATATCGGGTCAGAAGGCCAAAGATGATGCTCCAACGTTTTAGAGAGTTATCAGTGACTCTTCAGGCAGCAAACTGTCTCTGTCATTTTTTTAAAAATTGGAAGCTGCTAATCTGCACTTCCTGTTTACTCAGGTAATTAATTTTACTCCTTCTGAAGTCTCTGATGAGGTTGAAGACCAAATACTTTAGTTTTTCAATTAAGCTTAGTTGTTTAGGGATTAAAATGTTTTTAGGTCTAGATAGATGTTTTAAGTTGATAGAGATGAAATATGATAGATATTCAGTTACATCCAGAATTTTAGACTCGCAGAGATAGGAAAATGTTTTCTTCAAGGTTGCCAAATACGAACAGCCAAAGCACTATGAATGTAACATGAATATAATTCCTGATTGTTCTGTGGTTCTTCTTGCTGTATGTAGTTTATTTTGTGTATGTGTAATAATAGAAATGTATATGTAAAAGCAGAATTTTAAAAAGTTATAACATAACTAATAAAATACTTTAAAATTTAAAAGAGGGAGAGAGAACTAGGGTTACTGATCCTGGCACCTGATAAACTGAGCTGTCAGTCAAACAAGACTCCAAAGTTTGTGCGCCCGTGTTTTGGATCAGGATATATGTTCTGCAACTTCATGTTTTTAGAGATGTACTGATAGCTAAGATTTCATTTGTGTTGGTAATCAAGCATTATATCTCCCTAAAAACGTTTATATTATGAGCTTATTTATCTATGTTTGAATGTGGTGGTTTCAATGAAAATGGCCCCTATAGGCTTACAGGGAATGGTACTGCTAGGAGGTGTGGCTTCGTCAGAGTGGGTGGGTGTGGCCTTGGTGGAGGAAGTGTGTCATTGAGGGGTGGGGGTGGGCATTGCGGTTTCAAAATCTCAAGCCAGGCCCAGTATCACTCTCTCTTCTTCCACCAGCTGATCTGGATGTAGAACTCTCAGCTCCTTCCCCAGCACCATGTCTGCCTGCACACCACCATGCTTCCCACTGTGACAATAATGGACTAACCCTCTGAAACCGTAAGCCAGCCCCAATGAAATGCTTTTCTTCTATAAGAGTTGGTGTGGTCATGGTATCTCTTCACAGCAATAGATGCCTAAAGTAAGACAGTTTCCAAGAGTTGTTTTTTAAAAGATTTATTTATTTTATTGTATGGATTTGAATATTTGCAGGGCCCAGAAGAGGGTATAATCTTGGAATTAAAGTTTTATACCCAGTTGCGAGCTGCCCTGTGAGTGCTGGAAATCATAATGGAGACCCTTTCAAGATAAGCGAGTGCTCTTAACCACTGAGCACTTGCTCTAATCCTTTTCTACAAGTTTTTAAAGTGTGAGTAATGCTTTAAGTTTTTAGATTTATTAATTTTACATGTGAGTGTTTTGCCAGCGTGTATGTGTGTTCACTACATGCATACTTGGTGCCTGTGGAACTAGAGTTTCCGATGACTGTGAAAATCATGTAGGTGCTGGGAATAAAACCTGGGTCTTCTGCCGGAGAACAAGTGCTCTTACCATCCTAGCCATCTCTTCAGTGCCATGGAAAATATCTTATATATCTGCTCTCTATGTGTAGTCAAACTTTCAAATCTAGGATGAAGTCAAGTCTCTTCTGGTTTTTAAGTTCATTTGGTTTTTATTTTCATGGTAATACACTGTCTGAAAAACATGTGAGGAAAAGCTGGAAAGACAGTTCAGTAAGTAAAGTGTTTTCTGATCATAAAGCAGAAACATTTGAGTTCAGAACCCAAACACCTACATATAAATCCAGGCACAATGGCATAAAGCTGTAACCCCAGCACTTGGAAGTAGACCCAGGAGGATCACTGCAGCTATCAGCCAATGAACTGACCAGATTAATGAGCTCAAGATTCTGTGAGAGATCCTGTCTCAAAAAATAATAATAATGTGGGAAGTGATTGTAGAAGACACATGGTATTTATCCTTCCACATAAATGTTCACCTACATATATAAGCACATCTACATATATCGTGAGTACACCTGTACACACACACACACACGTACAATATATATACATATATACACACATACCACATACACAGTAGTAATAAATTTTAAAGGTTTTTAAAAAATAATTCTCATATCCTGTTCTTGATCACATAATGATTATAGACATTGCAAGAAACAATATAGAAGTTCCTTTAAGCACATAAAATAGGGCTCAGAAGTTAAGAGCACTGACTGCTCTTCCAAAAGTCTTGAGTTCAACTCCCAACAACCACATGGTGGCTCACAACCATCTATAATATGATTTGATGCCCTGTTCTGGCATATAGGTGTATGTGCAGGCAGAGCATGTACATACATAATAATAGATAAATGATTTTTTAAAAAGATAATAAAGTTTATCCTGTCTGGTTGTCCCACTTTGGATATATCCAAAGGAAATGAAGCCAGCATATGAAAGAGACATCTATGATTCTACACTACTTAACAACTAGCATATTACCTAAACTATGTGTCCATAGATGGGTGACTGGATAAAGAAAAATATAGATTGTATAGAAAAGAAAATATTATTCAGCCATAAAAAATAAGGATATCTGGTGATTTGTGTCAATATGGGTGAAACTGTAAGATAATTTTCTGAGTGAAATTACATCAGAAATACAAATAACACATGATCTAGCCACTTGACACTTTTTTTTTTTAAGTTGATCTGATTGTAGACTACCAATTACTAGTGGTTGGAAAAGAGAAAATGGATAAATGGAGGCTAGTTTATTCAGTGCATATTGTATGCAGGTGTTATTATGTTATACACTGATCATTATGAATATATTCTAATAAAATAAAATGTTAAATATATGTCCATGAAGTAAAATTTTTATGCACATCAATACTTTTTTAAAAAGTCTTGTGTATTCCAGCCCACCCAGACTTTGCTATGTAGGTGAGGTTGGCCTTGAAATTTTGATCTTCCTGCCTCTACCTCCCAAGTGTTAGCTACACAACTGAATATCATTTGCCAGTGACAGCAAAAAAGCCATACTATACAAATGCATGCTGCAACACGCTTGAGACCCGAAACATTAAAGTCACTGAAGGAAGCTAGTGACAAAAAAAAAAAAAACAAAAAACAAAAACAAAAAAACAAAACAAAACAAAACAAAAACAATTCTGTATGGTTCCAAGTGGAATTCTCAGAAGAGGCAAGTAAATGTGACAGAACATAGGTTAGCAGGTTAGTGGCAGTGGCCAAGAGGTAGGGCAGAGTGGTGGTTCAGGTGCGCATGAGAATGGCTGCTGGTGAGCATAGAATTTCTTTTGAAGAGTGAAAATATTCTAAAATTGAATGTAGCAATAGTTACATAACTGAATTTTTAAAATTATGAAGCACATACTTTCAACAGGTGCAATTTATATCTCAGTGAGACTGTTAGTAAAAAGGAGGGTAGTAGAATATTCTTAGGTTAGAGGATATTTAATGCTGATCGAAGAAACCAAACATGCTAAGTCTCCCCAAGTATTAGCAGTCACTGTAACACTCCAGTGATCATTGCTCAATCATACCTGCTGTCTCCAACAGTAAACCCACATGTTCCTTTCAGAATAACTAAAACTCCATCTTAAAGTTTTCCTGTTCTGTTCAATAAAGCACATGGACTGAAAGAAGCTTTGACTGACTTTGCTTCCTCCAACACAATTCAACACCTAACAACATAGGTTGTAACTTAGTAACAGAGATCTGGAAACGGTGGGGACATGGCGATCTCCATTGGCAAGCTTGTCTTCAAACCAGCCTAACGCTGCCGGGAAGGAGAGAGCTCCTTGGCCATGGAACAAGACTACATGGGTACTCTTAGTAGACCCTTATTAAACCTTGTCAAATGCTGCAGTCAGTTACATAAAATTCCTCTAGGCCTGTTAACCTAAGATTCACATACATGAACCAAAACCACCAGACCCCATCAAGCAAATAGTTCTTTACTTTGGTGCCCTTTTCTCATTATATTCAGAAACACTGACTTTCACCAACTATCACAAAGCATATATGACGAGCTTAGTCAAAATTAATAAACTAAAATGGGAAGGACATAGTTTTTAACCTGAAGAGGCCCCGTTTAGAAGACTTAGGGTCACAGCTTCTTCATCATTGAATTCAGCATGATAAGAATCTATAGAGAATTTACATAAGTGTGTGTCAATGCTTCCCTTTGAATCTCTAGGTGTATTACATTATTAAAGTCTTTTGAGAGAAAGTGGCTCAACTCTCACCATAACCACTGTCAGCCTGTCTTGAATTATATTAAATTTGCTCGACATCAGCTTCTATATACCTGTCTTCTTATTTACAAGCAATTCATCTACCTGTTGATTTTTATACAAACTAGACTTTGAAACATAGACCTGAAAAAAATATCTGAAGGAGAAAAAAAAAATCATGAAACCTAATCTTTGTGGTATAAGCAACTGTAACCGGCTTAAATTGTATTTTTCGAGATAAGAAATACCAGAGACCCATAGCTAAGTGCAGTGTGACAGGTGAGAGAATATTAAAAATTAACTTTGAATGAGAATGCAAGTATCTATAGAAATTTTAGTCCACATGAGCAAAGAGCTGTAGTTTCTGATGTCTGTGGGTTTGTTTAAATAATAGCCTTATTCCTTAAGAAATAATGTAGCCCCTTTTTATTTTTCTGCATTATGTACAATAAAAGAAGCGCTGTGCAGTGATGTGGCTGAAAGGTTATCATTACGCGAATGACAGAAACAAAAGTATATTATCACTGGGATGATGTCAATGAAAGGGTATCATTACTTCTGAGGAGAACATTCTGGTAAGTAAACACACAAGTGCAGTATTTATTACATTTTATTCTACATGTGTCTCCAAGAAAATCTGGGGTGGGGGAAGGGAATTGGCAATGCAGCCTGTGATGTTGAGCGAAAAAGAATCATTGGTTTTACTTGTTCGAGAAAAATCTCTGCAGTAATTATATCTTCATCAAATTTCCCTTCATAGCAAGAACATTCTATTTTTCCATATATTCAGAGTTTTTTACACGTATTGCTACAGGGAGTGAAAATAAGAATTTAAGTTCTAAAACAACATGCTTAAACTTTCCATGTAAAATCCAGTTTCTTCTCGTGCACATCAAACTGAAAGATGTATAGGGTATTCTTGCAAAGCTCCCACGTCAAGCATATTATTCTAGGAGCTGTCTAATGAGAGAAAAAAAAACCCTTGTATATAAGTACATGCATTTTCTCAAAATGTTAGTTTACTGTGAACTAAAACAATGTGTTAAATAAACTGCTTATTAGCTTAGAAATCACCATCCATCGATCCTTTCATTAAACTAAGTGGTATGTCTGGCTTAGACACTTTTAAACATTTATAATGAAGCTACAGGGACTGCAGATCATGCAAACAAACACAACCCCAAGGCCAATTTTTTCCTGCACTTGATAGGTGGCAACATGATCTTTTTTATTATTTTTATTAATTTATTCTTGTTACATCTCAATGGTTATACCATCCCTTGTATCCTCCCATTCTTCCCTCCCTCCCATTTTCCCTTTATTCCCCTCCCCTATGACTGTTCCTGAGGGGGATTACCTCCCCCTGAATATGCTCATAGGGTATCAAGTCTCTTCTCGGTAACCTGCTGTCCTTCCTCTGAGTGCCACCAGGTCTCCCCCTCCAGGGGACATGGTCAAATGTGAGGCACCAGAGTACATGTGAAAGTCATATCCCACTCTCCACTCAAGTGTGGAGACTGTTATGACCATTGGCTAGATCTGGGCAGGGGTTTAAAGTTTACCATCTGTATTGTCCTTGGCTGGTGCCTTAGTTTGAGCGGGACCCCTTGGCCCAAATCTGCCTATCATAATGTTCTACTTGTAGGTTTCTAGGACCCACTGGATCCTTCTACTTTGCTATTCTCCCATGCTTCTCTCATCTAGAGTCCCAGTAGGATGTCCTCCCCTCTGTCCCAGTTTCCTGGTAAGGGAAGACTTTCATGGGACATGCCCCTTGGGCTAGTATGCAGATATAAGTGAGTATATACCATTTCAGTCTTTCTGCTTCTGGGTTAACTCACTCATTATGATCATTTCTAGCTCAATCCATTTATCCACAAATTTTGGGAATTCCTTGTTTTTAATAGCTGAGTAGTATTCCATAATGTATATGTACCACAGTTTCTTTATCCATGCTTCTACTGAGGGACATTTAGGCTGTTTCCATGATCTGGCTATTATGATCTTATTAAGAACTGAAGGTATTGCCTGCTCTCGAAACATCTTCTCTGAAAATTTGTCACATATAAAAAGGGAAAGCAGAAACTACAAACTCCAAAATACAATTTTTATCTTACATCTTTTGTCAGTAGCACCTGGATTAAGCTATCTCTACATTGGTGGATCTTTCTTTAGGAAACTCTGAGATGATGGAGCTCAGCCAGCTTAATCCAGTGCGTCTGCTTGTTTCCTTTAGTTGCCATTAGGTGGAGAAACATCTGCTGTGTAAATAATAGTCATCTACATAATACTCTGATTCAAAACTCATAGATTGTTTCTGATTGGTCCATTGTTAAGCACATCAATTATTATGATCACTGTTTCTTCTTCTTCTCCTCCTCCTCTTCCTCCTCCCCCTTCATCCGGGTTGTTTTTCTTTTTTTTGTTTGTTTGTTTGTTTTGTTTTGTTTTAAGACAGAATGTCTCTATATCTAGCCTAGGCTTTTCTGGACCTCACTCTGTAGACCAGGCTGGCCTCCAACTCCAAGATTTACCTGCCTCTGCCTCTGCCTCTGCCTCTGCCTCTGCCTCTGCCTCTGCC
>OU015750.1:81933367-81948080 GCA_907169655.1 Acomys percivali
CTGCCTCTGCCTCTGCCTCTGCCTCTGCCTCTGCCTCTGCCTCTGCCTCTGCCTCTGCCTCTGCTTCCAGAGGTCTGGAATTAAACGCCTGTGCCACAATCACCCAGTCACTGTTGCATTTCTTTAATCTCTTTTGTTTTATTTCATCTTTCTTAGACTTTTCCTTCTTACATAACTATCATTTTCTGATTATTTACCCCCTCAGAATTCTGCCTTTGATATTCACATTTTTAAAAATTATTTATGGATTGTAGTTTTTCACGTTTGCTCAGATCTCCAGGATATAGACCATGGACACTACCACTCTTATTTCAGGAGAGGAGTCTTCTTAACTTTCTTTACAGCTTCCACAAATGGAGCAGCACTCATGAAAATATTGACACAAGTCATTTATCAAAAATTTCTGCCTAATTCTTAGTTTATTATTCTAGCAGATAAGGATGGTAAGACCTCAAGTATTGATGATTTCATGGAAGACAACGTAACATTCACCATAAATGCCATAGCTCATTCTATCCCTGTTGGGTGATTTCCCTGTGGTGGTGGCTATTCTTGCCTGTCAACTTGATTGCATTTGAAATTAACTGAATCCCAAGTGCCAGGGTGCACTTGGGAGGGACATCTCTTAGTTAAACCATTTGAAGTAGGAAGATCAGTCTTTAATCTGGGTGTTGGTGCATGGGGAGATCCACCCTGAACGGCCCACACCTTCTTCTGGGAGCCTTAAATAAAGGACATAAAAGAAGAGAGCTTTTGCTCTTTGCCTGCTAGCCCTCATGCTCCCAGGCAAGCTCATTCCTTCAGTAGTGTTAGAGCCTACTTTTTCAGGATTTTGCATATACTTAAGACCAGCTGAGACATGTAGCATCGTGGGCCCATCAGCTGCTAGATTCTTGGACTTTCTCTTGGTAGATAACCATTGGTAAACTACCTGGACCTCAGCCACTACAATAAATCCCTCATTGTATATGTATATAAAATATATTACATATATGTGCATATGTACATATGTACCATCCATCTAACATATATAAGAATAAATGTAGTATAATATATATTACATATATGTGTGTATAGCCATCTATCATTATACAAATATATATATATATATATTCATTCTATCAGTTCTGTTGATGAGAGAACCATGACTAATACACGTAGAGAAATGTAAGGAAACACCTATGTTCCCCAGGTAAAGTATCAACAGAACAAAGAACAGATTCCATCCAAATTGAGCTTGGTGAGCCAACAAGTTTACAGAAGAGTCCAGGCAACTCAGAGCAGCTGCATAGATGCAAAGTCCCACCCCTAGAATGGGTGACTCATGGAAACCTGCCACACTGACAAGTACCAGCTCTAGTTAACTATCTACCTCCTACACACTCCCACACCTCAAGACCTGTGAAGCTGGGACAGGAGGGAGTGACATGGAATCTCAGCTGAGGAGCTGCTGGCCCGCCCGGTTCTTTGGAGGAGGGGTGGCTAACAGTCTTCATCTCATTTCCACATTCTTTGCTGTTGGTTGTGCCATTCTACTAGTCCACTGAGCTGCCTTTGGAAGCTCCTGTGCTGCATGCTGGGGATGGACACATCAAGCCTACATGAAAGGGCATCACTGTACACTGTTGCTCTTATTTCGCACACAAGGAAACAGCTGTGCAGAGGTAGGGTTTAAAACCAAGGTCTTAACCTCACACAATGTCATCTATAATTAGAACATCACCAGCCTGCAGTACTCTGTTCCCTAACCTTTCATGAATCGAAAAAATAAAAATAAATTTTAAAATCACACCTAGAGAATATGGGCTTTAAAATGAATGGTGGCATCATTATTTGGGCTTGTAAAGCATGCTACCCTTTTGAAAAAGATTTAAATTAGCCTTGGACCAAAGGATCTAAACAAAACAAAAGAAAGCAACAACAACAAAATTCTTCAGTCAAATTAAAATGCAAATAAGCAGAACTGCTCTGGGTCACCTTTGGGTACAAGTGTGCATGCTGAAAATATATGATGGTTTTGCATCACTGAATGGGGCTGGTGGTGGAGGCATTAAATTAAACCTCCTCTCCCTCATCAAATTGGAACTAGAAGCAGGTACCAAAAATATCCAAATACCAGCACTGTTGCTAGTAGCACTAAATGAGAGGGTGCTTATCAGTCTCTAATTCATGAACTTCCTGGTGCGCTCTCATATTCTAGACTTTGGACACCGCCATCGGGGGGGTAGATGGAGATAGTGACAAACCACTTCCACCAGCTAGAAGCAGTTCTGGTCTCACTTGGTGGAATGAGCTCACCAGTGCTTCTACCTGTGGAGGAGTGTCTTGAGTGGATGTAACAACTGTCGGTAAAGTGCTGTTTAGCCTATCAGCTGGACAGAAGGACAGGAAGTGGAAGGCAGGACTTCCTGGAGAGGGGGAGGAGCCAAGATTGACAGTTGAGAAGGGAGAAGATAGTTGACAGTTGATGAGGATGGAGGTAGAAGCATCCGAGGATCAGATTGGCAAGTGCTTGAGATATATATATATTATGAGGTTTAGAGTAGTATATTTTAGTTTATGATTAGATTAGAATCAGTTTAGATTCTGCCCAGCATAGTGCTAGCAGCTTTAAAGTATGTTTCAGATCCGGTGTCAGTTATTTGCAGAAAGGATACAATTTATTACAACAAATACCATTCAAAAACGCAGAGCAGGTGTGATTACTACATGCTCACCACTGCCCCTCAGTCAAGTCAACACTTCCGGTGGAAAGATGGAGTTAAGAATGGAAAGAGGAATTCCCTGCAGTGTGTCTTTGAAACTGTTGCAAAGCCAGCCAGGTATAAGCTTGCAGGTAAGAGTTGGACAAAATCAAGGAAAAATAGTTTCACTGGCCATATCCTCTTACAATAAATAATGCAACATTGTATATGATGCATAATATGTATAATATAAATATCTGAACTACCTATACAATGAAAATACAAAATCATGCACATATCTGTACAAGAAGAGCCCTGGTGGCCCTCAAAGAAAGAATAGGCAGACTGCCAAGATGAGACTTGTTAGCCTGCAACCATAAAGTGAGGGAGGAGAGTCCCCTCGGACATGGACCTAAGGGAGGGTAATAGGATGGGGGTGGGAGGGTAGGAGGAACAGGAGGATGCGATTGATAGGAGAACAATTGAGTTGTAATCTGAATAAATTAATTTAAAAATAATTTTAAAAAGAATGTATGTACACACACTATTTTTAAATTTTTTTAATTTTAAAACATTTCAGGTCATCCTTCTCTTTCTTTTCTTTTGTTAATTTATTTAATGACTTTACAGCCTGATCACAGTCCCTGCCCTTCTCTCCTCCCAGTCCTACCTTCACATTCTCCTCCTCTTGCCCCTCCCCATCTCCTCAGAGAAAGACACACATGGTATGTACTCACTCATAAGTGGATATTCACCATAAAGTGCAAGATAACCACGCTATACTCCACAGACCCAAAGAAGCTAAGTAACAAGGAGGACCCAAGGAAGGATGATTGGATCTCACTCAGAAGGGGAAATAAAGTAGAGGTCTGAAGTAGATGGAGGGAAGGAACTGGGTGAGAGAGGGGTGGGGAGGGGAATAGAGGTAAGGATCAGATGTGGGGAGAGTGGGGAAGCAAAGCGGGAAGGGCTAGGAGAGAGAATGACAATTGGTGGGAGGACACCTCTGGGAAGGGGAGGCTCCTGGTAGGATATGGGGGTGACTTCTAGCAGCAGGGAACATGAAGACTTCCAGTGGAATTAGGGGGACGCCAACCTACCCACAAAACCTTAGACCCAAATGTTTTCCTCCTTACAAGAAATGTAGGAATAAAGATGGAGCAGAGATTGAGGGAATGGCTAACCAAAGACTGGCCCAACTTGAGACCCACCTCATGGAAGAGAACCAGCCCCTGACATTATTCATGATATTTTGCTATCCTTGCAGACAGGAGCCTAGCATAACTGTCTTCTGAGAGGCTTCATCCAGAAGCTGATGGAAACAGATGCAGAGTCCCATGGCCAAACATTAGGAGGAACTTACGGAGTCTTGTGGAAGAGTGAGGGGAAGGATTGAGGGAGCCGGAGGAGTCAAGTACACACACCTTTTAAAAACACTTAATATGTTTCATTCCTAAAGACTAACATAAATAGTTATTTAAATCACAGAAAAGTAATGATATTTAAGCAGTGAATATAATGGTTATCCCAGCCTCTGCCAGCCCAGGTCTTTACAGCGATCATGATGTTTAAAATTATACATGCCATGGTAGCAAGTAATTAATAAAATAGATGAGAATTCTTTATTTTAAACTGTTTTCTCTTGTACAGATTTTTTTTTATTTAGTTGTTTATGGGTAAAAAAAAAAATGTTTTTTCTGTGGTGGTAGTATCACATGCTTTCAGCTCCAGTGGCAAAATCAGGACTAATAATGTAATAGTTTAAAGATCTGACAGGGCTGCAGAGATGGCGTGGGTTTTAAAAGGACTCGCTGCTCTTGCATAAGATCCAGGTTCCCTGTGCCCACACTGCATATCCCATAACCACTTATAACCCCTATTCCAGTGAATCTGGCACCACCCTCTTCTGACCTCCTCAGGCACAAGAAGTGCATGCGGTGTATGTTCATACATGCAAGGACTTGCACATACACATAAAATAAGAATAAATCTTTTTTAACTTAAAAACTGGTTTGATGGTGTGTGAGGAAGACTCTTGAAGCAAACTAACACCTGAAAGTTCTCAACAAACAGATCCTAGGAGAAACATGCTTCCCAAACACTGATATAGCATCACTAAAAAGACTACATAAGTTCATATAATGTTCTCCACTGACCCAAAATGGTTACAACTAAACTTATTTTTAACTGGTACATAACAGTACACATAGTACATATTTAGAGAGTAGCATGTAACATTTCCATACATGTTCAAATTAGGTAAGTCTTAAGTATTTACATAAGCACTAGTGCACAAATAAGCACTGCAAATAAATACTTGCTTATAGTTATTTGTAATAAGCAAAATTTGCAAAGTCTTGATGTCTATCAACTGAGATATGAATGGACAAATATAATATATCAAAATACCGAGCACTAAATCAAGCAGAGCGGTATAGGCCTATAATCCCAGAAGTAAGCTGCCTGAGGCAGCCAGATGGCTATGAGTTCAAAATCAACCTGGGATACAAAACCTAGGGAGAGAAAGCAGGGAGAAGGAGGGAGGGAGGGAGGGAGGAAGAGAGAGACAGAGACAGATCTAAACTACTCCGTTAATAAAAGGAACCGAGGGTTAATACATGCAGAAATCAATAGTCCAGAAACATTAAGCATGTAAGCAATTTGAACACAAGAGATTTTGAGGCATGAAGGGGTCAAACGTCAAAGTTAAGTAGGACTCTAACCTTAGGTGAATTTTTCCCTAGGTTGGGTCTTTGGTCTCTAGCCTGCTGCTCTCTGTACCATATACAACCATCACTCTAGGTCATTTCAGGTTCAAATACTCCAAAGACTGAAAAACAAACACAGTTCTTGTCTTTCTCTCTTTAAGGTCCGCTTTCAACATGCACTTCCCCCAGATGACCTTTTTTTTCCCGATTTAGTTCACACTAGGAGTTACCTTCCCAATTAACTGAGCCTCCACTTACTCAAAGAGGCTGTGTCACACCACTGGATTGCTAACCTCTGTCCCCATGCAAATCTTGACTTTGCAATTCAGAGGAAGATGTAATTGGAAAGTATAAAGTGATGGGTGGACAGAGAACACGCTATGTTTTGAGTATTCTCTTTCCCTCCTTGCCTATCCCATATCATCACCCTACTCAATGGTGTCACCATCCCATGCACCCTAAAGCATGGCCAGCTGCACTATGTAACCCCTCTTCCACTTTTTGCTCCTCTTGCCAATAGGAACTCTTTTTTTCAAGTCAGTCTCTTGACTTTAAAGTACTGTTTCGGTTCCTTTCTGATTGGAAAGCATGAGGCATATTATATGAATTATTCAGTGTTGAATGTTGGTCTCAGTGGGTCCTCTTGACTCCCTGCCTCCTCTCTCATTTGCAATCCATCTGTCGGAAGATGTGGCCTGTTCTTAGTCACTTCACTTTCCCAGTGTTCTTAACTCCTCTCTGAAATCAAATACAGCCAAAGTTGAACTATATGAAGTATCGGAACATCTCTGTTGAACAGTGGGCCACCTAAAATATGTGTGGTGATTTGAATGAGAAACATCACCCCCCTCGGGCGGGGGTCATATGTTTAAACACTGCTGGTGATGCTTCTGCTGTTTGGGAACAATTAGGAGCTGGAGCCTTGCTCGAGGAAGTGGGGCACTAGGCACAAGCCTTGAGGCTTGAGACCCCCAGCCCTACATCCTGTCCACTCTCTGCTGCCGGAATGCAGGTGTAGTGTGGCCATGCAGCCTCACTTATGTCTTCCTTACCATGATGGTATGTACCCCCTCAAACTGTAAGCCATAATAAAACTTTCATTCATTCCTTGAACAGCATCCTGTCAGGTATTTTATCACAGCAATGAGAAAAGGAACTAATACAATGTTCCATATTTAAAAACAAATACACCTGGTAATTGGGTCACGGGGTCCCGCTCAAACTAAGGCACTAGCCAAGGACAATACAGGCGGTAAAATTTAAACCCCTACCCTGATCTAGCCCATGGACAGGACAGTCTCCACACTTGAGTGGAGAGAGGGATTTGACTTTCTCAAGTACTCTGGTGCCTCACATCTGACTATGTCCCCTTGCGGGGGAGACCTAGTGGCACTCAGAGGAAGGACAGCAGGTCACTGAGAAGAGACTTGATACCCTATGAGGATATACAGAGGGAGGTAATCCCTCTGAGGAACAGTCATAGGGGGAGGGGAATAAGGGGAAAATGGGAGGGAGGGGAGAATGGGAGGATACAAGGGATGGGATAACCATAGAGATGTAACAAGAATAAATTAATAAAAAAATAATAATAAAATAAAATCCTTAAAAAAAAACAAATACACCTACAAATAAGCTAAAATATACATTATTTAATACATTCTCGTGTGTCCTAGAAAGAAATTTTATGTTCACTAGTCTACTTCCCATGGAAAACTATTTTCAAAGCTGCTACTGTACCAGTGTTTCCCAGGCCACATGCTTGCATGAGGGTCCCTGATGGGTGAATTTAAAGACTACATGACTTGCATCTCTACTCAGGAGATGGAGGTGGGGGAATTACTTGAGCCCAGAAGCTCAAGATCAGCTTGAGATCTAGACTGTCAAGTTGATGCAATGTAGAATCCCCTGCATGATGGGCCCCAGAGCACACCTGTGGAAAACTATCTGAATCCGGTTAATTGATGTGGGAAGACCCAGCCATTTTGAGTAGGAACATTCACTAGAGAAGAATCTTGGACTGTGTAGAAAGGGCAAAGTAAGCTGAGCACAGGAAGTCATTACTCTGCTTCCTGTCCATGGATGCGATGTGGCCAGCTACCTCAAGCTCCTGCTACCCGGCCTTGCTCTCCATGGTAGGCTGTATCCTTGATCTGGGAGGCAGTACCAACACTTTTTCCCTTTAGCTGCTTTTGTCAGAGTATTTCATCTCAATGGGAAATGTAACTATGTCATTAGGCAATATAGATCACAAGGCTACAAATCTATGAATGCACAAGTGAATGAATGAACGAATGAATGAATGAATACCTAAAGAGAATGGCTCTATTAAAAAAAAAAAAAAAGAGCATCTGAAAGGAGCTATAGCCATTGGCTGAGAGACACATCAAATATGGTGGCCTGATTACTTAAAAAATAGCCTTGAGATGTAAATGACCCAAAGCTCTTTCTCCTCATCCTTTCAGCCCCTTCAAATGTCTCATTAAGAGAACTACAACTGGAAGCCAAATATAGGGGCACTCAAGTAGGAAATTCATGAAGTCATCATGCTATAGCATGGTGGAAATTATCCAAAATGACCTGAGGTGCAAATACTGGTTGCATAAAAGAGAAAAATATTAGCAAATGTAATTCGGACTGACATAAAGCAGAGAGTGAGCAAGAGACAGATAGACAGATTGGGGGGGCAGGGGCATGTGCATGCATACATAAACAAATATCAGAGTTTTACAGAACCTCAAAGAATAAATAAAAGTATAACATGTACTATTTTCAAACTTTTGTCTTTGTTTAATAAAATATTGTATATTTATAAAAATCAATAAAGTCAATTTTTCATGGAGATTGATCCATGGTGTACCAGGCACACAATAACTAGTTTATCGGATTTACAAGCAGCGTGGTTACTAGATAATAGACATCTTTTATCTCTGTGTCCCCATTAGCTGAGCTTTGTGTTATGGACTAGATGTAAGTTTGTGAGTGACTGATTTATTCTGTCACTGACTCTTTATTTGTCTCTGTCATCCCCACCCTCGGAACTCTATCCTTTAATTGCCTATATATAGCATTTCATATAGAGATGGGACCCTTGAGATTTCTCCATCCATGTTGGCATATCAACTGATGTCATCATGCAGGTCTTGATGATGTCATGGGTGCAGTTTCCCCATCGCATATAGATGTCATCATACAGCACACTTCATGGCCCCCAAGCCCTTACAATCATTCTGTCCCTTCATCTGCAATGTTCTCGGAGCCTTGGTTGTAGGAGTTCTGTTGTAGATGAATCATCTGAGACTGAGCACCTTATAGTCAGCTGTTCCCTACATTTTGACCAATTAGGATATTTATGTATATATACATGTATGCATAATATGTAACATTACTAACTAAAGAAGAGGTAATGAATTGAGAGAGAGTAGAATAGACATAGAAGGAGTTAGGGGTAGAGAGGAAAGGACAGAAATTATGTAAACAAAGTAATGAAATTCTAAAAATAAAATAAAAATCATTTTTAAGATTCTTAATGATATTTTCAATGTTTTCAGTATTGCTTTCCTGTACTGCCAAAAACTTCTTGATAAAGATAGGATGTACACTTTCCACACTGTTCTGTGCTCTTCAATTGCCATGTTTTCATTTTGCATTGATAATTCTTCCTTGTGGGAGATTACCCTGTGTGTATTCTGCCTCATGCCTCTCGATGTGAGTAGCACTTCCCTAATGGGACAGCTAACGACATCTCCAGTGTTAGATGTCACAGAGTCTGGAAGATTTACTGGTTGGGTACCACTGTTCTAGGAAACTACTCCTCTCCAACCTCCTTAGTCATCAGGGAAATGCAAATCAAAACAACTCTGAGATTCCATCTTACACCCATCAGAATGGCTAAGATCAAAAATTCAAATGACACCACATGCTGGCGAGCATGTGGAGAGAGAGGAACACTCCTTCATTGCTGGTGGGAATGCAAACTAGTACAACCACTTTGGAAATCTATCTGGTGCTATCTCAGAAAACTGGGAATAGGGCTTCCCCAAGACCCAGCTATTCTACTCCTTGGAATATACCCAGAAGATGCTCCAGCACACAACAAAAAAATTTGCTCAACCATGTTCATAGCAGTCTACTAAATGTAATTCGATCCCAGGATATCTCCATCACAAAATTATGCCGTTCTCATCAGAACTGCACAACTTTTGTAATGCTACGGCTCTTGTTCTCCTGTCACTTTCCACCTTCAGTTTAACTACTTGACACTTTGCATTAGACGTATCTTCCATGAGTGTGAGAACGCTACCATGCTCTTCTGTGTAGTTAATGATGCTTCCTGCACAGGCTACGGTGTTTTTAATGGATGAAGAAGGAATATGTGTCTCCATACTCAAAATTGCTATTGTCTAGAGACATTTTTCTTTGCAGTAAGTAAGATGCTTCAAATACAGGTCTTCTAACAGGCACAGCTTCTTATGACCCTGAGCCCAGAGCAATACTCGCACCGCTGTTGGTCTCTCAGATATGCCTCTAAGCTGACAATCAGGTTTTGGGGCAACATTTTGCATTCTTTTCATAAGTGTCATTTTTTTAAATTTCTAGTTAACATCCAAATGAAGCATGTAAAAATAACTTGAAGAAACCAGATACAGGGCATTTGCTAGTTAATATTTACCATAAAAATTTACCTTCACTAATGAGGCCTATTAAATTGTTTCATCTTCAAAGAGCTCTCAAGCATTAATTAATTATTGCAAGACTCCTGTGCAATAAATAATTAAGTATTATCATCGCTCCATTTATTGATGGGAAAATGAACATAATAGATTAAGAACTTTCTCCAATTTATTTAGGTCAACGGCAATGTAAAGATCTGATGAATTTTCAGCAAACTTTTTTTTATTGTATAACCTAATAAAAGAACCACTTTTATGATATATATTTTTATGAAGTTTGGTAACAGAAACTTCCAATAGTTTCTAATATCAGGCAATAAATAATAAACTCCTGTTTCCACCAAATATTAAATCAAACTTCAATCTTCAGTCTTCTGGCTCCTGAATTATAAAGCTTCAGAAAGTGATGAGCGGTTTCCAGAATAACCCTTCCATCTCCTCAGCATCGTTATTAGTAACTGTATGTACATTTGGGACATGAAAAATATGTAATATTTAAAATTCTAGCTTTAAAAAAAAAAGTGAAGCTCAAAGCACAGTTGATGATATTCTCAGATATACAAACTCAGCACTTCCCTTGGGAATTAAATAAGAAATTTACTATGTTCTGTCATCATTTGTAGTGATTCAGAAGTGAGGTGTCAGGGAAGTTTTGCAGTTTATGTCAATATTCTGTTTGTGATATTTCTGTTTCTAGTGGATACTGGGCTACAGTCATAGATTTGGAAAAGCAGGTTCCCTGTGCCCTCACTTCCATAGAGGGTGGATTTTCTTAGTGTGTGCATCATTGTCACTTGGAGCCTGGCAATGATACTTGGAGTAGCACAATTTGGATCTGGGTCTCCTCGGAAGTACAAACTTGTCTGGACCTCCTTTTGTCGATGGTTACCTAGGGGACAACCTGTTACTCCACACTCAGCTGTGGAAATAGAGTTAGGGCTTGCCTTCTACTGACTAGTATGTGCCTCTCTTACAAAGGGTAGGCCACATGACAGCAGTGTCACTCTGTAAGACAGTAAAGTCATTGTCCACAGAGTCTTACAAAGCTGGACGCTTGTAATGCAGAAACTTAAAAGAGGAAGCTCAGAGTTAGGCTGTCTGTGAAAACGTAGAGAGAGGAAGTGATGTGACAGGCAGCACAAGGTTGCTATGGGAACAAAGAATGTCTTTCCTGCTGTGATGTCTTCCCTTGTGGGATTTCTCTGGAATCGCCTCTGGTGGAAAGGAACTACTGTGAACTCTCACAATAGTCGCTTCCAAAGGCCACCCTGAAAAGTCTGCTTTTATCATTCTTATTCCTATATTTTTAGGCATTGACATGCTTGCTGTCACTAGCAAGTTAGTCAGAATGGGTGGTAAGTAGAATTGTCAGGGGAACAAGAAAAATATTCCTGAGGTGTTACAGAAAGCAACCAAACAGGAGCGTTCTCTCTAAGCTGACAGTGAAAATGGCAATAGAAAAACTCTCAAGTTCACACATATTGTTTTCACCCTTTCTTTTCATTCAGAGATGATCTAGGATTCCAACATAAGGAAATTTGCAAAAGTCATGACTTAAGAGGTAGAGCAGAGTTAGGTCTATGTCAAGATACTGTAGTTTTTAGAAAGTTACAAACATAATATTTTCATAGGATGAAGGAAAAATGTGAGAAATTAAAGGGTAGATGGACATGGGGATTGAGGGGGAAGGATGGAGCTAAGCCTACATGAATCCCACTGATGGAGTGCTTGCTAGTATGCCTGGGGTCTTGGGTTTCTCTACAGCAGTACACAAACACCAAAAAACAAAAATAAAGGCCTAGTATGAGTGTTGTCTGCATTTGGGAAGCTGAGGGACAAGGGTTGTATGAGTTTAGAGCCAGTCTGAGATATAAAGTAGAAAGCCTGAGCTAGAATAACATCTTTTCTAGAAGAAAGAAAGAAAGAAAGAAAGAAAGAAAGAAAGAAAGAAAGAAAGAAAGGGAGAAAGGGAAAGAGGAAAGAAGGAGGGAAGAGAAAAAAGAGAAAGAAAAAAGAAAACTTTCGCTTACTTCCCACTTACTGTGTGGTATGCCATTAACCTATTTATATGTGGTTCATCATTTACTCGTTTCAAGACGACATATTTATTTATATGTAAATTTTATAATTTTGAGAATGAAATTCCATGACATAAAGCGGCCCTGAATTGATTAACATGAATAATAGTTAAGTAGCTCTGTGAAGCAAACTTTTTCTATTTTTTATTTGATGTCTCATTTGTACTAGGAAACACATTTGTTTGTTTTGTTTTCCAAGACAGGTTTTCTCTGTGTGTCTCTGGCTTGTTCTGGATTCACTTTGTATATCAGGCTGGCCTCGAACTAACAGAGATCCACCAGCCTCTGCTTCCCCGAGTGCTGGGATAACATGTGTGTAGCACTGCACCTGGCTATCCCAGGAAAATTTTTCAATGAGACTATTAACATGAAGAAAAAAACTTGGAACATGGGAAAAGTTCATTCTCGAAAATAGAAAAGAAGGAGGAGGAAGGTAAGACTTGTTGGTGTGACAGAAAGTTGTGTACCATCTGGAAGTTTTTAAGAACAGAGAAAACAAGACTAGAGAGAGAGCCTCGGTTGGTAAAGGGCTTGTGTACAAGCATGAAGATCTGAGTTTGAATCCCAGCATCCACAAAAAAAGCCAGGTGGACCATGCCTGTAATCTCAGTGCAGAGGGAATTGCAGAGACTTGAGGCCAACCAGTCTAACCAGTCAGTGAGATCTAGGTTCAGTAAGAGACCACGCCTCAAAAAAAAAAATTAGAAAAAAAGTCAAATGGAAGAAAATGGACTCTCAGTGCCTGTCAAGGAAAACAAGAACACGATCTGTTCTAATTGTGACAAAGCAGGTTTTATCCAAACAACCAAAGAAGAGGGACGGGGCTTCCATATATGCTGAACCCAACTTCTGTAAGGAGAAGATAACTTTCTGACTCCATATTGTGCTTTGAGTTATCAGTCCTCTGCCTTCCCCACCAACAGTCATGGCTCCACTGGCAACACATTTGAGATCTCCATAGCCTTGATCATCGTCCGGATGTAAGCAAAATAATTGGCAAGTCATGTCTAAGTAACTGCCATGCTCTGACAAGAATGAACACTTCAATGTTACTAAGACTCCCATCTAACATTAATGTATCTTTGTGATTTTTGCCTTTTAAGACTCTGCATCCCTGAAGTTGGGCATGAAGAGGCTCTTTGGAGGCTCAAACATGCTCTTGGTCTGGCTAAAAATTGAAAAGGACTTAAAACCCTAAAAACAAATTAAAAACAAAAATAAAACAAATTACAAAAAAACAAATTAAAAAACTAGGACAGCAATTGAGGTAATCAGCTGACCTCATCCCAAGGTTCCTATATACATGCACATACATTTTTGGACACCCACAGAAATATATGCAAATATGTATACAGACACAAGAAGAACAAAAAAAAGGTATAGCTCATGTCAAGAAAAGAGACTGGTAGTGACCACAGCTAGAACATGCAGCTTCCTGCAAGGCAAAGATATGAGTAAAAATAGTCCACGTGTGATCAATTATTCAGTCATTTGTACTGAAAATGCTCGCTCAGCACAAGTCAAAACCCCAGTGCAGATAGACTGTATTTACTATGTAGTCATTACTGCACCAAGGATTCTCTTTTCAGAAAAACTAATAAAATACACTGAGAAAGCAAAGGGGGAGAAATAATGGATAGGTGGGAGGGGGGAGGGCCAGGGGGCGGGGCCGGGAGAAGAACCAGATGAAGGGAGAGGAGCAACACTGTTTCCCTCCTGGGCAGCTCTGAAAAGTCCTGCAGCGCAGTTAACCTCATCTTGCCATTATCACCCATCAAACAGCTTGGAATTCCGCAGTGTTATGTACTTCTCAGGCAAAGTGACAGAGCCCACTCAAAAGAATTTTTTTTTACATGTTTCCTCAAGTACATTTAATGGCTAATTACATTCTAAGAACTACATATTGTATGTGCAGTCTTTTATAGCTTCCCAAAGTTGTATTCTATACGAAGCTATAATTTTCAATATAATTTATTATTTAGAAGATGGTATTCCTTATTATTCATATGAATTTTATTGCCCTGTTTTAAAAAATCAATTATAGTTTTATGATAGTATATCCCTTTTATTTGACCTTCTGTAGAAGCTGTACATAGATAGCTTAAAACAACAAGAATTTTTTGAAAATCCATTTTTTTGTGTCATGTGAATGATAATTTTGAGAAAGTATTGTTGGTTCTTTGAAGAGCTAAAAAGTCCAAAAACTTATTTTTTTTTTACTTTTTGTTTATTGTTTCTTTTTATTTGTTTCTTTTTATTTATTTATTTATCCATTTATTTTTTTACTTTGACCAGGTCTCATTTAGGTTAGGCTGGCCTAGAACTCCCTACCTAGTCCAAGGTGACCTTGAAATTCTGATCATCTTGCATCTAACTCCCCAGTTCTGAGCTTACAAGCATGCAGGATCAACAAGTGGCTTTGGATCCTGTGGTGGAGCTTTTAAAGCCAGGCCTTCAAGAGCACTATACAAGCACTGTATTTACTAACTACACCCCTAGCCCCACAGGGAATGAATTTCTTTCTTTCTTTCTTTCTTTCTTTCTTTCTTTCTTTCTTTCTTTCTTTCTTTCTT
>OU015750.1:81955193-82022117 GCA_907169655.1 Acomys percivali
CTGAACCTCAGTACAGAATCCACCTCATGGTTCCCAGCTCATTAGGAAAATAAGCAACTTAAAGTTTCTGTTCTAATCCAACAAAGCTATCAACTACAGCCACAGTGCTTAATATGGCTTATAATTAAACATTAGTAAGACTTTTAAATTAATGTTAGCACCTAAGTATAAGTGTAAAAATACTATTTGTGCATCTTCATAACTCTTGTACAAAGCATAGGCTCTGATGACTTGGAGACACTCAATGGGTATCTATTGCATGGATGGTGTAAGTTTTTTTTTCCATCGAGTGCTACCTAATCTTTGTTCCTTATAATTAGACTGTAATTGTGCCTCAGTGTTTGATCTATAGCTAATTGTACCTCTTATATCACCGGCGTTTCATTATGTTGAGTTACTTTTAAAGCTTTAGCAACGCGTGACCATCAAGAACCTAACACAGGAACTTAGACACATACCTAAGTAGCAGTGTACTTGCCTAAGTACAAAGGAGGTCCGGAATCCAATCGTTAGCACATACCACAGCAACAAATGCAAAGACATCAAAATCAGTACAGGTCCACACCTAGGGTAGTACTTAATAAATATTAGAGGGGAAAGTCTTTTTCTAGACAGCTTAGAGAAAAGAATGAGTCAAGACAACCCACACAGTAAACTGTTAGTGAGTTCCAGAACATCAGATCCCACCTCTAAAACATTTTCTAAGTGAGCCACCTTTTCACTTTGTCAGGACTCATAGCCCATGCAAAGACCTCACCTTTCAGCTCATGTAAGGTCTCTACCTTCCTCAAAAGGAGAATCAGCCAGGGCCACGCAACAAGTGAAGAGTGAACACTCCTGCTGGCATTTCAACTCAGGTGTTTTATCCATAGATAAATCCTGCTGTTACCCCTGCCATCACAGGCAATCTGTTCTCACTCTCTCCCTAGCTCCCCCTCCCCTCCTCTGTGTGTGTGTGTGTGTGTGTGTGTGTGTGTGTGTGTGTGTGTCTGTCTCTCTGTGCATCTCTCTCTGTTTCTCTGTGTGTGTGTCTCGCTCTTGTTTTATTTTATTCTAGCTCTCTCCCTCTCCACCTCCCTCTCCACCTCCCTCTCCACCTCCCTCCCTCTCTTTCTTCCCTCTCCCCCTCCCTCTCCCCTTCCTCTTCTCCATTTCCTGTCTGTTCTCTACCACTCCACTTGCCTGACCACTGATCTAAGCACCCTTACAGGATCAATGTGTGCCCCGAGAGTTTCTGATTTACCCGAGAATGGTGAGCTTCTATGAAAAAACAACAGATGTTCCACTCAGGCTGGTTCAAACCAGCTTTGCTCCTATCTTGATGACTGGTTGCCTGTTAGCATCATTGCCATCTTGGGACATACCTCCATAGTAAATTCCTGCCACCGTGGTCCCTTCCTAGAAAGATCATAAATATTCTACCCACTTACTAATTCATCTATACCCCCTACCCTAAGAAAATATGTTGCCCCATTTCTTTCTTTTGTAAGTAAGGAAGGGGGAACTGACTTGAAACACTGAATCCAAGTCACTGCTCTTCACTGACCACTAAAGTCCTGTTTGCTCTAACAACCTCTAATATGATTTTTGAGGTCAGCTTAGAAGGTTAAAGAAACAAGATTTGGCTTTGTGACATGTGGGTGACATTGCATGTATGTTAGTTCTTTTTCTGGTTCTGGAAAGAACATATTTAACAAAAGCAACTCAAGTATGAAAGTGTGTCCTCGCACACAGTTCAAGAGAGTCATTCATAATGATGAGGAAATGTGCAGGAACTCAAGGCAGCCAGTCACAGTGCATCGATAGGCAAGAATAAGCAAGCAATGAGTGCATGGTACTCAGCTCATTTTCTGTTTTTCCCACCAGCCTGGGACCCCAGCTCATGGAACGGTGCTACCTTATTTAAGGTGGGTCTTTTCACCTCAGCTAACCTTGTAGAAATCCACCAAGGTTTGTTTCCATGGTGACACTAATGCCCACCAAGTTGACTATCACAAGTAGTTGTACTCATAGGGTTCACTGAGACAGGTGGACCCTGTGTGACCGCTTCTCAGGTTCACATGTCATCAAGGCTTACACTTAAAAGAGAGAAATGTCAGTGGCAGAAGTTCTGGCCTAACGTTCTATAGAAGCTATCCGCCGTGAAGCTGGATGACTGAGCGTTTCCAAATGGTGCTCCACACCTCAAAGGGAGAAGTGACATTTTCAGTCTCTGCTTCCCAATCAGGAATAAAGTCTCCCCAATTTAAGAATCAAAACAGGCATCATTCAGAGACACCGAAAAGGTCGGCAATACATGACATAAAACTAAAGTCTGTAAAGAAATCACTGCTGGCAAAGGATAATGCTGTCCCCTAAGCCTTCAAACACACTAATTAAAATCATATCTTTAAAAGAAAAAAGTGCTAAGTCAGATACTCGACAAAATAACAGCCAGGTTTCACTGAAATTCAATTTCATACAGCCAAAAGGTTCTTAAATGTCACTCAACCCACTACACAAATGATATCAATAGCAATGTAAGAAGAGATGTTTTATTGGCTGTAGGGTTCACACTCATATTCCCAGTCTTTAGTTATGAAGGGTTAAGCATTGTCTCCCTCATATGTCTATTTTAAAGAAAAGCTGGGGGTCAGCCACTCCACTCAGTTCCAGACAGAACCATATTTATTTTTATACCTAAAGTATAGCTTTCTGCCGGCTCCATTGCAAGTTTTTGACCACTTGCCTTAGATCTTTGTGCTTTTACTCTCAGAAGTCATAAAGATAAGAAAATTGCTATAATTAGACTGTTGTATATTGGTTGAAAACCTGCTGGTGTCAAACTCACTTCACAGCCAAGGATGACCTTGAACTTGTGATCTCCTAGCGTCCACCATATTAATGCTAGGATTACAGAAGTGGACAACACCGTGCTATCAGTGGTGCCAGTACATGAGTCCAGGGCTGCACAGGCAACCATTTTATGACCTGAGCTGCATCTGTAGCTCCAGGATATGCTTTTTAATTTCCTTTTTAAAAAAATTCTCAGCTCACCATCATGATCTGATGATGATAATGAGTATTATTGTTGTTGTTATTAGTTTTTACTGATACTAATGATCAATGCTTCTGCCTCACGCATGATAAACATTCATCCTACCACTGAGCTACGTCTCGAGCCTTCACTATCAGTTTTGTTACAGCAATGCTGAAGACTTGCTTTTTACCTTAGACATGAAAATTATGATCTGTAAATAAGTCTAGCATAAGAGCTAACACCCCACACCGATTTGCTCTGGTTCCTAGAGAGCATAAAAATGTAGCCATAATCAAAGTAAAAGGTTCAAGCCCGGGCTTTGAAAACAAAAACTGAGGTGACTGCTATATGAGGCAGGATGCCGTGGGAGATCAAAATATGCCACTTCGAAATAGTCTACTTTGACGTAAGGATTATTTTGAGCTGAAATGAATAGGAAGCAGCAGGAAGAATTCTCTAGCCCTCCCTTTGCACCTTAACTCAAGGACATATGTTTCCCTTTATGAAAGAGCATAAATTTTCTTTGCTAAGGTGTTTCCCTTTCCTGTACCAAGAGGAGGAAAGGGTTCTTATTTGTGTAACTGATTGAACTGAGTGATCCTTGTCTACCGCATATTGTATACATTGCTACAAGCCACTATTCCTAGGAGATGAACCCTCTTCCTTTTTCATTGTCTAATTGCCACTTTGCAATTTATTGTCCCTTTATCTAAGTGCCTCTGGGTTTTATCTCTCTTTTTGTATGTGTGTGACACCCAATATGCATGTTGTGTTAATATCAATAAACCAACATATGGGGTTATATATCAGAAGCGCGGTGGAATAAAGGGTTTTAGCTCTCATTCCTCCAAACTCTTTCTTCCTCTGGAGAACTTGGGGGCCTAAAGGTTCTCCTTCAATGCTTTGCTAGGGGGACCTGGAACTGTGAAGAGGATGAACTCAGGCTGTCCACCCACTCCAGCACATGCTGGTGGCTCTCACCTGCATCTGGGAACTCTCATCAAAGTACCTTTTCCTATGGAAGATTATCAGTTCAGAGTTTCTGTGCAGGGTGGTCTATAAGTCATTATTAAGCATAGAATTTAAGACAAAGGGAATGAAAATAAGAATCTAGAGAAATGAGTCAACCATTGAGTTCTGTCAGCAGTCAGATCATAGCACTGACTTCAAGAGGCTCACAGCTGCTTAGAATTTCAACTCATGGGGTCACACAACCTCTTCTAGACTCTGTGAACACACATGCACATACACACATACACACGCACACACACAGAAACATACATACATGCACACACACGCACACATACACACAGCCAGCATACACAGACATATAAAAAATTTTTTTAAAAATAGTTTTTAAGTAATAAAAATAATAAGAAGCAAAACTGGATAATGAATATACAATGAAAATGAAGTAAATGGTTATATCAATAAAATAAAGTGAGGGAAATAAATCTAGTTCATGTATAAAATTGAAGTGGTCAGAAGCTAAAAATAGTTCATTACAACCATATGAAATTCTATAGATGTCTCATGACAACCTCAGAGAAAGATTTACAGTAGACATGTGTCTTAGTTAGACTTCCTTGTGAGAGGAAAGGGTTTATTTCAGCTTACAATTTCACATCATTGTCCAGCATCAGAAGAAGTCAAGGCAGGAACCTGAAGACAGGAACTGTGTTAGACACTATTGCAGAGTGCAAGGAGAAAACAAACACACACAAACCAGCAATCAGCTGCTTTCTCTTCTCTAGACAATTCAGGACCTCTGCCTAGGGAATGTCCCTGTCCATGGTACACATGGACCTTCCCATGTTATCCAAGTTAAGATGCCCATTCTGTGACAAAAACAGGATGATCAAAAGCAACTTGGGAATGAAAGGTACTATTTCATTTCACACTGCCAAATCATAGTCCACTGAGGGAAGTAGAGCAGGAACTAAAGGCAGAAGCCCAGGAGCAGGAGCTGAAGCAGAGGGGTGCTTCTTACTGGCTTGCTCCCCATGGTTTACTCAGCCTGCTTTCTTATGCAACCCAGGACCACATGCTCAGATCAACACCACTCACAGTGAGCTGGGCCCTTCCCCATCAATCATTAATCTAGACAACAGCCCATGTATTTGCCTACAGATCAATCTTATTGGAGGCATTTTCTTAATTAAGATTCTCTCTCCTTAGCTATGTCTACATTTGTGTCAAGTTGATAAAAACCAAGAGTTCATCTCTCAGCTGACTGTAGATTCTACTGAGTTGACAATTAGCTAACCATCAGACAGTGCGTTCTATTTCAAGTACATATTATGGCAGCGGTGACCTCATTGGAGATACGCTTCTCTATAGATTAAGCAAGTTGTGAATGTTAACTATGGGCATCTTTTTAATATCAACCAAAAGAGAGTGTGAGTGGGTATCAAAAATGAAGCATAAAAGCCTTTCTACTCACTAATCTGTCTTCTGTCAGTTTAATTTGCTGGATGCTACATACTGAGTCTAAAGGGGTAAATGAAATAGTCTTCATTCCTGTCGTGCTTTTGGGCTCAAGAACTGAAAAAGCCATTTAAAAAAACACTGGCTTCAATAAATACATTTTCCTGTGTTATGTAGAAGTTGGGGGCTTTAGCCTGTAAGGATTGTCAACTGACCAATTCATCGGTCTGCTTCACCTTGTGTAATGTGTGTTTTCAACTCTCCCACACACCATCATCAGAACGGAGATAGAAGGCCTCAGGCTTGTCCATACCAGCTGGATGGCTGAAGCAGCTTCATATGCCTCGTCATTACACAAGCATATCCAAAAGCCAGGATAAAAAGAGGGCACAGTTACTTCTTTGTACCCCTAAATAACAGTAGCTAAAACTGTCCCAGAAGGTAGCCAAATGATGTCTGTCATATCTCACTTGCTAAATTCTGTCACATGCCCATTCTGTGATGAATCACTTGGCAGGGCTATGGCTTTGCTGTGATTGGCTAGGACAAATCAGGCCTCCCCCCACCCCCAGGATTGGGGAAGAAGCCAAAGTCTCCTGATGTGCAGAAACCCTAGGGAAAGCACAAAGAAAATAGATTCATGATCACATGCCACAAACAACACAGTCGTATCCACGTCTAAGGCAATCCTTCTCTTGTGTTCATCCATTCCCCTCTTCTTTCCTATTTTCATTTCCTTTCAAGCTACTAAGAATCCTGTCTTGTCTGTTTATTTTCACAACCTCAACTCTGTATCATCAGCTTAAAGAGTTCCCTTTAGGCCATGTTCTGGCAAGTCTTACAAATAGGCGAACGTTCAGTTCACAAAGGAAGCACTTACAAGCCCATAAAGAAATGCAGTTGTCCATTATCTTTCTATGCTTTAAGTTAATCAGGCTTTTGTGGTGCAAAAGTCACACTTTGTACAGCGCTACAATGTGAGTGGTTAATAAATGTGCATTAGACAAATAAAACAACTTGTGTTATTTCTTTTGGAACTCCCCTCTATACTCTTGACTCGGTGAAGACCATCTTTTGGAAGTTCATTTAAACCTTCCATGTCTGTTCATTCCCTTACCTCCAGGAATCTAGAGTCATCCTCTGAAAACCACCCCTGTTTCAAGTGGGACTGCAGCATCCTCTTTCTCAGTGCCTCAAAGGCTTTTGTTACTGCATAGCAGTCTGTTTGGTGAATATGGTGACAGCTTTCTTTCTCCCAATATTTCTGAGCTCAAAGGATTCCACCAGAGACTGTTCTAATATAGGCTAATACGCAATGCCTCTTAAAAGAAAAAGTGGCCTGTTCTTGCTGCAATGCTGCTTCGTGCTTTTTACATCTCCAACCAGCATCCTTCCATTCTGTCTCCAGTTTGCTTAACACTGGCTTGTATAGCTGCTGCTGCTGCTGCTATTGATAATGATGATGGTGATGATGATGATGATGATGATGGCCTATAGGCTCTATCTTCTAGTCTACTCTTGAGAGTCATTCCCCTGGTGGCTTGCCGGATATCCTGAAGCAGATTTAGACACTTACTATCTAAATCCTATGACCAATGTTTAATCACACCTTTGGTTGGCTTTGAAATATATATTATTATTACTATTATTATCATTATCACTATTGTCAGCACAGCATTGTTAGTGTGCCTGTGTGTGATGTAGAGGGGAGGTGAATGTGCACGTACACAGAAGTCCAAGGACAACTTTGTGGAGTCAGTTCTCTCCTTTTGCTTTTGTCTGAATTCCAGGATGTGAACACAGGTCAGCCGACTGAATTCCAGGGTGTGAACACAGGTCAGCAGACTTGCGTCAGAAGTGAGGAAACTGGATGTGCCATCTTGCTAACCCCTGGCTTTAAAATATTTTTTTTTACCTTATTGAGATGCTAGAATTTTAAAGAGATATTTTGTGTCTAGCTTTTTGAAAATATTCTACTGCCTGTTTGTAGCCTTTTTAATAGAAGGGTTTGATAAGTATGTGATAATTAAATTGTTAAATTGAATATAAATATATAGCACCCAGGGAAGTTTTCTCAAATTATTAGAGGACTAGTGTTTGTGAATTTTATCTTCCTTTCAGTCCTTTCTTTGTCTTGACAGCTTCCTTGACACAAACACTCTAGAGGAAAATGCATTCTTTGGTTAAATCTCACATTAAAAACTCAGTTGACAGTTTCTTTCGGGTATGTACTCACATGGAAGAGAGACTTTAACTGGAGAAGAGAAAAGAAGAGTAACAAAGCAAGAGGGAGGGAAAAGATGTTTGAAAAAAATAGAGAGAGAGACATTATTTTATGTTTACTTAAAAATACAAACATGATGTATATAATTTTATATTTTTTGCAAATGAAGTTATGATACTTGGGGTGATGTTTCTCCTAAGAGTCACAGACTATCTAAGAAGTGCCAATCATGTCAAGTCTTCTTTGAGTCATTGGTAGGGGAGTCTAAGAGACTTCCAAGCCCACAGTGGCTACTGCCATTGCCCTTGATTACCTACCAAAACATGAAGGTAAGACCCTCCTGCTAGGTCACTGAGAAGAGACTTGATACCCTATGAGCATATACAGGGGGAGGTAATCCCTCCCAGGAACAGTCATAGGGAAGGGGAATAAGGAGAAAATGGGAGGGAGGGAAGAATGGGAGGATACAAGGGATGGGATAACCATTGAGATATAACAAGAATAAATTAATAAAATTTTTAAAAAGCAAGTAAAAAAATAAAAAAATATATAAAAAGACCCTTCTGCTAAAACAAACAAACAAACAAACAAAAACAACAACAAAACAAAAACAAAACAAACCCCCACACACACACACACACACAAAATGTGAACATTTGGGAAATCAAGCTGAAAACAAACTGGAAGCCATCTCCCTACAGCCTAGCACTCATAATATCCAAAGCTGCTATGCAAGATCCCAGGGGAGAAAAGCAGCCAATAGCCTTGACTATCTCTAATGCATATGTACCATAATAGTGACCAGCTTGCCAATATATCTCCAAGTGGTACAACAGCAGCATATATATCTTGGGAGTTGCCAACAGCTATCGAGTTGGATGTAAGCCTGACCAATAGGAGAGAATTCATGCCTGGTACTGTAACCCTAACCAATCAACTGTGGTTGAGGAGGCAATGGATCCTAAAGGACTTGCTTCTACCATCTTCCTAAATCATTGTCATTTCTAAATATAGTTTAAATCCTTGTCTTATATACCCATAGATAAGTGTAGTTCTCCCCCCCTTCAGGGATTCTTTTCTCTGCATTAGATGAAGACTATTATAGACACCACAACCAGTCAAACTAAAGAGAAGAAAAGAACATGGGGTCCCCAACCATATTGATACATCTACAGCACAAGCCTATACCTAAGGCTCAAGGCACATCATGAAAGAGGGGACAGAAAGATGATAAAAGCTAGAGAACCAGGCCACCTGCTCCTATATATGACAGAGGAGCTGTGCCCATAATATAAAAAAGGTGGTCACCTAAAGAACAGTGGCATAATGACAGCACCAGTTGACTTTCAAACCTAGATGGGGGAAATTTCACAGGCCCCTCTATTGGATGAAAATTTACAGACTATTAATGGCTGCTGAGAAAGAAAGAATCAGTCTTCTCTAGGGGCAGGGCCATGAATGGGTTAGCCAATCCAAAATGGTCAGCTCTAAAACATATACATATGAACTACACTAAGTGGATTCAGAAAGTTTCTTGTATGTATGTATATATGTATGTATGTATATGTATGTGTGTGAGTATATATGTGTCTATGTGTGTGTATATACATATGTGTGTATGGATATATACACATGTGTATGTAATATATGTATATTGTAAAATACCAAAGAAGAAAAAGTCAATAATTTGAGAGGGGAGGGTCACAGGGGAAGATGAAGGAGGAAAGGGGAGGATAAAAGTGTTGTAAATGCAATCCTTGTGTATGAAATTCTTAAAAATAACATAAAGTAATAAGTAAGTGAATAATTATTTTTTAAATGCAACAACAATTTTGAATTTTCAAGGATGTACTATTATCACCAGCTCTGTAGCAGAGCAACAGTTAGCTGCTGTGGCTTCCCTTTCCTCTTTGCTCCCATCAGCAGAGGATCAAGTAGATGACCTATAGCCTTACTTACTACCCCAAATCTTTGTCTCATCATCCAGTTCCCTGAGAATGCCCCAGCCGTACAGAATTTAGGAAAGCAAATAGACCAAGGAAGCAGGAAGGCAACCTTCAGACTCCCTCCCTCTCCCCTTCTCCAACTCTTATCCTTTAGTCTCATCCCCAGCTCTGTAGTAGACTAGGCCTCTTCTCCATCTCTGCTTCATCCCCATGTGAATAAACAGTGTGGGCTCCTGCACCTCCACCTCTTCTAGCCCCTCTGCATTGCTAAGTGTCATTTCCCAAATACCAAGAAACACATTCTAACAACAACAGACAAAAACAGAGGCTACACCTGGAGGGATCTCAGAAGCATCCAGAACCAGGCAACCCATGGGTACCACACTCTACTAAGAACCAGAAAGGGCAATAGAAACCAGGAAACAGAATACCCACCCAACAAAGACAAGACCACATGGCAGCACCAAGAATTACAGTCAGCTCAATTTCAAATACCTAGATGCCAAAATAAACACACAATCAATAACAGCCAAGATAATACGTCTCCACTAGAACCCAGCAGCCTCACTACAATAGGCCCTGAGAAATGCAACATAGTTGAAGCACAAGACAAGGACTCCAAAATAACTTTTATGAATATTTTTGAGGTTCTTAAAGAAGAAATGAATAGATACATTAAGACATCTATGAGAGCACAAACAATAAAATGATATGAAGAAAACATATCAAGACTTGCAGGTGGAAATAGAATCAATTAGGAAACCTCAAACTGAGAGAAAAAATGAAAAGGAAAATTTAAAAACTTGAACAGGAACCTCAGATGCAAGCCTTACCAACAGAATATAAGAGAAGGAAGGAAGAATCTCAGTCATTGAAGACATGAATAAATGCCACAAAAATCAGGATCAATGCAAGGCTGTCCACTCTCTCCACACCTATTCAATACAGTACTTGAAGTCTTAGCAAGAGCAATAAGACTTATGAAAGAAATCAATGGGGATACAATTTGGAAAGAAAGATACTAAAGTGTCTTTATTAGCAGATGATATGATAGTTGCTAAAAATTCCACCATAAAAATTCCACTGGAAAGCTCCTACAGCCTGAGGAATACTTTCAGCAAAGCAGCTGGATACACAATTAACTCAGAAACTGGTAGTTATCCTACATAAAAATGATAAATAGACTGAGAAAGAAATAAGAGAAACAGCACTTTTCACAATAGCCTCAAATAATATAAAATATCTTGGAGTAATTCTAACTGAGCAAATGAAAGCCTGTATGACAAGAACTTCAAGACACTGAAGAAAAAATAATCAAAGATGATATCAGAACGTGGAAAGATCTCCCATGGTCAGGGATCAGTAGGATTAATATAGCAAAAATTACCATCCAACCAAAAGTAATCTACAGAGTCAGTGCAGTCCCCCATCCAAATTCCAACACGAGTCTTCACAGATCTTGAAACACATTTAAGCTTCATCTGCAAACACAAAAATCCAGATAGCTAAAACAATATTGAATAGTAAAAGAACTACTGGAGATCTCCCCATGCCTGGTCTCAAATCTCAGTGCCACAGTAATAAAAACAGCATGGTGTGGGAACAAAAAGCCATTTTGATTACTAGAATCAAACTCAAGACCCAGACTTACATACACGCACTTGTGGACACATGATTTTTTTAAAGAAAGAAGCCAGAAATGCACACTGGAAAAGAAGACACAAGCCAAATACAACTGTTCTGCTAAAGAGACATAGCAAAAATATGATTCCTAACAGCATTCTGTTATACTCATAAATCAATGCCTTGCTCAGCCATGATGAGAGAAGCTTCCTCCTGCAGGATATGGGAACAAATACAGAGGCCCATAGCCAGATAATATGCAGACAATGAGAGACCTTGGAGCACACAGCCCTCTCAGGGCTCAGGACACTGTGGGACAGAGGAGACAGAATGGCGGTAAAAGCCTGGGGGCATTGAAGACACAAGTAAACATGGCCTTCTAAACACAGCACCACCAATGCACATATGGACTCAGACTGTGCTAGGGCCTGCATGGGTCTGCAACAAATGGGGTCCTAGAGCTGAGAGAAGTGAACAGAAGCCCTCATCTCTAACTCAGAAGCTACCTCCAATTGATAGTTTTCTCTAAGGGAGCCTCACTGTGGAAACAAACCACTCTTGGGTAGGTCCCAACACAAAACAAACTCAATGCCAATCTTCAGATCTTTGTCTAATAATGCTGAATAGGGACTGTGTGTGTGTGTGTGTGTGTGTGTGTGTGTGTGTGTGTGTGTGTTATGCCTTCCTGTCTGGAGTTTTTATGGAACACTCAAGTACATGAATTTTTGTGTCTGTGTGTGTGTGTGTGTGTGTGTGTGTGTGTGTGTATGTTTCTTGTGCTATTTCTTTGACTGCTTTTTCTTTGCTTGTTTTGTCATATTCTAATTTTTGTGTTTATTCATCTTGTTGCATTGCATTTTATTTTGATATTCCTTAGATATTTGGTTGTTTCCTAATGAGAGACAGAAAGGGTGTGGATTCAGATGAGAGGGGAGGTGGGGAAGAACTGGGAACAGTAGAGTGGGGAAAACCATAATCAGAATATATTTCATGAAAAAAATCTATTTTCAATTAAAAAACAATATGGTAAAGACTTTTAAATATATATTTGTCATTGTTTTAAAAAAATTTAAAACTAGTAAGAGAGGACAACAGATGCTCGAATGAGGGAGAAGGGGCTTCCTAACAGGCATGAAGGAACTCCATAATTTCATGGAGAGAAAGATGCCTTTAAATTACTTAATTGAATTATTTCATGTTACAAAATAATCCTCTCCAGAAGAAAGCAAAATATCATCTCTGTTTTGACTTGTCTCTACAATTTTATCTCTACTATTATAAATAAGAAATATTGCAGCCTTTTAATACCCAGCATTCAATTTGTAGAGAAGTCTTAGACTTGAAGATAAAGCCAATTTCAAAGGAATAGGTAACCACATTATGAGTCTTCTGCAAGAATGTACTTGTTTCACTCAGAGTCTCTAGCAGAAACAAACACATTTAGAATATACAAAGAATCATTCATCATTTTGTTAAAAGTATTAAATAATCCACTGGGGGGGAACTGTGGGAGAAAAACCCAAGAGCAATGTGTGACTCCAGAATACCAAATCAGTTTGGACAAATAATTAGAAAACATACTGTACAAAACAATCCCAATTGTTCCCCACAGATTGAGAGTGTGACATGGAGAGAAATTTGCATTTTTGTCATCAATAGAGCTTTCCCCTTAGGGTACCAGAATATGAACCAACTTCTCAGAAGGACATTAACCATTTCTTAACCTGCCGCACTCTCAAAGGTCAATGGAGTTCCTCTAAACTTTTAGACTCTCCAAAGAGATGGATCTATTAGGGACATGAAGACCGAAGGAAACTTACAAATGTCTGGACCCCTAGCTATTACCCCCTAAAATTACATTAATGAGTTAAACCCAAGTAGCAACATCTCTGACAGTTGACAATCTCCACTTCAGTTGCTGTGCTGGCCTTTTTTGTTTAGAGAGGATGTGGGAGCATGTGGACATACCTCTTTCAGAAGCCCCGAGATTTCTAACTCGAAACATTTGTTCTCACGACTCATGGGGAGATAACTTTGGCCTGATTCTACTTCTTTGTATCCGGCTCATGTGTGGAGCCTGAGCATGCATTGGTCTTGTAGAACCAGAGAACATAGGTGAAGATCTGTGCCTTCGATTACTGACTTTATCCCATGGGTCTCATCCAAACACCAACTACCATGCAGTTACCCTTTCTTTTCTACACTAGTAGCATTTACTATTTGTATCACAAATTCCTCATTTATATCCCCCTTTTAAAGTGTATGTAATAACACTGCTATTGGTCAAGTATAAATCTATGAGGTGTACACAATGATTTTCTCAACTTCGAAGACAATAGCACTAAGGCACAAAAAGGGTGAATCATTTCCCCAAGTCCTATTTGAACTATTTCAGGCAAATGTGGCATCACAGTGTATGCTCTTGAGTCCTGTGTGCTCTGAATTCACTCCGCTTTGATGCCAGGTTAGCCCTATTCTTTCTCCCTCTTGAAGGAAAAGGGAGGAATAAGAGCAACAACCAAACGAAAGGCGCCCGTTCACAGTCTGCTCAAGGCTGTGTGGTCCAGCTAATGTCCACTGTCGAAGTCACGCAAAGTGACCTGCTTTCTCTTCTAGTGACTCTATCCTTTCTGACAACCAAAGGCAAGGCTGTGTCTCCCTTCTTCTCATGGGACATGCCTTGCTTCTGTGCCACGCGCTCCTTCCTAGTGAGGGCTAGAGGTCATGCAGGACAGCAATGTTTACTATGTCTTTCCTTGAGTACCTGTCTAAAGGCAGCCCCTCGACTGGTGGCTGGCCTATAGTACATGCAAGAGTCTTGTTAGCTCACTCAGCTCTTGTGACTCATCGTCACGGGCCAAAGTTGCGCTGCTGTACTCGCTGATGACTCACGTCTTCCTTCCGAGTGCTGCTCTGTCCATCTTCAAACACTGCTCAAGGCAAATCTTGGCAATGGTTTCATCTACGAAATCTTTGGAGTGCTTTTATGGCCACACAGTTGCCACTAGGTTATCACATTTTGCTCCCACTCAGTAATCTCTCAATAAGGAGCAGCAGAAGCAAGGAGGAAATTAATGGAAATTTGGAGGAAATGGCGCAGGAGGGGGGAAATAATGAAGCAGTTATTTGTTGGAAAATGTTGGTTCAGAGGATAAAATTGAAAGCAAATTTATACACATTTAAAACAGCAACTGGCAGTTGTAGTTTAATCTAAACTTGAGCAATGTAAAGACAACATGGAAATTAACCCTTAGACAATCTCTGTGTACTTAAAGATAAAATAAAATAGAAACCAGGCTAATAGCTTTCCCTCCATAAAAACTTTTCACAACCTTGAACTCCACTTTTAAAGCCCAATCTTTTAAGTAATGATTTATTTTTTATCATTTCTAGAAATGTTACTCCAGGGGGAAAATGAGACCCAAAAAGATAAATGTTAGCAATTAAACTAGAATCTTCTATCTTACGCTAGACAGTGCATTTTAAAGCCACATAGAAAAATATGAATCATCTTTATGACAATTGTTACAAGAATCATTAGTACTAGTCTTACATTAAGTAAGGAAATAAATTGCTTTGCTTAAAATTTAATCCAACTTTCCCTTTACATATTCAGGAAAGTGAACAACATTTCACATGCTAGAAGGGCAACTAACAGCCCTATGCTCCTTGCAGCAAACAATTAACATGCTTTACCATCAGGGAACATCCAGGCTTTGACAGTGTAATTAGATGGCATGTGGTATAGAGGCTTCTCTGATTGTTTTGATTGACCTGGCCTGTCAAATCAAGTCAAAATCATCAAATATATTTGACATAGAAAAACAATCTCTCACATAAGAATGGCATGTGTCCTAATGCATTGCAGTGAATTTGGCATTGTGTTGTCAAGGCAGTGGTACAAATAAACGTACCTGATTAACAAGTAGTGATAACCTTCATACAAAAGGTTTATGCTTTCTGATAAACGTCTCATGTTTCCTCTTGTGTGGGTATTCTGAGTGATCTACATGGCTGTACTTGCAGTTTCAAATGAGTGAGTTTATCAAGTACGCATCCAGCAAAAGTAAAAGGTCAAATAGCAAGGAGGCAGGCATAGGAGGAACAAAGCATTGTCCAAGCAGGCATTTTAGGGATGTTCAACAGAGATGACTGGAGAAGAGCATCAAGATGTGGTTTGAGACAAAATAGGTAACATCTTCAAATGGAGGCTTACAGCCTACAGCAGAAACCAGCTGGGGAAGTCTTGAAAAGGGTGTGACCCAGCTTGTGATAGAAGGACTCAGCCAGAGCAGAACAGTCTATCCACGGATGAGCTTCCCGCCTCCTGTTCTCACCGAAGGCATTTTATACCTTGGGTTAAGCAATAGTAACTAGTGTTGGAAATGGTTCACTCCCTCACTGTTCTTAAGGACAAATGTTTTTAACGACCTTTGCTGCTTGCTGTTTTTCCTCTCCCTGTCACAAAGTTAGGTGGCCTGCCAGTCATCAATCAGGGAATGCTGAAGGTTATTTTGAGACAAACATACATGGATTTGAAATGGTCATTGAATTAGGGGATCCTGTTCACCATCCAAAACCAGCTTATCAGTAAGCTTAAGTAGCACATGAAAATTTACCCAAATAGAGTCATTACAGTGTGTGTGTGTGTGTGTGTGTGTGTGTGTGTGTGTGTGTGTGTGTGTGTGTAAGTCATGAAAGTAGAAGGTAGAAGTGAGACAATGAAAGAGGAGAAAGATATCTAAAGTAGACTGAAAACAAGGGAAGGTGATAAAATATATGTGTCATTAAAGCCAAAAGAAGGCTATTTGTTGAGAGGCATATTGAAGAGGGAAATTGGGAGATGAATAAGAACAGTGTGTGTGTGTGTGTGTGTGTGCGTGTGTGTGTGTGTGTATTGTAATACCACAATAAAATTCATTTCTTTTTTTTATTTCTTTTTTTAAAATTTTTTTTATTAATTTATTCTTGTTACATCTCAATGGTTATCCCATCCCTTGTATCCTCCCATTCTTCCCTCCCTCCCATTTTCCCCTTATTCCCCTCCCCTATGACTGTTCCTGAGAGGGACTACCTCGCCCTGTATATGCTCATAGGATATCAAGTCTCTTCTCGGTGACCTGCTGTCCTTCCTCTGAGTGCCACCAGGTCTCCCCCTCCAGGGGACATGGTCAAATGTGAGGCACCAGAGTATGTGAGAAAGTCATATCCCACTCTCCACTCAAGTGTGGAGACTGTTCTGACCATTGGCTAGATCTGGGTAGGGGTTTAAAGTTTACCGCCTGTATTGTCCTTGGCTGGTGCCTTAGTTTGAGCGGGACCCCTTGACCCAAATCTGCCTATCTTTTATACTAATCAAAATGACCTTTTTTTTTTTTTCAAGATCTATGATCTTTTCTTTCCCTAATATCCAGTTTTAGTTTTTAAAGTAGTAAGTTAACTTTCAATATGTTCCACATTTGTGTATCTTTCCTTGTTTTTGTTTTTGTTTTTTTCTGAACATATAGTTGCCTTTTGGATATTGTTCTTGGAGCCTCCATCTTAGTTTTTTGGGGTTTTTTGTTTGTTTGTTTGTTCATTTGTTTGTTTTTTGAGGAAAAATAAGGTAATGGAAGCAAATTATTATTTTTTCTTTTAGATATAATATTGGTCAAGAAAATATTTACTTATATTACTTTGCTTGTTTTTTAGTTTTTATTTGTTTTTAAAGATAATTTCATAATAGAAACTGCAACTAACTCACTCCTATACTTTCCTTTTCCACTTTTTTTCCTCAAAGAAAAAGCCTCTTCACGTACACCAGCATGGCCTCAAATTCCCTATAACCCAGAGTAGCTTCAAACTCGCAAAAATCCTTCCTCTTCCCCTCGAGGGCTGGGGTTACAAGGATGCATGACCAGTATCGGCAGTTTGCATTCATGTTTTCAATAGAAGAGTTTGGTGCACATAATGGAGATAGTTCATGAGACTGCTCAGATTATTCCAACAGCATGAAGAGTAGTAAGTTAGACATGTGAAAAACACCATATGACTTACACAAAGCACACAGATATATTGAAAGCCTCAGAAATCATAATATCTTTGCTAAAAAATTAAAATTTGAAAACTTAAATACATACATTATTTTAAGCTTTGCATAATTAATTATAAACCAGAAGCAACACAGGTGCGACTAGATAAATATATAGGAAAGGGCTTCCCAGATTTTCTTTTAAAGTTTACACTTTTATCTTTAGTTTAAAGACCTCAACATAAAACCAGAGACACTAAGTCAGTTAGAAGAAAAAGTGGGGAAGAGCCTGGAACATATTGGCACAGGAGACAACTTCCTGAACAGAACACCAACAGCCCAGGCCTTAAGGTCAACAATTAATAAATGGGACCTCATGAGGCTGAGAAGCTTCTGTAAGGCTAGAGACACTGTCAAGAGAACAAAGCGACAGCCTACAGACTGGGAAAAGATCTTCACCAACCCTACATCTGACAAAGGTCTAATATCCAAAATATATAAAGAACTCAAGAAATTAAACACCACCAAACCAAATAACCCAATTGAGAAATGGGGCTTGGAACTAAACAGAGAATTCTCAACAGAAGAATATCAAATGGCTGAGAAACACTTAAAGAAATACTCAACCTCCTTAGTCATCAGGGAAATGCAAATCAAAATGACTCTGAGATTCCATCTTACACCCATCAGAATGGCTAAGATCAAAAACTCAAGCGACACCACATGCTGGAGAGGATGTGGGGAGAGAGGAACACTCCTTCATTGCTGGTGGGAATGCAAACTAGTACAACCACTTTGGAAATCTATCTGGTGCTATCTCAGAAAACTGGGAATAGGGCTTCCTCAAGACCCAGCTATTCCACTCCTTGGAATATACCCAGAAGATGCACCAGCACACAGCAAGAAAATTTGCTCAACCATGTTCATAGCAGCCTTATTCATAATAGCCAGATCATGGAAACAGCCTAAATGTCCCTCAGTAGAAGAATGGATAAAGAAACTGTGGTACATATACACTATGAAATACTACTCAGCTATTAAAAACAAGGAATTCCCAAAATTTGTGGACAAATGGATTGAGCTAGAGATGATCATAATGAGTGAGTTAACCCAGAAGCAGAAAGACTCAAATGGTATATACTCACTTATATCTGCATACTAGCCCAATGGACATGTCCCATGAAAGCCTTCCCTTACCAGGAATCTGGGACCGAGGGGAGGACATCCTATTGGGACTCTAGATGAGAGAACAATGGGTGAATAGCAATGTAGAAGGATCCAGTGGGTTCTAGAAACCTACAAGTAGAACATTATGATAGGCAGATTTGGGTCATGGGGTCCTGCTCAAACTAAGGCCCTAGCCAAGGACAATACAGGCGGTAAAATTTAAACCCCTACCCTGATCTAGCCCATGGACAAGACAGTCTCCACACTTGAGTGGAGAGAGGGATTTGACTTTCTCAAGTACTCTGGTGCCTCACATCTGACTATGTCCCCTGGCGGGGGAGACCTAGTGGCACTCAGAGGAAGGACAGCAGGTCACTGAGAAGAGACTTGATACCCTATGAGCATATACAGAGGGAGGTAATCCCTCTGAGGAATAGTCATAGGGGAGGGGAATAAGGGGAAAATGGGAGGGAGGGGATAATGGGAGGATACAAGGGATGGGATAACCATAGAGATGTAACAAGAATAAATTAATTAAAAAAATAAATAAATTAATTAAAAAAAAATAAAATAAAATAAATAAATAAATAAAAAATAAAAAGACCTGCACTTTTTCTGTATAGTTGGATTTTCCATTCGCCTGTTTATATTTGGAGCTCTACAACACTATTCTATAATCCACTCAGATTGAAAGTCCACCAATTCATATGAGTCTCTGTTTGAAATGTTGGTTTGCTCTCTATGACTGCATAATAATTTCTCGTGGCAATAATCTCCTTGTTGGCCTGAGTTCGGGTGCATCCGAAGGCCCCGACTGTGTCTCTGCCATCTTGTTTACCTTCTTAACCACACAGTCTTGAACGTTGGAGAGTTTCTGAACTGTGCTCTTTCATTCCAGTCTCTCTGTTGGGATGGTCGCTGTTCCTAATCTCTGCCGATAATGTATCTGAGAAAAACATTTGAAAATTTGAAATATGAGAGAGAGAGAGAGATAGGAGAGAGGGAGGGATAGAGGAGAGGGAGACAGAGAAAGAAGTTGGGGGGGGGGTGAGAGGATGAAATGACAAAATCTCCTAGCCTGGGGAACCATGAGGCCACAGTCACCGAGTCATTCTGACCCAGTACAAGTGGCTTCTGTAGCCTTCAAGATGCTGTGACATAATAAATAAGGTCATCATAGGCCCTTCCTTGTTATCATTACCTGACTCAACGACTCAGGGTCACAACCTGGGCTTTTTCTTGTCATCAGTATGGTTACTATAACAAGTGGCTGGCTGCCATCCCATTCTTGTTCCTTTTGACCCTTCAAGTGGCCTTCAGAGAACAAATTCTAAGTGGCTAGAAGTTTGGCTGGCTGGGTGATCATCACCCGATTGGTTTGAATGAGCTCTTTCTGCCCACACATATCATGTTGGTTACTTTGTGTCTCTGAGCAAACAAGATTAAAGGAGGAGACGTTCATTTTGGTAACGATGCTCAGTTCATGGCTGGCTTGTTCCATGGCTGGGGCTTCTGTGGTGAAGCAAAAGTGTCACAGTGGAGGCTACCTACCTCATAGCACCAAAGAAGCAAAGAGACTGAGAAAGTTGGGAACAAGATCTCCCCGTGAAAAATGTTCTCCCAGTGGCCTACTTTTTCTATGTAAGGCTCAGCTTGTATTAACCCATTTAGTTGTGAGCTTACAGATGGTTGAATGCATCGATGGGATTAGGAATCCGCTTGCCCGTCACCTCTCACCAGTATCACAAGCTGGGGGAACCAAGCCTTCAAGACAAGACGTGAGGACACTCAGTGTACCTCAGCCTGCATTCCTGCTTTTTTACATTGATACATCCCTCAAGGCCCACGTGGCAGTTAATCTTGTTTCTCAACTTGACTTGTTTGAGAGAAGGCCAGAAAAGTGATAAATTGAACTTCTGTGTGGGTCGTTGGGGTGGTTTTTAGTGAAGGCTGCTATATGAGTGAGTCAGAGAACTGGGAGGGAGTCTCCTTCAGTGCAATGCTGGTCAACAGGTTGGAACCCAGAGTAAGCCTAGGCCTACGCACAGAGCCTTCCTTTTAAGTAGGTGCTGTTGTAAAATTGTTGCTTTCATCATCAGATGTCAAACTTCAGAATCTTCACTGTGCATTACCCTTCAAGCAGCTTCTTAGATGAGGGCCACATCCTGGATCCCTCTAGATTTAAAGCTTCCAGCTTCTTGGATTGAGCAGGTACTGGTTTCCCTAGTGCCTAGTCCAGAGACAACCATTGGGTAATTATCTAGCCTCTGATACTCACCAATCAATCTAATAAATCTTATCTAAACTTTATGTGCATATGTATGTATTAATATGTATATTAAATTATGTGTATTCTATATGTATATTTATTCTATTAGTTTGGTTCTTCTGGTAAACATGGACTAGTGCAACCGAATGTAAATATTATTCCCCATGTGAAACCATAAGAAACTTAAAGACAAGTATGTTACTTCTTTCTCTTTTTTCCAAGTGCATATTCATTTGTAACTATTACATCTTGCAACAAGTTGCAACCCAAATATTGCTTACAGGGACTGTAGTATTGTATCAGTTACTTTCTTGTTGCCATGACCAAAAGTGATTTACAGAAGTAAGACTTTATTGTGGCTTACAGTTCTAGAAGGAGAGTCCTTAATGCCAGGCAAGGCATGGCAGCAAGTGACCAGAGCATAAAACTGAGAGATCATATCTTCAACAGTAAATGTGAGGCAGGGAGCATTAGTGGAGAGAGGCTCCAGCACCTCTTGTGAAAAACTTTCTACAGTAAGATCACATTTCCCAAAAGTTCCATATACCTCCCAAATGGCCATTCTACCTGGGGACCAAGTGTTCAAATACATAAGGCCGTAGTAGGCATTTCTTACTCCAACTATAACAGGTATACCAGTCACAACTTGCCATTTATGTTCTGTCCATTACCTCATAATATCCTGGTGTTAGATGGTGTTTAGATAAGAACGCAATTCATTGTATGGGTTTTAGTGAAGAGATGCGTTGAAAAACTCCACATCTCTATATGACATAATAGCCTAAGGAGACTTCCCAAATAAATTAAGTATTTTTATCTTATCATGTTCAATTTATGTATTATGAGGGGGGTGAGTAGGTGCATGTATCATGTCACATTTGCTGAAGTAAGAGGACAGCTTGAGGAGGCTATTTCTCCCCTCCCTTGTGAGTCTCAGGGATTGAATTCAGGTCGTTAGCCTTGACAACAGGTGATTTACTCACTAAGCCTTCTCACTGACCCAAAAGAGTTTAATCTTAAATGAAATAAACAATGATGAAGAAGAGTCCTAGTTGAGAGATTATTTACTTACTGCTCAGAGAAAAATCTATAAGCAAAAATTATATGTTATGTGTATTTTCAATACAGCTGCAGAAATTAGAAATACAACACGTCATCCTTAATGGTTTTAAGATGAATTATTTTGCAGGTGGAAGTAATGAGTATCAAATTGGCAATGCTAATAATTTTAGTTTATTTTTCTTCATTTTCACATGTTCAGTGTTGTAGCCAATCCTTTTTAACCCTATGAGTTTTAACAAAAGGCAAGGCTGAGCTATAAAAATACAAAAACATCTTTCTTGCTTGCTTGTTACTATAATTTCAAAGAGAAATTCCATAGGTGGCCTCTTAAAACAAACCATAAAAAGTATAAAGGGAGATAAAATAAAAGAGATTTTTTTTAAACTGGCATTTCCTACCATGAGTAAGGAATAAATCAAGAAATCTAACATAAGGGTGATAAAAGATCCAAAATAAGCCATGTGGTACCTAAGTAGATTGCGGGGTGAGTGAAAAAATTACTACTAATGCAGATATGAAGGATATTTACTTCCATGGATCCAGGCTGTAATACACTCTTTGTGCAAATACTTAGGAAATGTCTTCCCTAAGCTGTTTGGGAAATTATTACTCTGATGGAGGAGTATCTACCTCACATATGCAGCATAAATATGGTGTCTTCCCATAAATTATCTTTGAATTAAGGGCACATCATTAGTGCAGTATCTCCTGGCATCAATATCTGAAAGCAAATTCCATCTTTTTGCAATAATTACACACTCACTGGAAACCTGCAGAGACAGAATCCTAATTTCTGGGAGCTCTAGATAGAGTGCCTGAATTCATTTTCTCCAAGCACGGGTCTAGACCAGTGGAGCCTAAACGTAGTTTCACCCTTGGCTGCATACAGTCCTTATTTAGTAGGTAAATTTTCTGAATTATTCATGATCAAATGTCCTTGCAAACATTATCAGGAAGAGGAGAAATGTATGTACGCTTAGCGTGCCTGTCCTCTCTAGAGAAAGCATTTCAGATTTATGGCACTCAACCCATTTAGAGGGGCCCTGTGTTATGATTCCAGATGGCTGCTTAATTTTATCATTAAATTTATTTCAAAAACCTTCAAACCTTTACCACTGATAAACTATATTGGCAAAGATATATGTGATTGATTAAAATTGATGTTTATAGCAGGTGGCCAAATTACACAAATCTGCTTTGCCATGAATCTGTATTAAAAACACCACACATAAAACTAATCTGCCATTTTAAGAAAGCAGTCGAAGCCAACTCAATAGCTGCTGCTTTTTAAAAATTTGACCATTTAGCTGGCTGTGCCCTAGCAATATGCTAAAATCCATCTGGGAGTGAAGCCATTAAATAATCCCAAGATGACAAATGGAATGATCACCAAACATTTTTTATTTGCTCCCTAAAAATAGTAGGTTGAGATCATTCTATTTGGTGAACCTTTATGTGTATGTACATGTCTACATCTTCACGTTGTGAATACGGGTTGATTGGATGCCAAGGCGAGCATGTAGAAGTCAGAGGACAGCCTCAATTGGTGGGTCTTCACCATCAACCTTGTTTGGGACAAGGTCTCCTGTTGGTTGCCACTGCATCTGCCACTCTGCTTTCTAAGCATCTCTGCTTCCCATCTTACCTTAAAAGCACTGGGACTGTGGGTGGGTGCTGCCATGCTATGCTTTAGGAGTCTTCTAGAAGTCCAAGTGCAGGTACTCATGTTTGCACAGCAAATGCTTTAGCCTTGGAGCCATCTCTTTGGCCTCTGGAAACCTCCTTGTGCTTAATTTCATATCTTGTAAGGAATCTGTAAGAAAAAAAGATTGTAGCCAGGCATAGTGGTGCACGTCTTTAATCCTGGCACTTGGGAGGCAAAAGCAGGCAGATCACTCTGAGTTCGAAGCCAGCCTGGTCTACAAAGTGAGTCCAGGGCAGCCAAGGTTATACAGAAAAACTCTGTCTCAAAAAACCAAAAAAGAAATTCATGTTGACATCTGAATCCTCTTCACGCTGTACGTGGATCTGTGCTATACACTTCGATGACACTGGTGACTTGTACTTCCCCATAAACCACCAGCCCATTGCAGTCTCCAGAGCCAACACTATTTATAAAGATTTAATCTAGAGGATAATTAAACCTCACAGACTGTAAGGACCAGAACATAACTGGTTTGTTTTGCCTATCTCATTTTTTATAATAATGCCCAAGATTGACAGTATAGTAGCAGGATAAGAGATCCTGTCTGCTGTCTGCGTCTGGACTGTAATATGTTAATATCGGTGATATATGTGAGGAGGACCAGGTTGTAAGTTTTGTTAGCGTTAATTACTAAAAACAAAATACTTCAAAACAAAGTGAAATAGCTTGTATCTTAAAGCTCAGAGATCTTACTTAGAGGAAATTTATAAAGCTTGGATTTATATCAGAGGTTCAGTGAACTAGTACCTTATAATATTTTCAAGGTCTTGTGACCTAGAATATTTAAGACTCAGTCATATTTACATGAATGGGATGCATATATGTACATACCGATACAATTAAAGCATACTTACATATATGCATATCTCATATATTTTCATTATTGTACTACATATGTATACATATATACATGTGTATCATGGTCATGTGTATGCATATGCACACACAAGTACATATAAAGATGGTATTTGGGGGTTTTTGTTTTATTTTGTTTTGTAATTTTTTTGTTGGTTCAGGGATTTTCATTTGTTTTCTTTTGCTTTTGAGACAATATAACTCAGTCTAGCCTAGAAATCACTACATATATGAGATTAGCCTTGAAGTTCAGATCCTCTGAATGCTGGAGGTGTGTATGTGTGTATGTGTGTGTGTGTGTGTGTGTGTGTGTGTGTGTGTGGTTTCAGTTTTATTCACTACTGAGGCTCATACTGAGAGCGTCACACATGTTGAGTATTCTAACAACTTAGCCACACCACTCAGGCCCTTGCACTTGGGTTTTATTAGTCTAGCATTTGATGTTGTCCTGAATCCACTGGTTTAACATAAAGCCTTTAAACATCAGACAGAGTGTGATAAGAGGCTCAGGAAAGATGGATTGGTAATAGTTCACACAATTCTGAGCCACCAAATTTATTTACACATCCAGAGTTCTTGCCGTTGTCATGTGTTTGGCTAACTCATGCCACTGCTTCTGGGGAACCAGACACAAATTTAAAGTTACTCAGTTTATGGAAGACTTTTCTCTTTAGAGCTGTAAAGTTATCTTGGGTTCCTACATTTTTAAGAATTTGAAATTTAGCTCTATCTGCAATAGGAATTTCTGGTCACCTCTCCAGGAAACAGCATGTATTCTTGTTATTGACAGGATTAAGACCACGCTCACTTGTTATGGCTATACTGCATTTTGTTCCATCCTCTATTATTTTCAGCATTGGTGACTCTCCATATTGTGTCCATTTCAACATGACTACTTTATTTTACACTTGGTGTGCAAGGACTTGATTGTGCGCGCGCGCGAGCACACACACACACACACACACACACACACACACACACAAACAGCCTTGTTTCCTCTTATACTAAGCCAACACACAAGCTTAAAACATTTGTTGATGACAAGACAGCAAACTTAGAAGGGTGGAGACCTTCTCAGCTAATCTTTTAAAATCATCTCAACAGTTTTAAAACATGACTCAAGGAAAGAAGAAGAGTGTGTGATATGAAGAATTATAAGAAACCAATGTAAGATGCTACATGCATCCTTTAAATGGCTGTACACAACAAACCATGCTGCTACAAGTTACAAATATTTTGAGCTTCACACAGTATGATTTCTTTTATAATTTTTGAGGATTTATTTTATGTGGATGAGTATTTACCCTGAATGTATGTATGTGTACCACATGCATGCCTAGTGCCACCAGAGGTAAGAAGAGCACATCAGATCCCCTGGATTGGAGTTACAGATGGCTGTGAGCCACAGTGTGGGTGCTGGAGACTGAACCTGGGTCCTCTGTAAGAAGAACAATTAATCTTAACCACTCAACTATGATCCTTCTAACCCCTAGTCTTCCCTTAAATCCTATTTAAATGGTAGCTCGGGAAATTGCTAAATGAATAGACTCTCCCTATCAGCATTACTGGGATTATAGCTGGATATCAAGAACAAAATATCATTTAAGGCATGTTCTTCTCATTCTGAATTTTTAGTACTATTAATTATTTTTTTTACACTGCAGGGTCTCGAGTTTTAAACCTTCGACCGTTCAAATCTTTCCTAATATTTCAGCATAATGAACAAAATTCATGTAGGTCATGTACCTCTGTATTTTTTAACTAGGTTCTGTTGATCGATCATTCCATATTCTCTGTGGTAAACTATGATAAGATTATTTTAGATGGATGAGAATATCATACTTGGAAACGCAGAATAGGTGGCATAGCTAGCCATATACAGAAATGGCCACTATTTCCTCAAAGCAAGCCACCCTTTCCAACCTACTCCACTCCAGCATGCAAGGCCCAAACTGGCCATGGCTCCCAAACCATCCTTTTACCTGTCTGCTTGTATGCAGGTCTGCTTCTTCAGAACAAAAATGGAACATGTCTGGGGAGACCTGTATTCTTTAAGGCAGAAACACAATAGACTAACTAAGGATTAAAATTGAAAGGGGTGGCGCTTAAAATCAAACCATCTAAATGAATGGTTCTCAACCTTCCTAATGCTGCAACCCTTTTTATAAAATTATTTTTGCTGCAGAAGAGATCCAAGATGGCGGTGCTGATCGCATACTGCTTCTGATTAACAGGACAATCAGGACTGCTCAGTGACCTAAAGACCAAACTGAGATCTACAAAACACCAGTGCCGCTAATTCCCACTTGAGAGGGATCCACGTTGAGTGGAGCACAAGTGGGTCTGACCCCTGGACATCCAGCTAACCCACAGAAAAATCCTGGGGTACAGCCCACATTAGCCACCATCTTGAGAAGGACTGTGGAATATCCACGCAGCTTTCAGTTGGGTGGCTCTTACCACCTATCAACTGCTTGCCAGATCTGGGACAGGGTGTGGACAGGCAAGGCTGAATCCTGGCACTGGACACAGTCCACATTAGTTGCCTCCCAAGAAAGAGTGTGGGGTACCCAAGCACCTTTGGGCTCTGATCTCTCTCCGCCCACCAGCTACTTGCCAACCTAGCCCAGCTGAGTCACAGAGCAGATAGAGAGAACCTTGGCATCTCAAGAGGGCCGGTGGAGATTCTGCACAGCTTTGAGTTCCGATATCTCTCAGCCCCCCAGCCACTTAACAGCTGGGCTGATCTGTAACACAGAGCATACAGGAAGAGCTGAATGCAAGAGCTGTCCACAATCTACATTAGCTGCCATCCTTTAAGAAACTCTGGGCCTGGGTCTATCTCTTCCCATCAACCTGAACCATACTGATCTGACACAGCTAAGACACAAAGCAGACAGGCTGAGCAGAGAACTGCATGGGCCACAGTCCACATAATCTGCCATCCTGCTAGCAGGTTTTGGTTCTGATCTCACCCCACCCACTTGCAACTTGTTGACCTTACCCATCTAGGTCACAGAACAGACAGTCAGAACAGAGACCTGCGTAGGCCATACTCCACATTAGCTGCCATTCCGTAAGCAGCTTTGGGCTCTAATCTCTCTCCACTGGCAAGCTGCTTACTGGCCAAGGCCAAGCTCAACTGGGGCACAAAGTAGATAAGTAGAGCCCTGTCATCTCAAGAAGGCCTGTAGAACACCCCAGCAGCTTTGAGCTCTGGTTCCCCTCAGCCCCCTGCTGCTGCTTATCAGCCTGGCCCATCTGGGATACAGAGCAAATAGAGAGAGCTGAGTCTGGCACAGATCAAGGCTTACATTTGCTGCCATCTCAAAAAGGTCTGTGGGGCACCCAAGCAGCTTCAAGCTTGAATCTCTCACAGCCCCCCAGCACCTTACTGGCCTACCCCATCTGGAACAAAGAAAAACAGCAAAGTAAATCCAAAGAGATAAAGTAATTGAATAAATCCTATAAAGAATTACAGGAAAATATATCCAAACAGATGAAGAAATTGAATAAATCCTATAAATAATTGCAGGAAAATTCATTCAAACAGGAGAAATAAATGAATAAAACTATCCAAGACCTAAAGTTGGAATTAGAAGCAACAAAGAAAACACAAGCTGAGGCAGTCTTAGAGTTGGAAAACACAGGGAAGAGAACAGGAACAATGAACACAAGCCACACAAACCCAATACAACAGAGGGAAGAAAGAATCTGAAATGTGGAAGATATGATCGAAGTTATTGATGCATCAATCAAAGAAAATGTTAAAATTAAAATGTTCCTGACACAAAACACCCAAGAAATCTGGGACTCTATAAAATGACCAAATCTAAGAATACTAGGAATAGAAGAAGAAAACTCCAAGTTCCAAAGGCCTAGAAAACATTTTCAACCAAATCATAGAAGAAAAGTTCCCCAACCTAAAGAAAGAAATGTTCATAAACATACAAGAAGCCTACAGAACCACAAATAGATTCAACCAGAAAAGAAAATTCTCCTACCATGTAATAATCAAGACATTAAATGTACAGAACAAATAAAGGGTATTAAAAGCTGCAAGAGAAAACAGTCAAGTCACATATAAAGACAAACCCATCAGAATTACACCTAACTTCTCAACAGGGACCAGGAAAGCTAGAAGGGCCTGGACAGAAGTCAAGCAAGCATTAAGAGACCACAGACGCCAACCCAGACTACTATACCCAGCAAAACTTTCAATCACCATAGATGGAGAAAACAAGATATTCCATGACAAAACCAAGTTTAATCAGTACCTAACCACAAATCCAGCCCTATAGATGTTACTAGAAGGCTCAACTCAAGAAGGCTAACTACACCCAGGAAAATACAGGAAATAAATAACCCCACATTCACAAATCCAAAACACAAAAACACACACACTCTACCACCACCAACATCAAGACAAAAGGAACTAACAACCACTAGTCATTAATATCCCTTATGGTCTCAACTCCTCAGGAAAAAGACACAGGCTGACAGAATGGATGCAAAAACCAGATCCATCATTCTGCTGCATACAAGAAACACACCTCAGCAATAAAGATAAACATTCCCTCAGTGTAAAGGGTTGGAAAGCTGTATTCAAAGCAAACAGACCCAAGAAGCAAGTTGGAGTAACCATCCTAATATATGATAAAATAGGCTTTCAACAAAAACTAACCAAAAGAGATGGGGAAGGTCACTATATCCTCATCAAAGGAAAAATACGCCAAGATGATGTCTTAATTCTGAACATATGTGCCCTAAGTGCAGGAGCACCCACATTCATAAAAGAAATGGTACTAAAGCTTAAATCACACATTGAACCCCACACATTAATAGTGGGCAGCTTCAACACCCCCTGTCTCCCCAACAGACAGGTCATCAAGACAGAAACTAAATGGACAAACAACGAAATGAATAGACATCATGAAAAAAATTGGACATAACTGATAGTTACATAACATTTCACCCAAACACAAAAGAATACACCTTCTTTTTAGCACCTCACAGAACCTTCTCCAACATTGACCATATACTTGGTCCCAAAGCAAACCTTAAAAGATACAAGAAAATTGAAATAATCTCTTGCATCTTATCAGACCACAATGGATTAAAGCTGGAACTCAACAACAAAAGAAACAACCAAAAGCCTACAAACTCATGGAAACTGAACAACTCCCTACTCAGTGACATCTGGGTGAGAAACAAAATTAAAAAAGAAGTTTAAAACTTCCTAGAATTCATTGCAACTTAAGACACAACATATCAAAAATTATGGGACACCACGAAAGCAGTGCTACGAGAAAAGTTTATAGCACTAAGTGCCTTTATAAAGAAACTGGAGAGATCCCATACTAGCAGCGTAACAGCACACCTGAAAGCTCTAGAACAAAAAGAAGCAGACACATCCAAGAGGAGGAAATCATCAAACTCAGGGATGAAATCAATAAATTGGAAATGAAGAAAATTATTCAAAGAATCAAGAGCTGGTTCTCTGAGAAAATAAACAAGATTGACAAACCTTTAGCTAAACTAACTAAAAGACAGAGGGATAGTATTCAAATCAACAAAATCAGAAATGAAAAGGGAGAGATAATGACAGACACTGAGGAAATCCAAAGAATCATCAGATCTTACTTCAAAAACCTACATGCCACAAAATTTGAAAACCTAAATGAAATAGACAATTTTCTTGATAGCTACCAACTACCAAAATTGAATCAAGAGCATGTAAACAAATTGCATAGTGCTATCACACCTATGGAAATGGAGACAGTCATCAAAAGTCCTCAAAGGAAAAAAAAAGCCCAGGACCAGATGGATTCAGTGCAGAATTCTACCACACTATCAGAGAAGAGCTAATACCAATTCTCTTCAAACTATTCCACAAAATAGAAACAGAACGAACATTACCAAACTCATTCTATAAGGCCTCTACAATCACCTTGATACCTAAACCATAGAAAGACTCAACAAAAAGAGAATTTCAGACCAATTTCTCTTATGAACATTGATGCAAAACTACTCAATAAATACTCAAAACAGAATTCAAGAACACATCAAAACTATCATTCCCCAGGACTACATCCCAGGCATGCAGGGTTGGTTCAATATATGAAAATCCATAAATATAATTCATCATATAAACAAACTGAAAGAAAAATTCCACATGATCATCTCCTTAGATGCAGAAAAAGCATTTGACAAAATCCAACACACATTCATATTAAAAGTCCTGTAGAGAGCAGGGATACAAGGCACATACCTAAACGTAATAAAAGCAGTATACACTAAGCCAATAGCCAACATCAAACTAAATGGAGAGAAACTTAAATCAATTCCCCTGAAATCAGGGACAAGACAAGGCTTATATCTCTATAGCTCTTCAATATAGAACTTGAAGTTCCAGCTAGAGCAATAAGACAACTAAAGGAGATCAAGGGGATACAAATCAGAAAGGAAGAATTCAAACTATCACTACTTGCAGATGATATGATACTGTACATAAGAAACCCCAAAGATTCTATTAAGGAACTCCTTCAGCTGATAAACATCTTCAGCCAAGTGGCTAGATACAATATCAACTAAAAAAATCAGTAGCCTTCCTGTATACAAATGACAAACAGGCTGGGAAAGAAGACAGGGAACTTATACCCTTAACAATAACCACAAATAATATAGAGTATCTTGGTATAACTCTAACCAAGAAAGTGAAAGATTTACATGAAAACAAAAACCTCAAATCTCTGAAGAAAGAATTGGAAGAAGATTTCAGAAGATGGAAACATAGTAAAATGCCCATCATACCAAAAGCAATCTACAGATTCAATGCAATTCTCATCAAAATACCCACACAATTCTTTACTGACCTGAAAGATCAATTCTCAATTTCATATGGAAAAACAAAAAACTCAGAATAGCTAAACCAATCCTGTACAATAAAAGATTTTCTTAACACTATGATGGACAGATCTGGGCCCAGGGGTTCTGCTTGATCTAAGACACCAACCAAGGACAATACATGCAGTCATCATCAAACCCCTATGCAGATCTAGCCAAGGGACAGGACATTCTCCACAGTTAAATGGAGACTGGGGACTGACTTTCACACAAACTCTAGTTCCCCATATTTGGCCATGTCCCCTTGATGGGGAGGCCTGATGGCACTCGGAGGAAGGATAGCAGACTACCAAGAAAAAACTTGATACCCTAGCATCATATTCAAGGGAAGGAGGTCCCCATCAGTCACAGTCATAGGGAAGGGGAATGGGATGAAAGCGGGAGGGAGGGAGGAATCGGAGGATGCATGGGATGGGATAGCAATTGAGATATAATATGAATGATTTTATTTTTCAATTAAAAAAATTTTTAAAAAAGATCTTCTGGAGGAATCTCCATCCCAGATCTCAAGCTGTACTATAGAGTAAGAATAATAAAAACTACATGGTACTGGCATAGAAATAGCCTGGTTAATCATTGGAATTCAATCAAAGACCCAGAAATAAACCCACATACCTGTGGACACTTGATTTTTGACAAAGAAGCCAATGGAAAAAGATAGCATCTTCAACAAACAGTGCTGGCCTAACTTAATGACTACATGTAGAAAAATGACCCATATCCATCACTCTGCACAAAACTGAAGTCCAAATGGATCTAAGCCCTCAACATAAAACTAGACACACTAAATCTGCTAGAAAAAAAGTTGGGAAAAGCCTTGAGCTCATTGTCACAGGAGACACCTTCCTGAACAGAACACCAACACCTCAGGCCCTAAGATCAACCATAAATAAATGGGACTTTATGAAACTGAAAACTTCTATAAGGCAAAGGACACTGTCAACAGAAGAAAGCAACAGCCTATAGACTAGGAAAAGATCTTCACCAACCCAACATCTGACAAAGGGAAAATATCCAAAATATATAAAGAGCTCAAGAAATTAAACACCACCAAAACAAATAATCCAATTAAAAATGGGATACAGAACTAAACAGAGAATTCTCAACAGAGGAATATTGAATGGCTGAGAAACACTTTTAAAAATGCTCAACATCCCTAGTCATCAAGGAAATGCAACTCAAAACTACTCTGAGATTCCATCCTACACCTATCTGAGTTATATTCAATGGGAGTTGGTTACAAGTTATTATTGGTCTTATTTAGAGAGAAAACAAGGTTGGACTCAGGGATGTCTCTCTTTTCCTTATCTTCCATTCTTAGATTTGGAGATAGGGGATGTAAAGAAAGAAGGGAGAATATAGAAATATATAGAGAAAATAGACCAAAAAGTAGATTAGTGAATCTACTCCTCAACTTAATGCCTCAATTTTCACTCACAGGGTTATTTTTAATTCACTGATATAGAATTTTGTATATAGATGCATAATAAGTTTAATTTTAGATACAATGGTATTGAATTCAAATGTAAGATTATTCTTCACACACACACATATATAGATATATATATAGATATATTATACTCTAATATGAGGCATTGTACCCATATAACTCAATTACAATACAAAGCTTACTTCCAATAATTTGAAAGTGCCATAGCAAGCTGTTTAGGATAAATAAGATAAACAAGTTAATTGTTAGTTGATGATCAAATCATGGTCATATCAATTACAAGTCTATTTTTATCACATCTTAACTGCAACAAATAGATACGATCCTATAGAAAGATAAGGTGAAATAGTTAGATAAGGTTTTCAAAAACCTCAGAGGCATACAGAATATGGCATTTTAAAATGCTTTTATTGTTTTAAAGATTCACTGAAAATGAGACAGGTTAACTCCTGGAAACACCCAGCCAACTTCAAAGAGGATGATGAGCATCAAAGAATAGAGATGGCTTCAAATGTGGCAAACAAGCCAGTGGGAAAAATGTCCTTGTTTCCACCACCAACAGAATTCTGCCTTAAAAAGGGGTCAAGTTTAGATGCAAGCAAAGTGGAAGCCAAACTCTGCCAAGTCAGGGTAAGCAAACCCTCAATAGTTCCTGCCTCACAAATATGTCTGTCAGATATACTGGGCCAGAAGGCTGAAGATGATGCTCCAACATTATAGAGAGGTTTGCATGACTATTCAGATAGCAAACTGTCTCTATCATCTTCTCATTTTGAAAGCTACTAACCTGCACTCCTGTTATACTTAGGTAATCAATTTTATTTCTTCTCAAGTCTCTGATGGGGCTGAAGACCAGAAAGTTTAATTTTACAATTGGGCTTAGCTATTTAGGGGTTAAGATGTTTTTAGGTCTACATAGATGTTGTAAGTTGATAATGACGAGATATGATAGATATTGATTTACATCCAGAATTTTAGATTCACCAAGATAGGAAAGATGTTTTCTTCAAGGCTGCCAAATACAAATAGCCAAAACACTATGAATGTAACACTTATATAATTCCTGATTGTGTCATGGTTATTCTTGCTACAGGTAGTTTATTGTATATATGTACAATAATATAAATGTATATGTAAAAAGCAAAAAAATAATAATAATAAATGAAACTAGAAATTTTCTTTTTCCTGCTACTTCATAATTGTCATTTTCCTATTCTTGTGAGTTGTAATGTAAATATTTCTGAAGACAGAGGTTTGTCAAGGGAGTTGCAACCGACAGGTTGAGAACTGCTGATCTAAACACAATGTTTGTGGTTTTTTTTTCCTTTTTCTCATACAGAGTGCATACACTGTGGCTGTTATGAAACAGACATGGATTGGAGGAAGAAAATGGCAGAGCTGCTTTCCTTTTATTCCATACACCCTTGATTGTTACAAGTACCCACATTATGAAAAAAATGCCCCTTACCAAGGAATTCATTCTGCATGATGGAATAAGCTTTGAAAAAAGGTCATTTATAGCACCAACATAAGGCTTAAAATTTAATATAAAAAATACACTGCCCAAATTGTGAGGTCAGCATGAGCAGATGTCTGTATAAGTCAGAGAAAAAGTAATGTTGAAAGATACCACACAGTCCGACATTTAAAGTACTGAATAGAACCCACTCATTAGTAGAATTCTCTGTTTTTCAAAAATCCTGCTGATAATTACTTTAGAGGAGGAAGTCAGTCTGCCAGTTTTCCTTAGCCTGAAGGTGGGTGGACAGTTAAATGGATGACGTAGGGGAATCTAGTCACACTGTGTTTCTTAATGGGGTGTTCTTTATACCATCATATTCCCTTTCTGCTAATTTGTTATGACGTGTTCAGTCCTCTACTTTCAGTGACAAAGACTTTATAAGATTTTTCCATGAATAATGTTTTTGAGTTTTTATGCAAACAAACTCTATTGACAACATGAAACCAACACTTCTCCAAGCATCAAATGACTTAGGGATTCCTCGTCTTGGCATTTCATCTGCAAGTACATAATTTCCTTTCCTGATGAAAACTGAAGAGAAATGATACAACAACTTGAAAATTAGTAAGACTTTTGTTCCTCTCCTCCTCCTACAAATAACTCTATTATCTAAGATACGTAATGTATGGTGTGGCAAATTTATTTGCCATGAAGCCACTAGGACAGTATCACAATATCTCAGTGTCTTATGATATACCATCCCCTGGGCAAACAATTCAGCTTCATAGCGTGTGCATCTTGCTCTGGGGGATGCTTCCATCCTTTATTGGCCTCTTAAAAGGGTCACAAGAAAAGTGACTACTGTTGATGATGCTCTGTAACACTCATCTTGGTAGATAGTAAAAGGAAGGTACGAAAACACAATTTCTGAATCAAGATTCCATTCAGGCAGTTTAAAAAGAGAAGTGCCGGTTTCTTCTTTTCTTCTACTACCCTCCATCAAAGGGCATCCAAGCTCCCTTTAAAATATATTAGTGTTTTTTTGTTTGTTTGTTTTGTTTTTTTAGTAGTATCCACTACAGATAAGTTACTTTTAAAACAAATCCAGCCTGTGTTTTTATCATGGAAAGGAGTATTGATTACTTAATTCTCAGTGTAAAGGACATGACCCAAGGCCACTTACTTGTGTTGTTTACTGGCTGGCTGACATCTGCCATCTACTTTAGTGTTATCAGATCCTGCATAGAATCCTTAGCATTTGAAATGTATATGGTCTCAAGATCTACTATGTACATCGAGACAAAGCAAACATTACGTGACCTAAGACTGTTTTTATTAGAATAGAAAAGTGAGAGACATGAAGGTTTGTGGAAAGCAGAGAGGATACTGGATAATCTATAAGCTCAATACTCAAAAGGCAATAGATTTATGACTCCAGTTTTATCAATAAGAACTTAGTCTTGGGCTGGTGAGTTGGCTCAGTGGTTAAGAGAACAGTCTGCTCTTCCAAGGGTCCCGGGTTCAATTCCCAGAACCCACGTGGCAGCTCACAACTGTCTGTAACTCCATGATCTGACACCCTCACACCAGTGCACATAAATTTTAAAAAAATTAAATAAAAATATTTAAAAAAAAGAACTTAGTCTTTTCCTCATCCTGGGTCTGCTATTCTCTATCTGACCTTTTGATCTTCACTGTTACTCTTGCCCAGAGAGTAGCAAAGTAGCTCCTGACAGCTTTAGGACAAGTCATCGACCTACAACAAGCACAATGGAAAGACACTTTCCTTCTCAAAATCCAACATAGGACTGCTCTGCAAAGTGCAATGTGTTTGTTGTTTCCTGAATTCTAAATAATGTTCCATAGGCACAGGAATTAAAAACTATTGCTGACATCTAGATCTATTTTGGTTGGTTGTCATTTCAAACTACAAGTCATAGAGTAGGTAATCAGCAAAGTTGCTGGAAGGGGACACAAGGAAAAGAGCATTGTAATAAAAAAAGATTATTGCTGATGGGGAGTCAGAAATCATAGATAGCTAGTTGTAAATATATTCAAATAAGTATGCTGAGATATAATCTTAACTTCACAGTGAAAATAGAAAGAACATGAATATACCAATGGTGAGTCAGGTACTGCAAGCTATGCTGTTAAGTCCCGGGTGAGCAGGGGTTAATGTGCGCACTTCAGCTGGGCTAGAATGCTCTCTGACAAAAACATTGATCTGCATCTGCAAGAAGCCACCCTAGTTTCAATTTGACTTCTGGAATTAACAAATGACTCCCCAAGCCCTTTCACACATACCCCAAAGCCCAAATTCGACTTTCATTCTACTACCTCTGTACGGTTCCTTCATTGATTCTTCGAGCCTTTATGGAAAGGCAAAGAGGGTTCCATGTGGACTGGAAAAGAAAATATAAGGGCTGTGTATGAGTATATACTAAACAAACTCAAGAAAGAAAATCTATACATCATTTCAAAAGAATAACTTGTCTTCCTCCTCCAGGGGGTCTATTAGATGAAGTAGTACATTGGTGTGGTAATAACAGGGCCTGTTGGCACTGTATGGAAGTACTTTGCTAAGAGAACTGGAGAAAGCATAGTCTTTGATGACTTGTCTAAAAATAGCCTAGCAATTAGATGCTTTCAGCAGAGCTTTGAAAAGGAAGATGGTGGCCTCTCCTTCACAAAAGACTTTTAGAGACCAAAAGAGTGATTCTTTTAGGTCTGAATGCTGCTGGGCCGAAGTCAAGGAAGGAGACAGTCTCTAAGCTTTCCCAGCCTATGATTCAGACAGTCAAACTGCTCAGTGATGGGATAATCTACAACCCAATTGTTATGTGAGACAGCTGGGGATGGGCTAAGTGAAAAAATAAAAGACAAATTACAGGGTAAACTCGTAGACTGCTAGAAGATAGAGTCTTTTATCCAATTTTACCTGTTGTTTTGCTATTTTACTAGTGGTTATATGGTAGATTCTCTTTGGGGGGAAAAAAGAATAACTTACAGTATGAACTATTGTGAAAATAAAATGCCCTATAAAATTCCTGTGATAGTGCCTTTATTTCTTCAGGGATCCAAACATCCTGAGCTCCTAGGCTTGCCTGTGGTTTCCTAACACTAGCCATTCTCCCCTAAAGCTTTCTTTCACCAAGCTCTAGAGTTTCTTTTTTTTCTCCCAAGGGCTAGAGTTTTTATGTTTACTCTTTCTGCCAAGCCTGAGCCAATTTCCACATTCCTTTTTTGAAGCTATAGATGAAGTTTGGTTTTATTTTCAACTGGTGTTCCGTTCTGGGATTTAGATTGCTATTAGATTTGGGGTTTTCCCCTGTAGGTCATTAAAGAACCACACTGGTAACTAATTTGGTTCTCTTTTCATTTGGAAAGACTTGACAAAACTGTCATTTGGTCATTTTGTTATTAGGTAATATTTCAGTTCCATCTCCATCTGTATGGGTCATTTTCCAAGTTTTACTAAAATTATATTGCTATTAAATTTATAACATAAAATTCAATATGCTTCTATATCATTTTTTTGCTTCCTCATCATTCTTACAGAATGAAGAACTTATGTCTTATCAACTGCCTTGAATCCCAACTTGATTTCCCAACAGTCCTGTAAATACTCAGCAGTGAACATGATGTCTAACTTGTTCTATGTGCTATAAGCTTGTGGCATAGTGTCCACTATATAATAGCACATGTTCAATAAACAGTCAATGCCTTAAAGAAATTGAGAAATGAATGAATAAACAAAGAAGTAAGGTACACAGCACAAAATAAAACGTTAACCATTTGTTTATTAAATGAGTACAAAATTATGTAGTCTGGGTATAGAATTCATAGTCAATTATCAGTATATGATAAAAATACTCTATAGGTGATATTAGAATAGTGGCAAGATCTGGATTTTTAAATATAAGTAAAAATTCAAACCTAAGAAAACCCACAAGTTCATACAAAGCTAATTGAAAGATAACAATGAAAGGGACCAAAAGGAGAATAACTACAAATTGTCAAATTATGATACTTGTCTTATTGATAGGCTCAATAAGCCGAAACTTTGGCCTGACAAAGATGAGGATGGTGGTGAATGTAACAAGAATTATTTTAGAGAAATAGTCAGGTGTCCATCATGGTCTCCTTAAGGAAAAAAACAGATGACCTGAAGATTTGACTTGTTCAAGCCTAGCAGCTGGTACCTTCATGCTATACAGATGGGTACATAATATTCTTTTCAGATCTGTGCACCTGCACATATATGTGTACAAGCACACATGAGCGTGCAAGTGTGTGAGTGCATGCACACTCACATTGTGTGCATGTGCTAACACACACACACACATGCACACAGGCATGCGCACACAAACATGTACATGCAAATCACATGTAGCCAGATGAGACAGCACCTGCCTGAACTCCCAGCACTCAGGAGGAAGAGAAAGACAGTGGGATTTCCTATATGGCAAGCCCCGGAATCAAAACAGTAACAGCAACAAAAAGCTTAACTTGTATCTGTGGAGATGAAAATCTTAGCCTCCTGTGATCTTATTTCACTAGTTAATAACAGGAGGGAATGGATTCCTGAGACAGGGTGAGAATGAGGAAATAAACTCTATGCCTAAGGACTCATTTCCTATTCAAAGAACTTGTATGTGGCGGTTGGGTAGAGAAAGGCTGACGTTTGTCAAAATTAGTCAACAGTTTTTAAAAGTTCCTCTGTCAGAAAAAGCCATTTATCAATCTCAATCCAGAAACCTGTCAGCCCAATCTGGCCAAAAAATTAAAAAAAAAAAAAATCAAAGTGTTATTTCCCACATTTGAAAGAACTTTTTGATAGAAATACATGAAATAAAGTCAGTATAAAGCATTTAAGGCGGGTGTCATGGTGCCTGCCTTTAATCAAACACTTTGAAGGCAGAGGCAGGGGGTTCTCTATGAGTTCCAGTCCAGCCTCATCTACATAATGAGTTGCAGGTCAGCCAGGGACACAAAGTGAGAATCTATCTTTTGAAAGGAGGTGAAGGATATTTAATAACTAAACACTGCTTAAGACTTTTAAGCTTGGGCTGGAGAGATGACTCAGAGGTTAAGAGCACTGTCAGTTCTTCCAAAGTCCTAAATTCAATTCCCAGCAACCACATGGTGCCTCACAACCATCAATAATGAGGTCTGGTGCCCTCTTCTGGCATGCAGGCACACATGCAGGCAGAATACTGTATAAATATTAAATTTAAAAAAAATTTTTTTTAAGTTTCTATACTGAGAGAGAAAGAGAAAGAGAGAGAGAGAGAGAGAGAGAGAGAGAGACTCTTAAGTTCTTCAAACAAAATGGTAAATATCAAACAATAAAGTCCATGCAATTCTTGCATGCATAAGGGGGGAAGGTATGAAGCTAAGAACCATCAGCATCCTACCTGTCACTGCAAAGCACACCTTCGATCTGCTGAAAATATTCCCTTGCTGTACTGAGAAGGATGCTTCAAAGGCAATATCCTGAAGATGAGCATTGCCCAAAGCTGCTATGCACAATAAGGTGCTTTGTGAAAGATTTTCCACCCTGTGACAAGGCTCTCTTATAGCTATAACTTTGTTCTGCTTCCAAAAATACTACATGAACGTAGACCACAATATTGAGTTCTAAAGAATTACATGCTATTAGATTTGATGCAGAAAACAAAACACAACGTCCTCAGCTTCAGTTTTAGCTCAGTGCAATTATGCACTCAGAAACTGTCCAAAAAGAGGCTGCAACACAAAGAAATGTTGCTATCATAGATTGTCCAAAATGGAGCTATAACATAAGGAAACCTTACTACGCTTTTTTTTTTCCTTTCTGTCCCAGGCTTCAGATGTCACACGTGTAAAGCAGCCATTCTACCACTGAGCTCTAGCTACTCAATCCTATTGTCTCTTAGACAACCCTGTTATCATGGGCCACCTTGAAAATCATTCTATTTCTGCTAGCTGTCACCTCTCCTGGTGTCTTAGTGTCCTTTTCCTTTTGCTGTGATAAAATAGTCTGGCAAAAAGAACTCAAGAGAGAAAAGGATTAGTTTAGCTCAAAGTTCCACCATCTTGGGGGAAGTCAGGGTAGCATAACTCACAGGAATGAATGCATACACAGTAATGCTTGCCTGGCTTTCTCCACCCTTGTATGGTCCCAGGCCCCTGCATGGTCCAGGATCTCTGCTTAGGGAACAGTACTATCCTTGATGTGTTGGGTCATCCCACCTCAACTAACATAATCAAACAGTGAAACCAAGTATTTTTGCCTAGTGTGTTTCCAAGTCTTTCTGGTTTCCACATGTGGCTCCTATGTTCTGAGAGTCTAAAACAAAACAATAGAAATGTTAATGTCTTTAAAAGTGAGAGGCAGTGTTAATCATACTCAGTTAAAAATAGCTTGCAAATTTTCATTTGTTTCAAACATGATGTCTCCTTTAGGTATTGTATCAGTTTCCTGTGTCTTTCCTCCTTACTCTCCATCTGGCTTCTCCCATCTTCTGATACTTTTCAAGATTTGCATTTTGTTTTACCTTCTATCATGTCATACTTTTAAAAATCTCATCTGCATCCATTCCAACCTGTCCTTCCTATTTGAACATCCTTCATCCCAAGGTGCCAGACACTTTCCCACTATACTTTATGTACATCATTACTCAGACTCAACCCTACCTGTCACAACTCCCTTTAAATACAGTTTTTAAAAGAGGGCACGAATAATATTCAAATGGTAGTAGTCTGTCACCAAGAAAAAACAGCTATAGTTCAAACCTTCAAGTCTGGTGCTCAAGGTTTATGTCCCTTCAGTGCTGTGTACACATAACTGAAAATCAATAGGAAGTTAATGGAAAACAAATACCACAGAGAGACTCAGGCACTGCCCATAACATTCTGACAGAGCAAGAGAGAAAACGTTTTGAGCAAATGGCTGAAAACACGTTCGCAAAGTTAAAGAAAAAAATGGATCGGTTGTTTTTATGTTGCTTACCTTCACGGAATCTATAACTTGACTTTGGGCTCAATATAGTTCTACTTCTTCACATTAAAACAGAAAGAAAAAGGCCTTTGGGGGAAATCTGGAGAGACACACCCTGATTAGGACAATTCACCAGAGCATACTGGAAGATTCTTATATCTTTTCATTCTTTGAGTTATAAGGAATGAACTCTGGAGGGTCTGGGTATTTTCTTAAATCATGAATGCAATGAACAACTAAAATAGCTCCACTCACTCAGAGTTGACCTGGACCTTGACACACCTATAACCAGGAAGGCAGAATCGCTCTGGCCTCTTCAAAGGCCATTGACCAAAACACTGACTGTTCTTTAAAAATCAGTGAAATGAGTTCTGATAGAAAATGTAGCCTGGCCTGGTGATAGAGGCTATAATCCCAACTACTACGCAAGAGATGGAAGCAGGGAAATTATAAATCCAACATCTACCCTGACACTTGGTGAGATGCTGTCTTAAAATAAAAATGTTTTAAAAGGCAGGGCTAGAGCACAGGGGTGGAGGAACATCTGCCTAGCATATGGGAGGCCCTACATTCACTCTCCAGCACTACCAAGAAAATCAATTGTTAATGACAAATGAATTGCTTATAAGCATTTGCTCTACCTTGCTGTGGTATAATTTAATTATTCATTCAGTAATTGATTAAAAAAAGATTGTGTATACAGTGGTTAATATCATGGCTTCTAGAGTCAGACTTCAGACAGACAGATGTGTTTCTGTTCCCGCTCCATCTGTGTTACCATAAGTATACAGAGTATTCAGTCATTTAAATTATTGAACCCACAGTGTTGATGCAATGAAGGTAATCGAATGTTCCTCCTTGATATGTGTGTAGAAAATATCCTTAGTAAGACTACCAGAACAAAATAGCACACATGCTATGGCTTAAAACAACACAAAATTATTGTCATAATTCCAAAAATCTTAAGGTCAGAAAGGGCCCCACTGGGCTAGAAGTTAGGTAGCCAGAGGACTGGATTCCTTCACTGAGGGTCCAGGAAGGCTCTGCACTCTTGCCACGCTCGGGCCACCCATACACAGGCACTAATATTCACTTGGCCAGGAAGACCAGCTAGCTTCTATCACACTGAGCCATTAACTCTGGTCCTGTTGCTGTCCTCTTCCACACTTATGGGGACAGCAATCAACACTACTCCCATGCCAGACCCGGGAGCCTTTTCTTGCTAGAAAGTCAATTGATTGGCAGCCTTAACTCCACCTGTCCTCCCCCTGAAATTCTACCAGTACAGTTTGTCCAAATAGCAAGGGAAGGAAACTAGATTGGGGGGGCAGGGGCAGACAGGGGGCGGGGTGGGGGCGGGGCAGCTGCTATTTATCCTATTACACAATGAGATTTAATCTAACTCATCTAGATCTAATGCTACCATTTTAAACTTTGAATAATAAGAAATAATAACAAAATGAGCTCTATACATTGTTCATGTAACATATTGTAATTTTTATGGATAAATATTCCTATGAAGGGCAATCCAATTCTATTACAAAGTATAGGAGTGTGGAACTATATGATGCTGTGTGGCTTTTAATAAGATACTCGGGTTTTGACAATCTTAAAGGCACCTGGTTTATCTTAATTATTCATAAGAATGATTTGATTTTCCTTTGACATTGAATCCCAGTCCTGAAAGAAGATAGCAAAGCCACACAAAGTCTCATCTGTCTGAGGAAACATTCTTTATTTTCAAAGTGGTACATACCAGTGAACCAGTTCACATCTAAGCACATTAGTCTTGCAATCTCTTTCCCAAATGGGATTACATGGGCTAGAGTTTTCTGACAGGGCAGGGATTTGGATCAAGGCTACCTAAAAATTTTGTCTTGCTGTTTTCTCTTAAAATTGGTGAATGCTATGAACTCTTTTCTCCCCTAAATTCCACTTGTCAAGAACACCCACTTACAACCTTGCATAGAGTTTTTGAGTTTTCTCTAATCTCCTGAAAGCGGTGAAATAGCTCCAAGTTTCCATGCACTTTGGAAGAGTGCTCAGCCCTAATAAGGGCATCTCCCTCTCTCCCCAAGGCTCAGGAAACATTGTGGAAGAGAGATGAAAAGAACGTAAGAGCAGGAAGCTGGAGAGCAGTGCTGTGGAATGCTGTCTTCTGCATGGCATGGCTACTGCATCCACGGACTCAAGTATGGTTCTTACACAAGATCAAGTCAACAAACTGACACAACATCCCAACAGGCAACACTAACAGGTCTCAGAGGCTTATTAACCAAAAAGCACAGGAAAGAACTCAAAATAGAAGATGTGTTCTGAGTGCCTTGGGGGAAGGGAAGAAAAGAGTTAGGTTACATGTAATTAAAAAGCATTGTTTACATGAATGAAATTGACAAATAAAAAATAAATACATTCTACTAAAAGTAGCCAACCTTTAATCCCAGCACTCAGGAGGCAGAGGCAGGAGGATCTCTAAGTTTGAGGCCAGCCTGGTCAACACAAAGAGTTCCAGGACAGCAAATAAATAAATACATAAATAAATATATAAATGTTAAAATACGCTCTTCTGTTCAACAACAGATATAAATAAATAAGTAGATAGATGGCAGATAGATGATAGGTAGACAGATAGATGATAGATAGATAGATAGATAGATAGATAGATAGATAGATAGATGAGAGATAGATAGATGATAGATAGATAGATAGATAGATAGATAGATAGATAGATAGATAGATGAGAGATAGATAGATAGATAGATAGATAGATAGATAGATAGATAGATGAGAGATAGATGAGAGATAGACAGAGAGTGAGAGAGTGAGAGAAGAAAAAATGGAATACTAAGGACAAAACAGCATCCAGAGATCACTATGCCCCTCCTAGTGGACCAGTACATAGTTTGTGTTTAAAACTATCTGGTCCTCTATCTTTGTTTTCTCCTTTGTGCCTGAAGCCTTGGAGCTGCAAGGCAGGCAACAGAGAGCAGAGACACCTCGCTGCGATGTGGGGAGGGAACGAACACAACACCACCATTTGCCTGACATGTGAAACCTTCCCCTTAAAATAAACAGCTTCATGGTGCCATCTTCTGCGTTCACTGCAGCCATCCACAAAGCCAGACAGCACACATATTTAAGTCACAAGACTCACACATATCTCAAAAAGAAAATTAGTGTTGAAGGCATAGAAGAGAATTCAGAAGCTCAAATCCACACACTTTTGTATTTCTGCTGCTTTTGTTACAAGTAATTATAAAGTTTTTTTTTTAAAAATAAAAACCTGCATACCCCCTGGAATAAGCCTGACACCTTAAATATACATGCAAATGCTTTATTCTCTTTTGCAAAGGTCATCCCTTCTGCATGAATCCTTGACAATCTACTCTATCCTAGACCTTACAAGCTGTCCTTCACTCTCATCACAGAAACGATGGAATAAATAAATATGCAGTTAATACCACAGAGAATTATATGGCTAAGCCAAGTCATGGGGATGAGCCAAAAAGGAAAGAACTATTTTGTTTTGTTTTGTTTTGTTTTTAATTTGTTTCACACTGAACTATTCCAACACCTCCCAAGCATTCTTCTCCCCTTCTCCTTTTCTAAATGTTGTCCCATGCTAAGGGGACAATATGTAGCATTTTGATATATTGCATACATTACTTAGTGTATAAATCACTGAGACTCATTATTTGATTCCAAATCCTTTCTCCCTTTGTGATTTGAAATTTTAATATTCATTTCTAGTGTGTGTGCACACATACACCCTTGCACATGTGCACGCATCTGCCCACAGCACATATGCTGAGGCCAGAGGGGGAGATCTTCTTGCAGTCAATACATTTCTTCTACTATGTGGGTTTCAGGAACCAAAGTTAATCTTCAGTTTTGGGTGGCAAGAGTCCTTACCCTCTGAGTCATCTCATCAGCCTCAAATGGCAGGGGCCACTCCTTTTTTTTTATGAAAGAATTCCCCTGTTGTTGATATCTCTGCAGCCATGGGTACACACCGAAGGTGCATCCAGTTCCTTTATAGTCTTTGCAGAAACTCCAAACAGGCTGTCTATTTTCTCTGTCCCTACCCTCGCGCTGACAAATTCTGCAGAATCCAGACCGTCTTCCCTGTTGTTGTCTCTATTTTGGCATTAGAGGGCAATCCAAGCCTAAGTTTATGCACTGCCACTGCATTATTCAAGATGAAACAAGAGAGAACCTAGGAAGAGTCCTGCTTCCCAGAGGCATCTCCCTGGAAGCCCACTGGGGACAGATGCTTTGTTTAAGGACAGGCTTGTGGTTAGGCACTTCAAGATTCCACACAGCCAAGGACAAAGTCACGCTGGGGAGGTGGGGCGTTGGGGGGTGTGAGTAACACCTGTCTTTCTTTCCCACCTTCTACAATTGTCTTTCCATTTTGCCATGTTAAAAAACAAGTGCTCTTGTCTCTCATCCTGGCTTTTTTAGCTCTTATAAAGACAGTCTTAAGCAACTGTTTACTCTGAGGTCTCTGTGGATAACACACAGTCAGAGGGCTTTATTTAGCTGCCATTTTGCTCTGCCTATTTCTATTGAAATCAGGTACTGGTTTTTGGCACAGTATTCTAACACATGTGGAAATATAAGTATTTTAAAATCCAGTAAAAATATATGTTAATGTATTCTTCAGTTTTCTGAATTAAAGATTAATTCATGCATAGAAAATGAAGTACAGAAAGAACAATAAATGTAAACACTAATGGTTTTCACTGTGTAAGAGCTTACAGATAATCAAATATAACCAAAATAAGAAAGTCAAGACCAACGGAGGAAATATTAGCAGATAAATAACATTGAAAAATTTTGAGATTATAGAACTTATGCAAATAAGACAGAAAATTGTAGTAATGTGCCCAGCGGTTCTTAAATCACAACTATTGAAGTCATAATGTTTACACTGAAATTCATCTCTGAAACTGAAAATGATTTTTAAAAAATCAAAACATACTAACTCCACGACTCAGTTATAAGAACAACTCATTTGACCATCAGTATTTGTGAATAAAGAGTTCTGGAATTTTCAATTCACATGACTAATCAGCAAAGATTATAACATAACTAGATAGGGAAGCTGTGCAGTTATGGCTGAAGGAAGAGTTACTCAGCAACGGACAAAGATCCAAAGAGGGGCCAGCCCACAGGGTGTAGGTAGCAGTGTCCAGCGGAGAAAAGTTAACCCAGCCGGCCAGAACTTTCTTGCTGGCATGAGAGATTGGTGACAGTAGGAGGTGCCCTGAGACTGACAGGTCTCAGCACATGGCATTTCCCTGCTGTTGCCATCACATCAGATACAAGTATTCCCTGGTTAGCTGCTGAAGTATCTTTGGGAGGAGGCTATGTGTTCCTAGCCAGAGTATAAAAGGAAAGAGTTGTACAAAAATAAAAATATGTTCAAAAATCGTCATGAATTCCTTCTCCCTCCAGCCTTTAGCTAAATCCTGATTGATTAAATCTCTACGGGAGAAACTCGCTCAGAATGAAAATGAGCAACCTCTAATGACAGCCTCCACCGGATAGTCACACAGATGGTCCATGCAACAAAAGCAAAAGTTATGAAGCCAGGAAAGGCACAGAGATGGAAGAGAGGAGCTGGGTAGAGATGAGGGGAAGGAGATTATTGAGGATGGGTAGAAAGTAACCCCAATGCATCGTGCACATAGGAGGATGTCAGGGAACTAACAAACAACAACAACAACAACAACAACAACAACAACAAAAGACCAACACAGGTGCACTGGAGGAAGGAGGAGAAGGGTCACAGAGTGTTCTATCAGGACCAGGACAGCTCCTATTCTCAACAGTCAGAATGAAAGCATGATTTTAAGGCACAATATGCATATATACACATATTGTGGAGGAAAAACTAGCTGCCGGGATCCTTCATAATAAAGATTAAACACAAGACCCAGAACAAGCAATCTGTTTTGAGGTAACTTCACTTGTGACAGAACAAGTCCCAAAAAAACATTTATAGTAATAAGAGAGCATCCAGCGCCGACAAGATGAATTTCACAAAATATGCTGTAGGGACAGAAAAAGAGCAGGGAAATAAGACTCATAATGAGTAGAAAGATACATCAAAACTGGCTCCCAAGTTACAAAGATGACAGAAACTGTAAACAAAGGCAATAAAGCAGTTAATACGATGCCAGACAGAAGGTGAGATCTGAAACAGAGGCATCCATGATACAAAAAGACAGCAAACTGGAGGTGGACACCAGTGCAAAAGCCTCAAAACCTTCAGCTCCAACACAGCAACTGTCGGGAAAGAAACGTCACAGCCACGGGGCTGGAGAGAAGATCCAGCACATAAGACCACCAGCTGCTCTCCCTGAGGCCACAGGTTCAATTCCCAGCCCTTACACGGTGGCTCGCAACCATCTGTAACTCCAGTTCCAGCGGAATGCAACACCCTCTTCCGGCCTGCACAGGCACGTTGCATACATGCAGACAAAACACTCATACACATTAATAAATAAATGCTTTTTAAAAATATTTTTAAAACTACAACCCGAGTATAAAAGTTAAAGCTACAGGATTTCTAAAATAAAGCATCAGAAGAAGTCTGTGGCTTTGATACACTACTCTTTCTGTTTCTGTATAGCACATAGCAATTAGGAGCCAAAAAGAAACAAAATAGATCATTGTCCTTCATCAAGATTGAAATAACTGTTCTCTGAAAGAGCCGTGCTGTAGGCTGGGAGTCAGCACTCATGACAGACATATTTGACAAAGGTAAATGTTTACATCACCAAAATAAGTAGATAAGTGTTTCATATTCAATAAGCATATGAAACATGGAAACATCAAAAACCTATATGAAACTAGCATTGATAACACTAAATACCTAGCTGTTGATGGGACTAGAAAGTTTCCAAACCATCATTTTGAAAGCCATTTTAGACTCCCTTGTAATATGAAATACAAACTTAGTGTCTGAAGCTGTCATTCTAGCTCTAACATTTATTTAGGAGAATCTATAACAAAAGAATGCCAAGCAGGGCATCAGGACAATGAGCTGTACGTCCATACACTAGAATGTTCTATAAAAATGTCTCTTGTGAAGGTCATGTGTAAAGTGTATGTTTGTCAAAATACATTAATTATAAAGTTAAAATGGATATACTTCTGGATATAAATTAAATATCAATAAATTTTCAGGTTTTTAAGAATATATAATCTGTCTCCACAATCAAACTAAACTGGTGTGTTGGTCACTTTTTATTACTCTGACAAAACAGGTGAGAAACCCAGTTGAAGCAGGAAATACTCATTTGATACCCCTGGTGGCCATGGTTTCCAGGCTCCATTTAGGGGCCTCTGATGAAGCAGGACATCAAAGACAGCAGACTGAGGGGTTGGCAGGGCAGAGCTTCTCATATTAGTAGGCAAAAAGCAGAGGATAAGCAAGGGAAAGCATCCAGCAACCATCTTTCCATGGCAGGTCTTAGATTACCTAATTCCTCCAATGAGGTTCCACATCCTAAGAGTTTCATTGACACAAGAGTCATCAATACCTTAGTCCACTGATGAACATAGGGACCCAGTCACCTCTCAACTATGATGCTATTGATATGGACCAAGCATTCAACACACAGACCTTTTGGGAAGATGTTTTATATTGCAGACACAAATAAAACTGAGTAAATCCTAGTAATGGGTATTAAAGGGAGGATTTAGGAGGCTCATATAGTTTGGCCTTAGCTCCCCTTCTTAGCAACCAATGTAGAAAATGGGTATTATTTGAACTGACACAAAAATTCAGACTTTACACATTAGACATTTGTACTGACAGAGACATCACAGAATACACCTGAGAACTAGGAGGAGTTCATGATCAAGTGACTAAAACAAAACAATTCAATTCTGGTTTGTAGCTATGTCCAGTGATCTTGCACTAGTCTATAATGTCTCAGTCCCCAGGTGTAATGGTCCTTAAGGAGGACAGAGAAAGAAATCTTCCCTGCAGCCAGAACTGTTGCTTCTATTTCTTCTTTGTAAACGAGAGCCCCACAATAAACAATTGATACTAGCTATAGTGTGTCTTAGGATTTTGAAAGAACCAGCAAAAGGGACTGATAATAAAAAGGAATGAACAAACATGAATGGGTAAGAGTTTAAAAATGTACTTCAAGTTACTGCTCACGTGCAGACATCTCCAGCAGAGCACTTTTGAAACAGAGATAACTTCTGTAGACGCCATGGACTCTCTTTCTCTAACCATTCTAGCTTGACCAATGGGCTCACAAAAAAACAGTCAAAGCATCAGGTCCAGATGGTGCACCTTCTGCTATTATACATAGCTTTCCCTTCCACAAGTCTATTCTAGTTACCACAGTTGCTAGCTACCTAAAGTACTGATTCAACTTAATGGCTCCATCCGCAAGGAATCTGCAAACCAAGTTGTCCATTTCCATCACAGAAACAGGAACACATTTCACCAAAATAAACATAGCTATTAACAGCCTTCCCTGGGTTCACTGCTTTTGTATTAACCGCTAGCTGTGGGCTAAAGAAATGTATGGTTTTCTCTAATGATGGCTACTCAACTTTACTTGCAGCCAAAGAACACATGTACCATCCAGGAATTGTAGAAAGGCCCACATCCATGCAATTCACTGCTCTTATCATATACTGCATCAGCTTGGCTTGGCATGCTCAAGATAGCTGTGGAAAGACTGCATTGCAGTGCTGGCTAACATGACAGAATAGCAACATCCCATTTGGAGTATACTGTCCTGAAAAATGTTCTATATCTTCTGGATCCTCAGCCAATATGATGCTATCTTTTCCTCCCAAAGTCAGATCACATAGATCAAAAGATAAAGAGGGAAATGGAGGTGATTCCTACCTCTCTGTGTTTCTTTTAAGGAGCCAATCACAAGAATTGGGGTTCTTTTTTCCCATGTTTTAGCTCTGTGGGCTTAGATATTTTGTTTCTAAAAACTAAATACAACTTGCACCTTGAACTATATATACTATATCATTTTGAGTCCTTCCTAGCATCAGACTACCAGGAAAGGAAGGGTTTCCTGTATTAACTGTGGGGAGAATGGTGATCATTAAAGCATCAACCAAAAAAAAAAAAAAACCCTAGTACCAACTAAGAAAGGTAGCCTCAAGGGAGTGTTTGAATTTCTTGCTTCAGTATTCATGTGTCCAGTGTCAGAGGCTAACAAAGGAATAGTCAACCCAATAAAGGCAAGGCTGTTATTCTTCTGGCCTTTAAGACTTAAGTTTTACATTACCTCATCAGGTAAAAACTGAAACCAGACAAAAGAAGTTCTTACTGAAGAAGAAAGGATTTAATGGTAAAAGGAAGAAACTAAAGATACTAATTATGGCATCTTAGTCATTGCTAGAAATAAGGCCAATGGCTATGAAGTTCATTTTTTTCCTTACTTATGAAATACATATTTGTATATTTTAACCATATTTTGTGATTCCTTCTCTTCTACTATAAAATGTGTTGGTTAGGGTGAGTCTTATACTTAAGCTTCAGTCTGTGAGCTATACAATATCGTATAAGAATTGGAACTGAGTTAGGGAAAAAAAAGAAACAGAGTGACTCACAGAACTTCACCTATGCTTCATGGAGGGTTGACAAGCTGAACGCAGTTGGACGAGGCATGGTAATATCACTTCACATCGCTTCTGAGTGTGAGTGGAAGAATGTATGTGAGGCTGAGTGGGTCAAGTTTAGATAATGTCAGGTTGACTCTTACATTGACATGCATACTGCCCAGCTTTTATCTTTTGTCTGCTTCAGAGAAAGCATTCCTTAAATTCCATCATCCAGAATCCCTTTAGGTGGATGGCTATAGATTGAACTGAATATGACAAACTAGCATGAAAGCAAATAAGGTATCAAAGGGAAAAGGGCATTCTTTTCTTTTCTGGAAGCAATCAAACAACTGCACAGGCAGACATGAGGTTCTGCATGAGGAATTCCATGTGGGCTTTCACATGAAACAATTGATAGCTACATCTTAGATAATCTTGAGAACTATAAAAAAAAAAAAAAACTTCCAGATGACCCTTTAGGAATCCCATCTAGAAGCGGGAGAGATGATGGGTCAGTGGTTAAGAGCATGTACTGCTATTGGTTCTCAGCACCTACATCCAGTGACTCAAACTGCCTGAAACTCCAGCTCCAAAGGATCCAGTACCTTCCTCTGGCCTCTGCAAGCACCTACATGTTCATGTGCATACTCATGCACTAGGGCAACTGGCCACTGGCAAGTATAGGTAGACTTTCTTGGCAGCCAATCCCAGGTCAAGCTATAATTATAATTTCAGTAGCAAAATACTTTTTATTACAATAAACAGAGTGGCTTCTAATTTCTTGATGAAATCTACCAATATTCCTTACCAATGGGGAAACCTCCCTATATTGGAAAAGGTTAAAAATTGATTGAAAAAAGTCATAAGCCCTGTGAACATCATTCTGGGGGAAGTTTTGTGTCAAGACTCATGCAGTACAAATTACTCAAGTTCTATTTATATGGATAACAAAAGAACTCTTATATTACCTTTAAAATTAATTTAAAATATTATTCTTCTCTACCGGTAAAGTTTCTCATTGGAAATGTATTCCATCGTGTGAATATGAACTCAAAGCTCTAGCGCAATGCACGACGTTTTTCATGGTCTTTGCTGTCCGGTTGATGGTCATCATTCACACCCATCTTTCTCTTGGAATTCACAATTAATCTCCAAAAATACATTACTGGTGATCTCAGACTACTATATTTAATCTACCAGATTCAATTTCCTTCCAACAGAGTTGGAATATTTAGTAAACTACTCATCATGTTAGAATACTGAAAAAAATGGTATTTCCTCTTCAGTATTAGGTGACATTCAATAATGACTGCGTTGGTGGGAAAAGAAAACTAATTCTGGTTTCTCCAGTTAAGAAACACTTCATGCATGTAACTATAATTTAGCTTTTTGTCTCAAAGCTCATCATAAGATTAATTCTCCTTTATAGGCGATTCTTATTCATGCAACAATTAAGGAAAATATTCCTATAGGCAGCCTGAAGAAAAGCTCATTTCCAAGTATTGAAAGTTTAAAGTGAAAACTATATTTGTAATATATATATATTTACATATATATATATATATATATATATTTCAAAGATGACTCTCACTTAATGGGAATTTCTCTTGAGTGTCAAAAAGAAGTGACATGGTCGATTAATGCTCTTAAGAAGAGCATTTAAATTTTTCATTGTTCCAGGGAACCCATCACTCAAATCACTGAATATTTATTTCCTTTGCATGTGTTAAAAAACAAGACTAAATTAAAGCAGCTTTTCATTAAAGGCTTGCTTAGCCTATAAGAAGTAAATGAAGCTTTTCAAACTAAAAATAACCCCGGCCTCTTGTTACATTTTTAGCTTACTAGCAAATGGCATTGTGATGTGCAAAGGTCTAGATAGCTTTAGTGAACTCAGTGTGTCTTTTGGCGAGGAGACAAACAATGTTCTGTTCAAGCAGCACTACTGTCTGCTATGTAGCATGACACCTAAATCTATCAGCTACATCATACCCAGCTTCCAGATAAGGTTCACTGTTGACATGGTCTTCTTAGCATCAAGTGACAAGAGAAAGTGGCTGGTAAAGTGCTTGGCGCTGCATGCCCTCCAGAGGTGTGACAACCTAATCTGTGTTCAGCTGTGATATTTTGGTCAACATATAAAAAAAAAATGTAACCAGTGGCAACAACTGTGGGAGGCTTTGATTCTAAGGCATGGAGGACAGACATACTATCTCAAATGGTTCCAAATCGTCTCACGTTCTTGTATGAAATGACATGTCCACAGGTAGAAAAGCCGTAGATGTGTCACAGCAGACCCACACTATCTGTGAGAGATGAGAGTCAAGGAGAAAGAATAAACTTGAGGAAAAAATAGCGAGAGGGTCTTATAAGCAGTACATTGTATTAAGGAAGTATTTTCTGAAGGACAAAAGTCAGAACACAGGGGAAAAAAGGGGCGTATTTTATGCAATATTATTTAATTCTTTGAAAAGACAATGGTCATATGAGTAACTGCTGAGTCCACAAATTTGGCTCCATTGGTGTACTGCATGACTAACATGTACAAAGCCCTGGGTTTGATTTTCAGCATATACTCATTACACCTATAATCCTAGCACTTGGTAGGCAGGAGGTAGCAGGATGTACCTCTGATACATTTTAGGTTAGGAACCAGCCTAGGGTATATGAGATCCTCTGTAAAATAATAATGATGGTATACCAATTGCTACTTTGTGAAACCAATGACATACCTGGCATTCTGCAGTCATAGGCATTCTATTTAGTCTTTCTTTAAATAATTTATTTATTTTATGTACACTGTTTTTACTGCATGTATAGCTATGTGACAGTGTCAGGTCCCGTGGAACCAGAGTTACAGATAGTCATGACCTGCCATGTGGGTGCTGGGAATTGAACCTGGACCCTCTGGAAGAGCAGTCAGTGCTCTTAACCGCTGGGCCTTCTTTCCAGTTCCCTATTTAGTCATCTTATTTAGTTCTTAAGAAAAGGCTTTAAGGGAGTCATTATTATCCTCTTATAAAGAAGAAACTAAGGCTCAAAGGAAAGTGAATGGTCCTAGATCACAGAGGTAGCAAGATGAGTCAACATTTGATTCCAAATCTATCTCCTGCCACCCTTCCTCATCAAACATTTGTGAACCTTGTATCTATCAGTGCATAAATCCATCTTCAAACACATGTATACATTGACTATTCATCCACATACTCCAAGGCATGTTGATGACTGTGTTCAGCCCTGTGGGTGTAAAAACCTATGTGTACCATTGCTATGTTCATCGTCTGTGCCACTTCACTTTTTTTTAAATATATTTTATTAATTTATTCATATTACATCTCAATTGTTATCCCATCTCTTGTATCCTCCCATTCCTCCCTCCCTCCCATTTCCCCTTACTCCCCTCCCCTATGGCTGTGACTGAGGGGGACCTTCTCCCCCTACATATGCTCATAGGGCCACTTCACTTTGCAAAGCTAAGAAGGCATAAATTCAAGAGGGGAACAGGAGACATGCTGAAGAGAGAAACAGTATTAGGATGGGTTTAGATAATGCAAAATGTATGAGTAACTTCTCTGGGATTCTCAGAGTACTGAGAATGTCTTCCCAGAAAAAAGTAGATGCTAAACACAGTTGTTATAAACTATAAAGAAAAGTATTTTGTAAGTATTCCTTAAAAGGGAGAAGTATCACTATTCAGGGAAATTGTGGATATCTCAGAGAAATTTAAAACTATCTTGGTATTATTTACCATAAAATAGCCCTCTGTGGGTGTGCTGAAAAGATAGGGTAAATACATATAGCAATTGGCCAGATATTCCACCACCTGTAGTTTGATTTTCCAGAGAAAGGGATGAAAATATAATTCTGTTCAGCAAAGAAGTCACTGGATATTGGTAGATGTCGCTATTGAGGTTTTGCCTCGAGTTTGAAAAGAAGGAAGGAGGCTTCTGCCATGTATCTGAAACTAACCACTCAACCACAAATTGATGAATTCCCCTGGAACCTGAAGACAGAAAGCTAGGCGGATGAAGGCATCTGCACCTATAGGTAGTCTGAAAATACACAGACCTTTTTCTAATGAACTGTGCAGACCAGTGACCCCCTACCCTTGCTCGGGTCTCATCGTCTGCTGCTATTAAATAAGGGAACCGAATTAAAGGTGATCTACAAACTCTTCAACTCTTCTGTGCTTCTGTACACCAGGCTGTTAACCGTGACTGACTCCATGGAGGGCACCTTCTGTATTTTATTTATTTTGTTTTACTATGAATCTATATTGCTTTTGTGAACCTAAATTTCCCTATCAATTTTTCATTACCGCATGGTGACTGACATGAATGAATTTTGTTACTGTTCATGCCTTTGGTGGCAATTATCCATCGAGCATTTTCTAGAAATAATCTCCCATGCATACATTTTAAATACCTGGCAGAGTAGCCTCCTTTTCTTCTCTTCCAGAGAGGATCAGTTTCATTGGTTCTTTCAGTAAATAAATACCCCCATTCTTTTCTATCGTTTCTTTCCTTTCTCAACTTTATTTTATAGACTCTAAGAAATGATTTGGCATGGCCCCTCGCACTATCTGACCAAACTCAGCTGAAAAGAAAACTTTTGCGTTTCCCTTTTGATCATGTGAAGAGTATTGTCAATCTCTGTCTTGTTCTAGCAAGAATAAGGCTGGCCCTCTGCTGCCAAGTCATTATCGGGTTTCTATTGCCTTCGTGATAAGCGGTTGGGATTTCAACCAACTGTGGGAGGACTCCCTGAGACTGCGGCTGCGGCTGGATTCCCTGGGTGATCTTCATCTGCCCCACATCTGAGTGCATCAGTGAAGCCGAGGCTTGACAGCCAGACTATAATGTCGCCTTTGTGTAATGGGAAAAAGTTCCCCATTCGTCTGTCAGATGTAAATACATCGAGGCTGGCACCCACAGCAAGTTGTGAGGAAAGACTGTTTGGGCAATGGTCTCTCTTTGGTTTTTGAAGCAGCATAATTTCTGAGATCTATATATACTCAAAATAGTAATGTATGCCAGATACTTTTTTTTAAATGAATTGCTCTTCAAGTCTCGAAAATTAAGTCAACCAACTTTCTTTATAGTAACTCACATGTTCATCAACTACGTGAATCCTATTTACCCAACCCATGATTTATGAATGATGTTAAACTTAGGCAAATACCATGGAGATCCAGCTGAAGTTACCATGAAATATTGTAGCCAAATGTCTTCTTCTTGGTGCTAGAATATGGCTTGTCTGTCAAAGGCACTTAATTCACTTCCCAACAACCTAAACTCAGGTCCCAGTACCAATACCTGGTTCTTCACAACTGTGTGTAACTCCATATACAAGAGACTAACACTCTGTCCTGACCTTGTGGGCACCCACACATGTAGTATACACATGCATGCACGTGCATACATACACACACACGCATACTCATAAACGAAAACACAATACTTCTTTAAAGCTGCATCTCATCTGAGTAACAAGAGTCCAGGATTCTGAGACAAGAAGTCGTGCTTTGCTCACCTTCATCACCCAATGCTACTGCACCAAAACTGCCGAGGTTGCTCTATCTCTCAATACAGCAGCCACTGCCCACCTCCTTTCTAAACCTTAGTTTACCCCTCCCACTGTCCAGCACACTACATAGAACTACAGCCTCCAAGCTAGAGGGAAAAAGGATGCTTTCCAATTCACGTGTTGTGTTGGACACTGTATTCATTTCATAGGCCGGGACAACACACTACCACTAAATGGACAGGTTCAAATGGCTGGACAGCATTCTTTTACAGTTCTCAAAGTCAGAAGACTGGAACCAAGATGTCCCAGAACCATACTCTTTCCTCAGGCTCTAGCATGTTCCCTCATCTCTTCCACATCTTATGACACAAAGCATTTCACCCCCCAATCTTTGCTCTCATCTTCTCATTGCTTCTTCCTCTGTTTCATCCTCAACTTGTCTGTGTGGCATCTCCCTCTAGCCCTGTCATCTAATGGTATTCTGAGCCCATCTAGAAAGGACAACTACATCTTTTAATCTGAAATTCTTAACTTAGCTAGATCTGCAAAGAGCTTTTCTTCAAATAAGAGAACAGCACACATTACAGACATCAGACTCGCTGCCTTTGAGTGCTTACAATCAACCTACTTCTGTTGGGAAAGCTGGCTCTTAGATTTTTACCTTGTGGATTCTTAGCAGAAATAATTTACTGTTGCCCTTTCTAAAGGGTTGGGAGTCAAGCATCCCCGTGTGCACTCAAACCATATGACTATGTGCACCATTTAATTTAGTAAAATTTTAATCTTTAATTTAGTAAAATATTAATCTTGAATATTTACGAAGACAAGATGCGTCTGTTCAATTTTCCCTACTGCAGAATGACCATCCTATCTCCTTCATGTCTTTCTAGTTTTCCATCCAGTCTCTAAAATGTTACATGTATTCCTTTGACCAAAATGTGTCTAGGGGCGTGTGTGTGTGTGTGTGTCTCTCTCTCTCTCTCTCTCTCTGTGTGTGTGTGTGTGTGTGTGTATGTATGTGTATATGTATATATGTGTGTATGTGTGTTTATGTGTGTGTGTGTGTCTGTATTCTTAATGAAATATTTAAGTCCATATAAGTTTTCAAGGTCTCTGTGAGCAGCTCCCATGGTTCCTAAATTTTAATTAACTTTAGATTCCTATGGACTTCCAAAAGAAAACATTCTTTTTTTATTGAATATAGATTTCTTTCTCAAACAATATATCTAGGTCAGTCTGTGCTCTCTGTCTCCTCCTCCCAGTTTCTCCCGACCACCGCTCCCTTCCAGATCCACTCCCTTTGTCTCTCATTTGAAAAGAACGCGCTTGTAAGGGACAAAATATGATGAAATAAAACATAGTCAGATAAAGCAAAAACCACCACACTGAGGCTGGACGAGGTCACACAACCGAAGAAGAAGCACCCCTAGAGCAGACACAAGAACCAGAGACTCAGCAACTCAGACATTCAGGAGCCCCATAAAAACACTAAACTGAAAGCTATATAATATATATGCAGAGGACTAGGTGCAGGTGGACGCCTTTGTGCGTTCTGCTTCCATCTCTATGAGTTCATGTGATCTTTGCTCAGTTGATTCAGAGAGTCTTACTTTCCTGGTGCCCTCAATTACATCTGGCTCTAATAATCTTTCTGCCTTCTCTTCCAGGGGATTCCCTGAGCTCTGACGGGGAGGATTTAATGGAGATCTTCAATGTAGACTCTCTCCACGATCCAGAGGAAGCCTCTCTGATGATGAGGCATTGACTTATGAGTATGTCAGAATATTATTAGGAGTCATCTTACTGATACCGTGTTTTAGACCACTAGGGTTTGGTTTTACCCTAGATCTCTGGGCTATTGAGTCTCTGTTTCTGGATTACCCAAGCAGTGTTGGGTCTGGGTGCCTTCTCATTGAGTGAGCCTTCAGTCAAATCAGACATTGATTGGCTATTCTCACAAGTTCTGTGCCACCATTACCCTAGCATATGTTGTAGGAAGGACAGATTGTAGGTCAAAGATTCTGTGGCTGTGTTGGTGGCCATGTTTCTCTTTTGGTATCCCTTAGAGTGCTTTCCTGCCCCGAAGAGGCTAGAACATAGGGGTAAAGGCTGCGTGTAGGGACCAACTGGACTTCTCCATGTTCGCTTCTGTTTGTGGGTATTGTCCTAGGCAATGGGGCCCACTTTCAGTTTTCAGAGAGCAGCCATTTGTCTTAGAAACAGCCTGGATTGTTTGGGGATTTCTATGGGACCTACTGGGCCAATAATCCAGTTAAACGCAACCCAGTCCCACCACTGGAAGCCTTGCCTGGTGATAAGAGATGAGCAGCTGAAACTCCATATCCCCGTTACTAGGAGGCCTCATTATGACCACCTTCATGCATTTTATGAAGTTTCTGCTGCCCTAGCTAAGAAGCATTCTTATACCCTGTGTTGGTCATGGTCCTTCATTTGGATGGCAGATGTGTAATGAAGTATAGTAAAACCTCCAAAAGCTAATATCTGCTAGAGCTCTTGACCCCACCCCACCCCCAATTTCAAGGTCTTTTTGGAACACTCAATAGATCACAGGAAGTCATCAGCAAGCACCTTCAGAAACTCATGAAGCCAGAGAGTGTCAGTGAGCAACTCCTGACATGTGGGGTAACTTAGCTTCAAACTGAGAACCCCTTCACACCTAGGAGCTGCCTGCTTCAGGTATGGACTCCTAGGAGGGAGATAAACAAGAGGTTTAAGCCCAAAAGAAATCTTTCTGGCTGTGTAAAGCTAAAAGCAAAGAGGAAAAAATATTTTGATGGAAAGGATGCCCCACTAGCAAGCATTGTTGTTGTTGTTGTTGTTGTTGTTGTTGTTAATATTATGATATCTATTTTATTGTATGTGTTTTGCCTATGTGTACAGCTGTGCCCTATGTGCATTTCTGGTGCCCATAGAGGCCAGAAAAGAATAAGAGATTCTTGTAACTGGAGTTTCAGACAGCTGCAAGCCACCATGTATGGTTGGTATTTGTTTGGATATTTGCTTCAAATTTTATATTATAGAAATGACAGAGCAAATATGTATTACCCAATTCTTTATAGAGGTGACAAAATCTTACTTTAAGTTCATAAATATAGGGACATGGTCAAGAAAATTTAGCATTTCTAAAAGATTCCCAGTACACAGTAAATAGCTGTTATTGAAATATATGTGTGTATATATGCATATATATGTGTGTATATATGTACATATATATGTATATATATATATATTGGGGCATATAGATAGCAAGTACTCAGGCAATGCTAGTTAACTCTTAGCAATTGCCTATTTCAAAGGATTATACCAGTTAAAATTCTTGCTGCCGTATTTCTTTACATGCTAACTTGTCCAAATCATTTCTCTAGATAATTGTCAAACTTTGGAGATGGGTACCAAGTTCTGACTCCCCAATGACAGCTATTCACTTCCAGCTTTAAAGGTCATGTCTATGGTGGCTTCTACGATGGCTTCTATGCTGGCTTTGGATAAGGTGGTAGCTGTATACAGATTCCTCTGAACTGAACATAACTGTTCCACGAGGAAGAACCCATTTCTAAACCTGATCCACTAATGACATATGACATAGGTCACGAGAGCTAGAAAGAAGCACAGCTAGGAAAAACAAATAGGCAGCCCACCTATCAAAGTGAGACTTGCTCTAAGGGTTTGGTGTTCTCTAAAAAGTAAATCCATTTCATCTAAGCCTTGCCCACTGAAAACGTCTCTAGGGTTAATTTCTATTCGCCCACAGCTGTGAGCACTGCATCTCATCCCACATTTTGAAAGACACTTGATTTAATACATGGATTTGTGTTGTGCTTGCCCTTGTACTTGACTATAAGGACGATTTGTAAGGGTCTCTTACAGATGTGTACTGTGTAATCCAAAAAGGCTGACCTTTGTTCCGTATTAAAATTGGAGAGAAATTGGCTCATTAAAAGGCAATATCATATCCTCCATTCTTTCACAGAGTTCAACTTGAAATAAAGCATATTTTATACCCGTTTGTATTCTTTCCTAGATCTGGGTTTAATATCACAATTTATACTGCTACAATTGTAGAGTTGAGTGTGTCCTGTGTAATTCTGTGAGATTTCACCCTAATGTTGTTTGTAATAGTGAAGGCTCATTTATCCTGCAAGAGAAATTGTTCCTTGAATTTGAAGTTTCATCAGGAATTTCTCTTGTTTTATCTCTAGGTCTGTATGTGGCCAATATCCAAATCTCAGTGTGATTATTACAAGGGAATGCTGTACAACATCATTAGCTCTACACATTACATTGATTAGAACATTCATTTCAGCTTGAAGGTCATGGGTGGGGTTCCAGCCCCAAAGCACATAATTTTCTACAGCACAATCTATTAAATTCACAGGTGAGATTGTGAATAACAAAAAGGCCACAGGTGAGTATTTGAGGTATATTTATTAAGTAAAGACAAATATTAGCCTATGATCTTTACATCCATGGTCTAGGCAGTGAAAACCTATCTTATTCATAACAAAAAGTGCTTCAAATAGAGCATGTGATGGGGACTGTTTTATAAAAGGATAGAAACGAAAGAAAAAGAAGAAGGAAACTGGGGAAGGAGAAAGAATAAGGACAAAAAAGGAAAAATGGAGGAAGAGAAGGAGGGAAGAGAAGGGAGGGAGAGAGGGAGGGAGAGAGGGAGGGAGAGAGGGAGGGAGGGAGGGAGGGAGGGAGGGAGGGAGGGGGGGAGGGAGGGGGGGGGGGGGGGAGGGAGGGAGGGAGGGAGGGAATGAGGTGGTGACAGTTGTTAAGCCATCTGTATTCCTAATCACTTTCTCTGGTCTGTGGTTTAAAGGGGTTTCAGGTTGTTAGGGGCTTTTTTTTCCAGGTTCTTCTCTTTGCACCACTGATTTTGTTTGGGAATTTCTAAACTGGACCTTGATTAAACTTGCCATTTAAGCAGAAAGAATCAAATTCCCTTGTGCTAAATATTAACCTCCCAGCAACTGCAGCTATACAGCTTTACCAAAGAATCTGTACTCAGACTTCCCAAGAGCTCGACATCTTAGCCTCTCTGAAGGTAATATACCTACTTTTATGGCTTTTTGATAGCAGCCAGTAACACTCAGAAAATATCCTGATGTTCACTTTGGGAAGGGCTTTCACATGTGCACAAACAATAATTAGACTAAAGGTAAGCTGTCATGGGAATGTAAACAGCACAAAAATAAAAGCCGAGAGTAAATTTGTAGTTTCTGTTTTCTCCCTTTTTCCCTCCTTCACAAACACACCAGCAAGAACGCTTGAAGTTTTCTTAAACTTAAGAAGTACATCCTTGGAACTGGAGAGATGGCTGAGAGGTTAAGATCACTGTCTGTTCTTCCAAAGGTCTTGAGTTCAATTCCCAGCAACCACATGGTGGCTCACAACCATCTATAGAGATCTGGTGCCTCTTCTGGAGTGCAGGCATACATGCATGCAGAACACTGTATACATAGTAAATAAATAAATCTTTTTTAAAAGTATATCATTGTTAGTGGTAAGAAGAATATGACCATATCAGCAAATCTATGTTCTTGTGCTTACAACTATATAACATAATTATATGTAACTTTAGAAAAAAGAGATATATTTTAATAATACTGAGGTACACTCATTGTCAGCAATTAAGAGTAAACAAAATCAAAGTCACCTATAATCTACTACTCTGAAATAAATACAAAAGCAATGTTACCAAGTTCCTGTTTTAAACATGATTTTTTTAATTCGATGTGATCCTTTTGCACATGTGTTTGTGCATGTGTGTGTGGTGCTTTATGTATTTATCCTGGTTTCATCAATGTATGTATACATATGCAATTTAATACTCTATTTTTCCTTTTTATTGAAAATAGGTTCTTTTAGCACACAATATATCCTGATTAGTTAGTTTCCCCTCCCTCTATTCCTCCCAGCTCCTCCCCACCTCCCGTCCCCACTTCTTTTCTGTCTCTCATTAGAAAAGAACAGGCTTATGAGACATAATAACAAAACATAACAAAATAAAATATAATAATATAAAACAAGAAACCATTTCTTGGTATTTTATTTCTTCAGTATTAATCAATTCAGTATAAAAACATTAACTTTGATACATTTGGTCATTTGAAGCTTAATTGCTAATTTCTTGGTATTTCCCATAGATGTTGGACAAGGCAAATCAACAGAAGGACAAGAGCCACAAAAAAAGGTACAAGAATCAGAGACCCACTCTTTCACACACCCAGGACTCCAAAGGAAACACTAACATGTTTGTAACAGATTACATACATGCATATATATGTATACATATATGTGTGTGCATATACATGTGTATATATGTGATATATACATATATATTGTTGTTAAATTATCAGTGTTGCCTAATAATTGCCTCACGTTGAGCACAACATGTAGCTAATTTACTAGTGCATCTAATAATGTTTATTATTAGACCTATAATTATAATAGCAGCATTTTTTAACCAACCAGCAGTCGATCAAGACACAGACATTTGTTATATTTTAAAATAGACTTAGTTAACATGGGGCAGGGCAGATATTAATCCTCTAAACTACTTCCCATGTGATCTGTTTCTAATAATTTCTATCAAGCTACCTCCCATCCATAATCCCATATACTTGCTAATGTTCTTCATCTGGGCCAAATCCTCCATCCACGATGGCCATGTGCTTCTCTTCCATCTAACCCATGGTGGCCTTCTTTCTCCTCTCTTCTCCTCAGGTCTCTGTTCTTCCCAAAATTCTCTCTGTTTCCCCATGCCCAGGAACCTTAGCCACACCTATCTCATTTGCCCTGCCCAGGTGTGACAAGATTTTATTAATTAGCATCAAAATACATCAGACCAACATATCTCTGATGTATTTTGATGCTAATCCATAACACATATGTAGAGGACCTGCTGCAGACCCATGCAGGTGCTTGTGGTCTCAGTCTCTGTGAGTTCATATCAGTTCATTTAGAGGCCCTTGCTCTGCTAGTGGTCCCTAGCTCTAAACACTGTTTCTGCTTCTATGGCATTACCTGAGCTATGCGGGAAAACACTGGATGGAGATATCTCATTTAGAGACACTTTCCAAGGTCTCTCTCTTTGCATAATGTCTAACTGTGGGTCTCTGATTCTAATTTTTTTATTAACCAATTACATACAGGTGTTCATGCCATCAAATAATAACATAATAACGTACTTACTAGTTTTTCATTACTTTTTTGCATTATAACATATGAATATACAATTGGTTTAATCAATTAGCTTTGAGATATTGAATTATTTGGAACATAATTGGTAATTTATTAATATTTTATTTCTTCAGCTACATGAAAATGAAAGACAGAAAAACAGCAAATTCAAAGGGTCATTGTAAAACTAAAGGATCCAACAAAGCGATTTTCAGATCATAAGAATTAAATACAAATTAGATTGGCTTTCTCTTTCTCTCCCACACTCTCCCTACTTCCCATAATCATATAAAGATAATTTACCATGACTTAAAAATATTATTTAAAATGAATATATATTCTAGGTACAACCAAAAAAGGACCTAGGTACTGATTATTTGGTCAATAAACACAGAAGTAGAAGGTGCTTTCTCATGCTGTTACCACAAATTATAAGATTAAATTAATTAAATCAATCTACAGGTAAAATTGTAAGATTATGTTTTAATACATTTGAGAAGTAAAACTTAATTTTTCAGTATATTCTAGAAAATAATGAAATAAATATACATAAAAGATAAAACTTTCAAAATTTAAGTTTTGAATTTTTTCAAATTTAAAATTGTACAAATTTAAAATTGGTACAATAAATACATCATTGTATGTAAAGGAGTATTGTTGTTACTTGCTTTTTGTTTGTTAAAAAGGGTCTTGCAAAAGAAAGAAGGGTGAATATCGAAATATATAGGGATGATAAGACAAAAAGTAGATTAGAGGATCTACTCCTCAACTTAATGCCTTCATTGTTACTCACAAGATTATTTTTAATTTACTGCTATAGAATTTTGTATATAGATGCAAAATACATTTAATTTTGATATATTGGTATATTATTCAAATTTAAGACTATTCTTCACACGTTATATACATCTTTACTTTAATATGAGGTATTGTACCCATACAACTCAATTATATTACAAGGTTTACTTCCAATAATTTGAAAGTGCTATTGCAGGCTGCTTAGGATAATTAAGTAATACACGTTAATTGTTAGTTTATCAAATCAAAGTCATGTAAGTTACTAGTCTATCTTTATTACAAGAATATACATCCTAGGTTTAACAGATAGATATGATTCTGTAGATAGATAAGGTAAAATAGATAGGTCTTCAAAAACCTGAGGGACCTACAGATGTTTTTATTATTTTAAAGATTCTTTTACAATAAGGCAGGTTAACTTCTGATGACATCCAGCTTACATCAAAGAAGATGATGAGCATCAGTAAACCTCCTTATACTTCAAATGTGGCAAACCAGCCACTGGGGAAAATGTTCTCATTTCTGCCACAGATAGAATTCTGTCTAAACATGGGCAAGCTTGGATGCAGGCAGAGTTGATGGCCAAACTCTGCCAAGACAGGGTAAGCATGTCCTCAATAGTTCCTGCCTCACAAGTATATCCTTCAGATATTATTGGGCCAGAAGGCTGAAGATGATGTTCCAATGTTATAGAGTTCTGGGTGACTATTCAGGAACCAAACTGTCTTTGTCAATTATTTCATTTTGGAAACTGCTAACCTGCACTTCTAGTTCACTCAGGTAATTAAGTTTTATTCCTTTTCAAGTCTCTGATGGGGTTAAACTTTAGTTTTTAATTAAGTTTCGTTGTTTAGGAATTAAGATGTTTTTAGGTCTAGATAGATGTTTTAAGTTGATAAAGATGAGATATGATTGATATTGATTTACATTTAGAGTTTTAGATGCACCAAGATAGGAAAGATGTTTTCTTCAAGGTTGCCAAATACAAATAGCCGAAACATTTTGAATGTAACATTTATATAATTCCTGATTGTTTTATGGTTCTGCTTGCTATAGGTATTTATTGTATATATGTGTAATAATATAAATGTATAAGTAAAAAAAGAAAAAGAAAAAATGAAGTTTAAAAAAAAGGAGTCTTCCTGCCCTAAGTTGATTTTGAACTCGCTATCCTTCTGCCTCAGGCTCCCAAATTCTAGGAGTATGGGCCTATATTAACAACATTGGTAAACATTATTTTTATCACACATACTTAGTAGAACTTTATAATGTGCAATTTTCTCACCTAATAATATACTTTGACTTTGTTTCACTCCTGGCTCTTTTAAAGCTGTGATATGGACCACCAAAGAACACCCCAAGTTTCCTCAGCTCTTCAAGACCAGTTAGGATCAAAGTAGCTGAGGTTATAGTAGGAATTTTTGAAATGGTACCTCCTTTGACCTTGGAAACCCATGGAAATAAATTTAGCAAATAATTACATGGAAATAAAATTCAATTGTAATCCATTAAATAATTAACTTGAATCTGAAGTTTTACTTGTGGATAGTGGAAGTTAGAGTGAATTAGTAATAAAGAAGAAAAAAATGAAGTTTTTAACATCCTAGACTTCACTTAATCTATGGAGACCATTTGGGAAACCGGGATTCTCTAATAAGACTAGGGAACACTTGGCTGAGAAGCAAGCATCAGATGAGCTAGAGTGAAGAGTGAAGTCATCAGAATCTCATAAAGAGGCTGAGGAGGAGCCAGGTGCACCTGCAGTGCCAGCATTCTGCACATCTTTCTTTTAATCTGATAAGCCTATCAAAAAGGCGTCTCATGAAAGATTGTGCTGGAGCTGGGATAGCCTGAGAAGAGCTGGGAGCAATCTGAATGTCCAAGCCCATGGAGCTAAATGTTCTAAGACGTAGTCTGAAGAGCAAAGCAAAACTGTTCGGTGGTGCAAAGTAAACAACAGCCAAATGTCAAAATGAACTACATGATTAAAAGTACAAAGATAGAAACCCTTGAAGCCGTAACGCATTTCACTTCCGTGTGTGCACTGCTAAACACTTCCTCTCCAGACATGGCCCTTGTATATCTCAGTAGCAAAAAGGTAGTGAGTCAAAAGAAGCTATCATCTGGGAAAGGTGCTGCTGCCAAGCTGTAAGACCTGAGTTCAAGGAAAAAACAACACAGGTTCTCCTTTGACTTCTTCACATGCACCAAGGCAAATATGTGCCTACCCCACACCACACAATAAACAAACAAGCAAACAAACAAATGCTTTTAAAAAAGAACATAGCAGGACTGGAGAAATGACTCAGTGTCTAAGAGCATACACTATTTTTACAGGAGATCCACATTCAGTTCCCAGCACCCACATTGATCTGAAGTTTCAGTTTCCTATAACTCCAGCTTCAGTACCCGACACCCCATTTTAGCCTTTACAGGCACCCACATATACATGGCATTCACTCATACAATCACACATACATATACAGAAAAATAAATATTATAAAACAAAATTTAATAAAGAGATCAGTGTGCCAAAAATGAAACACATAAAAAAAATCTCCCCACGTGGAATGACATTAATCCCCCAATTTTATGTCCATCAGTGTGTTGCTGATGAAAACTGCTTTTACAAAATGATCTCTCTCTCTCTCTCTCTCTCTCTCTCTCTCTCTCTCTCTCTCTCT
>OU015750.1:82022127-82034804 GCA_907169655.1 Acomys percivali
TCTCTCTCTCTCTCTCTCTCTCTCTCTCTCTCTCTCTCTCTCTCTCTCTGTGTGTGTGTGTGTGTGTGTGTGTGTTTATCTGTGTATGAAAATTTTAGATTTTCCTGTTTTTTCCTCTCCATAATTTAATGAATTACATAATAAATTAATCTATCACTTATCTGTCATCTATTTGATATAATCTAAAAAGAAAATATAAACTGTTCCATGAAAAAAAAAGTTACAAGCAGTAGGACCATTTCTCCTGGAACTCGTTTGGGATGCCTTCTGGAGAATTTCAAATACTTACACACACATTAAAGGCTCCTAGTCTTACACATCTCTGCAACCAAACTAGGACGGATCCAAAGATCCAAAATGAAACTTTGTTTTTAAAAGTTTAATTATTTATTTTACACATGCGCATTCTATATGCATGTACACCTCCACGCCAGAAGAGGGCATCAGACCACATGATAGATGGTTGTGAGCCACCATGTTGTTGCTGGATATTGAACTCAGGACCTCTGGAAGAGCAGACAGTGCCCTTAACCACTGAGCCATCTCTCCAGGCCCCCAAATGAAACTTTTAATTATCACCAGCAATCAGGTAAATGGAAGGAGGCTTCTTATTTTCAAGCCTTTCCTCTGTTTTGCTCTCCCAAAAGATTCAAATATATATCTCAAGAAAAATGAAGGAAGTTCCCTACATCCAAGATTTTCTCTTCTTCACTCCAAAACTTCCTTGTCCACTCATTCTCCCAAAAGTTTCAAATGTACACCACAAGGGAACTATCTCCCTAACCTATTAACTCTGTCTTCTGCCCACATATATGTTCCTGTATCCTGCCAGATTTCCTATATCCAGGAGAGCGCCAAAGCAGCCACCCACAGGCACTCCAGTCGAACCTCACAGATCATGTCAGCTGCACCTGCATTGTCCCTCCTCGCTGCAGATGTTCTCAGACCCTGGGCAGCAAATACAACAGCCTGCTCCTCCCAGACTTGGCAAACATTTCAGCCTTTTAACCCCCTGTCGCCACCCTACTGTCAGCATGAAGCAGTCAAAGATATTGATTTCTTCATCCTTTACCTATTATCAACAAAAGGCTGAAATGATGCGCATCAGACCTGGGACAAACAGCTCCAGGTTCTTTGGTCCCTATCTGCTGCAGGAACTTTCCAGGGTAGATCTTTTCCTTCCCCTTCACCATACAATCCAGACATTTTGTTGCTCTTGCTCCCCCCACCCACCCCCGCCTCTCTTTTCCCCCTTACATGGAAGCCAAGATCTGCTTCCAATGAGCCTACATTTATATACTTTAACTTACCTTACAGGAAAAGCAATCCAACGTCCTCATTTTTTAAATTATAAGAAAAGGGAGGAATGTTAGCATACTGCCCAGAGTCTGCCTAGCCATCTATGATGTCATTATCTGTCTCTCATTAGGGGGCCAGCTGGACAGGGTATAAAAAGGGCAAATACATTTTCTCTCTCTTTCTCTTGCTTGCTCTTGCTCCTCTCTTATCTCTCTCGCTCTTTCTCTCTTCCACTTCCTCTCTCTTGCTGACTCTGTCTCTGTCTCTTTCTCTCTGGGGTGCCCCTCCCCCTTCTCTGCTCTCCCAACTTCTACAAATAAATTTCTCCATATCATATCGGATGCCTGACCTCTCATTTTTAATCATTACAATTAGCACCCCCAATTTTATGTCCATCAGTATGTTGCTGATAAAAACTGGTTTTGTAAAACACCTTCTCTCTCTCTCTCTCCCTCTCTCTCTCTCTCTCTCTCTCTCTCTCTCTCTCTCTCTCTCTCCCCCTCTCTTTCTCCCTCCCTTCCTCCCTGCCCGCCCCCCGTGTTAAAATTTTAGGTTTTCCTCTCCATAATTTAATGAATTACATAACAATCAATTATTCTGTCACATATTTATCTGTCATTTATTTGATATAATCTATAAAGAGAATATAAACCTGAATAAGAAAATGTCCCATGAAAAAAGTTACAAGTAGTGTGACCAATGGACAGACAAAACAAAGCTCAAATCCTAGAAAGAGAAAAGTGAGATACTTTTGTGGGTCAGAGGAGGAAAATATTGCATTTAGGCGCTTAAGAACAAGAAGACATTCCATCACTGAGGTGACATTTCAGAAAACCCTAAAAATGAGGTAACATTTTAGTCAGGTAGAGCTGTAAGAAGGTAATAGATAATAACAGTTAGTGGATATTTTTAATGTGGTGGTTATTAGAGCTGGATGTGAGAAGGATATCACTCTTGTGACCAAGGTTTAACTGCCTCCCGTCTCTAGCAACAGTGCTTAATGTCAGAGAGCCATCTTGAAACACTTCCTGACACTGTTTGATTTGTTTACAGCAACCGTTGATATCTAACTATTCCTGGGGAGCTGTGAACAAATATCTGTTCATCTCAGATAGGGCACTGACAACAGACCTAGCCTAATAAACCAGCAAGTTTATTAGCTATAGGAGCATTAGCTATAGGAGTCTTGACAATGGGTTACTTATAGGATCATGGGTGGCACAGGTAGCCACTCAGGAAAAGCCCATTCCATTATGGGTGATGAACCACAAAAGGTGTGTCCCTGGAGTGCCCATCTTGACTTAGAGTCAGCTCTGCTGATGAAGGATTCCTCTTCTCAGCAATCATTATTGTGTATACAAGTGGCGGAGGAACTTTGTGAGTCCTGTAAAGTTCAGGGCTTTGTGGTACTTCCTTAGCCTTCTAAGTTTCATTTATTTCCTCTGTCTTAATGACCTTTCTTCCTTCCTCTCAGAAGTAATACCTCATTTAGGAAGAAACAGCTATACAACACCACCATACAGATAAAAGTAGAAACCAGTTGTGTGGATGAATTGGACTTTCCTATGACATTTATCAAGGTTTTTAAAAAAACCAACAAGTGCCATTTTCTAAGCCTATCATGGGTAGATCAACTGTGAAGAAAGTCTGTCGCTTTCCCCAAGTACCTTGTACAGTTCTTTTTAAAATCAAATACTCAAGGACAAGGGAGATGGTTCAGTGGATAAAGGTACTTGTCATAGAAGCCTAGTGACATGAGTTAGATTCCTGAACTCATAGAAACCTAGAAAAAAAGGAACCAACTCCACGCATATATTCTTTGATTTCCACAGGCTGACTGTGGTAATATGCACACCATTTGTATACGCCATGGCATATACATGTGAAATAAAATAGAAAGTAAGTTGAAATTTAAAATATGAACAAGGATGACACCAATAAATGTGTGAATGTGGTTTAGGGAACTTTCATGAAGCCTCAAGCATACACAAAGAATTATAGGCAATTAAGGAATGCTGAGAGCAGGAGAAATAGTCTTCCCCAGGCACGAGCACAAACACACCAACTGACTATCCAGTATCAATATATATATATGTGTGTGTGTGTGTGTGTGTGTGTGTGTGTGTGTGTGTGTGTGTGTGTGTATACATATATGTATATACATAACAACTAAAAGAAAATAGGCAAAAAAAAATTGAAAGAGAGCAAGGGTTTAATCTCATCTTTCCTTGAGTCATGTTCTGAAGCAAATCTGCCAGTTCCATATGTTTATATATTCTTATGGCCATAGGCAGTAATTTCAAAGGTGAGTTAAGTCAGATTCACAGTATTAGATTATTGAAATATTTAAGTAAATATCTAATTGGTTTTCCAACTAGGAACAATATAAGTCAATTAGGAAATAAGTAAGTTATGGCTGCCACATATAGCTCCAGGCAAGTTTTGTATGTCTAAGGGACCTCTCTGATTCTGATGAGGCAGGGGCTCTCCTGTCTCTCCCAATTTAGATTAGCATGCATCACTATTCTGAACATGTACTGGGGTCTAAGAATTCCAACCAGCTCTGCTCAGTGTTAAAAAAATGGGAGCTTCATTTCTCTATCTTGTCTCCATCTTTGGTTAAAAACAGATCAAATAAATAAGAACACATTCTCTTACTCAACAAGATAGTGATTTAGAAAGTCCTATGTTTTCTAAAACTTCATTTATTAATGGAAGATTTTTGCTGAGAATTTTTGTATTGCATGAGAATAAAATGAAAAATTTTACCTCTGTAAAATTCCTAACCGCCTTCTTTTCAGATGTTGCTTACCTAGGAAATATATTATGACTGTTACAGGAAGTAGAAGGTCCTGGGACACATCTCTCCTTTCCCAAGCCCAAACTACAATTTCCATGGGTACTTTTCACCTGACCTTTCTAGTCTCAGCCTTGACATCCTGGCTGTTCTCTCTCAATATTGCCTGTAGCTATTTTGAGCTTTTTGTGGTTACTTTACCTTGAAGTAGAAGCTGACCTATTGTTTAGAACAATATTGCTGGGTAATAAAGAGAAGCCGTATTTCTCTCCTCTTTCCTGACTCTTTTGTCACCAGATTGAAACTGCACTTCCACTGTTTACATAAACTTTTTAAACTTAATTTCCTATATTTAAAGCTAAGCTTGAGGGCCAGTACAGTGGCTCAGTGGATAAAGGTAACAGCCACTAAGCCTGACAACCTGAGTTTGCTTCCTGGACTGCCCATGACAGAAGGAAAGAAACAGCTCCCATTGGCTGTCTTCCACTCTGTCTTCCACTCAATTATTCTCTCTCTCTCTCTCTCTCTCCCTCCACATGAGGGAAGCTATAATGTTTAGAAGGGTTGCATTTTTTTTTAATAGTTAAATTATTCTCTACATTCAACCAAAGTTAACATTAAAGAGCCCGTATAACCCATACATTATGGACCCAGAGCTATTAATGCTTTTCTAGAAAAATAACGTTTTAAGTCTGTATGACATAAAATTTAATAAATGGAAGACAAGTAATATCTGGAAAGATCAAAATAGATTTGGGGCCAATTATGTCATTGTGAATATATTACATCAACAGCTGACTGAAATGACAGGAAACAGATACTGGAAGTGGTATGAAACTCTCTCTCTCTCTCTCTCTCTCTCTCTCACCCCCTTCCTTCTCTCTCTCTCTCTCTCTCTCTCTCTCTCTCTCTCTCTCTCTCTCTCTCTCTCTCTCTCTTTCTCCATCTTCAATGCCAAAAGCTCTTGTAACAATAAGAAAAGTAAGTAAAGAAAGAAGTTTTGTTTTGTTTTGTTTTTATCAGATTTGATTTAGTATGGGCTTCACATCTTAAAAAGAAACCTTGTAGACTTACCCATTGGGACTGGGATTGCCATCTTTGCATATTGATTGGTTGTGGTTTTCTATCATCAAAAGATCTACCAATTGAAAAAGAGGCAGAGCTATGTACAGCAAAGTTTGGAAGGAGGAAAGGGAATGGAGATTTGTAATTAAAAACAGAAAAACAAAAAGAAATATTTTTAGCTTAACAACAAAACCATAAAATGCTACATAACTGTAGCCACCTATGATGTTGTGGTGCCCAAATTAAGTGACACATGTAAGTCTTCATCACAATTGGCCTCTGGTCAGTTTAGACTGTCTTCTGCCTCGGTGGGTTTCCCTGTGTTGTCTCCTAAAACTCTATACTGCCTTTCCTCTTGCTTCCATAGCTTCTGGTTCCAGAGTCTTTTACTTTCCTCTTCCTCCTCCTCTGTGTAAATAGAAGGTTTTCTCAAGGTTCCCTCGTTTGATCTCATCTAATTCCACTTAAAGAGAGTAACTGTTCCATCTTCCCTATGCCCCATTGAATCAATCACCAAGTTCTATTGATCCAGGCTCTTCAGTATTTCTCACACTGGTGCCATTTCTTCAGTTCTGCCACTACCTCTCCAGTTCGGGCATTAATTAGTCCTTCCTGCAGTATTCAACGGCCTCCTAGCAGATCTCCCAAGTCCACTCTCAAACTTCTCTCTTCAGCATCTACAATGACCCTGAATTTCAACTGAGTGACTGCAATCATGCAGCAATCTCTCCTAAGAAAGAGTGGGATAGAAGAACAGAGACTTCTAATAAAGCAAGTCTTGGTCACTATAGTGCAATTGGGGAAATCCTCCTAAAGGGCTTTAATTGCTTTACTCTTGGTAATAACATTTGTTATAAAAAAAAGTCCAAAGGACTTTTTTAAAAATCCATATTATTTTTGTGTGTATTGAAAAAGTGTAAGTGCTGAAAGAAAGCAGAAAAAGAAAGCAAGAGGAAAGGAAGGGGAGTGAGTAGAGAGGGAGAAGACTAAGAAGCAATTTTATGTAAAATTTTTCTAAGGCTCCACATTATTTTTAGAATAAAGAGCCACTTGTTAAATGTGCTTTAAAGGTTTTTCATGATATGGCATGTATTTGTCTCTGCCAAGATGTCAACAGTGAGTACTAAACATAAATGCTGTATAGAACTACAATAGAGAAAGTGCTGTTTTAATGCCCTTTATGTGCTTTGCCATATACAAACTAACCCCCAACTAAACATCCCCCATCCATCTCTACTACATATGCACGCAGTTACACACACATTTGCTTCTGATGACGTCTTTTTCTGTAAAATACTCCTCAAATATAATTGCCTTAGATACTTGTTTTGAAAACAAAGTAAAATCTGAAGTTGAATAGTATACCTCTTCGTTATTTTAAAAAACTGTATTTATATCCATGTACACATATATGAAGTTTATTTTAAAAGGTTTCTATGTGGACTTTTCAAATATCCTTAATATCCTTATCCCTGTCCTCTCCTCCTCCTCTGTACACCTTCCCATCCTCCACAATCTAAACCACCTTGCCTATCACAAAATCTATACGTTACTGAATAAAAAACCCTTAGTCAGGTGTGGGATATCTGCTCTTGAGCTGTTGGTCGGGGCTGTCTGAGAGACCTACAAAACAGCATAGGCCACTGCCATTATTCTTGGTTGCCCAACTGAACATGATGACAAGACCCTTTGCTGAAGACTCTAAACCCTTGGGTCACAAAACACAGAGAAACCAAGCCAATGCTAACATGGAAGCTTCCTCATGGCTAGATAGATTTCACAGCACTGGAATGGGCTGTACACATTGCTGATGGGGTGTTGGGAGAACTCATCAACAGTCATACCCAGTTATGAACTCTGCATGCTACAAGAAGAACCAGTCTGGTAAGATATGCCCATGGGTGCAGTGATAACATAAAGGTTGTGGGTGCAACCAACCACTCACTGTCTGGTTGAATCTAAGTCCCACTCTACAATAATAAATGCATGCTTGATACTGTAAATCTAACCAATGACCCATCACCAGGAAGCTCATAAGCCCCTAAAATGGACCTACCACTATTTGCTTGCCAATTGTACATAATATCACACTGTCCCCTAAAGATTTGTATCTTTGACTTTAGATTAACATAGCTGTACATGGCTTCTTTTACAATGAGTATCAATTAACTCAGAAATTCACAGTGGGCCAAAGTGCAGAAAGTATGTGTCTGTAGAGTTATCATCCATAAATGGGCCCTCAATATCACACACATCCTCTCTATAAGCCTCAGAGAACATCATTGAAGAAGGCCAAGGAAAACTGGAAGAGCTGAAAGTCAAGGAGAGTCAAGTCAAAACTTTTTATAGACATGACAGCACAAATGTACCCTTGAACTCACAGCAGCTGTGTGTGGTTATCCGCATGAGATCTGTACAAGATCCAGCCAATCCCCATTCCAGCATGCGACCTAGAAAGGCTTATGAGCCCCTCCTACTAAGATAATTGTTGACAGTTGTTACTAGGGTAGTGACAGCCAGTTTTCTCCAGGGATGTTGTTCCTTGTACAGCAACCATGCTCCAGTGGTTTGCCCTATAGCTAGCTATGCATCTATGATCAGCACAAATTGCACCCAGTGAGCTATATAAAAAAGAGGAAATGGACCTTGGAGTTGGGTATAGAGTTGGAGGTGGGCCTGAGAGAAGTTAGAGAGGGAGAGAAGCGAATATGACAGAGAAGCAAGAAAGGACTTCCTTGTTTCATTACATATTCTGTCTTAGCTCTTTGTATTTCTCTGCAGTTACCCTCAAGCCAAAGCTTTGTTCCTCAAATACTTCATGTCTCTACATATGATGGATCTGACCATTCAACTAGCTTAAGACCTGTCATGAGAATAGTTTTCTTGTTCACAAGAATTGCTCAGATACATCTACTTTTTAATATTAATATACATGTTTTCATTATGAATATATTTTCAATGTGTACAGTAATGATAGAGTGCTCATATCAGAAGCTTGTTGTCAATCTTATAAATATGAAAAAAGAGATAGGTGGGTCATTGAATGGCCTTAAAGAGGGCTATTGGGTCTAATCCAAATGCTAAAATCATAATGGGATTATACTAAAGATATAGAGAAATAAACATTTAGTTAAGACTCTTTTTGTGAGAATTTGTGACCAGAGCTAGATAGGGAAAAAAAAGAAAACATTTTTTTAAATCTCCTGGTTGTCCCAAGGGATAGCAATAAAGTTGTCTGGTGGGAGATAATTACCATGGACTAAAAGTGGCCCAGCGCTCACTTGCACAACCACATCTCTATGCCGCAATAAGATTCAGCCCCATCGGCATGGTATTTAAAGCATTACACCAGTGTCTGCTGTCTAAAACGTGAAGCTGGCTGGTTTGCATATGAAGCAAATTCTTCATAAATATTAATTTGACAACTGTCAGCTCCACCTAGTCAGAGTTAGTGTTACGTAAGCTGTCAACTCACGGGCAGGTTGGAGAGGGGGTGGATATCCTCCAGGGGGAAGCCACCTCACCATTCTGCCCCATGATGTTTTTTTAAGGAAGAGCTGACAGAGTCAAGGGCAAAGTAAGGAGAGTTGCAGAATTTACAACTCTCCTGAGCTCAGGATTGTACTGCTGAAGATGGGCATCCTCGGGCTGAAGAGTCCACATTGCTAACACAAATCCAGGCACTGGCAGTGATTTTGCCAGTAAGGACAAAACCAACTAGTAGGTTTTAATTTAGGACAGAGATTCCCCACCCCCACCTCCACTCCAGGTAACTACGGGTATAATATTATCTCCACGTATCAGGGTTTTCTGAAACGTTTAAGGCAATGATACCACCCCGGGGGTGGGAGGCGGGGGGGGGGAGGGAGCAAGAAAAGCAAAGAGCTGAGCAGCACTCAGCCAAAAAGAACTGAGGCCAAATACCTACTCACAAACCTATATATTCAGGGAGCCCAGCTATGGCTGCTTCTGTCTGTTCTACTTGACATGGTGTCTGTTGAAATCTTCCAGATAAAACAACTGCCAAGCAACTCCCTGGGTCCTTGATCTAGGCCCACCCTTGACAAGAGGAAAGGTCAGCTGGTAGCCGGAACCTGGGTGTCTCTGGCTACTCAGAGTTCTCTCAATGACTCATGCTGTTTCCCACCCACCAAAGGCTGTCAAAGTCACAGACACAAGGAGTTACTTCTAGAAAAAAGAAAGAAAGGAAGAAAGGAAGAAAGAAAGAAAGAAAGAAAGAAAGAAAGAAAGAAAGAAAGAAAGAAAAAGGCATTAACACACACATACTGAAGACTTTCTGCACATCCTTGCTTAGATCAGCTGGAAACCTTTGCAGCAGGCGGGCTCCAAATTGGTATCTTCTACAGAGCCTTTCTGCCAAGGTCAACAGTATCATACTAGACTGAATTATCTGTTTTCCCCCACCAAGTTCTGGTAAAGGTATTCTACCGTGATACCATAAAACACCCAGGGAGACACTGTAAAATAGTTAACTATCTGCGCACAACCTACCTAACAACGTTATACTACAATACTGTTTTTTATTTGCCAAAGAATTGTGAGACTGTGTTAGTATTAAGTGTGGCAGGGTGGTGTTAAAAAAAAAAAAAGTGACATGCTTTGCAAATACAGCTTCCTAAGCCTCATGTAGGGTTAGAAAGTTCTCTACTGTCCAGTCCACAGTTACTTTCCTGTGTCAGTGGCTATTTGCAACACTGATTTACAATGTGACAAATAAGAAAATGGGAAGATATACAGCCACAGAGATCCTGCTAGACTCGCCATGCAGGTGCTGTTCTCCAGTGCTGGGCACCATCAATTCTCACAGGATAAACTGCGGAGCACGGGAAGCAGTGGGCCGTTTTCCCTTCCCTCCTGCCTGAATTGTAAAATCGTAATAGGAGAGGTCAAACAGGATGCACCAAGGACAAGGCTCTGACTAGTTGTGTCAGAGATACACAATCTTGGACAAAGCACATCACAATCCCAGCTGCTTTCTGTTGCCTATTGTGTTTTTAAAAGACAACAAATGTTCTATAATATTCTATAATTGTCAAATATCAATAAAAAGATTATATACACTTGTAAGGTAAACTTGCATCATTTAGGATGTGATAGATCACATTTAAAGTAACATAAATGATATGTAAAGTATCATAAAATATCATAAATGAGCTACAGTGGTTGTATGCTTTTAATACTAAACAGTAGATATACATCGGGCAGGTTTAATACTAATTTCTGATACTATGAGTTCTCTAAATATATGAAAGAAAAAAAATCCAAAGTCATTCTCTTTGCTGTTATTAGTTTTGAGACAGGATTCCTCCTGTAGCCAAGGCTAGCCTCAAAATCTTGTTCTTCTTGACCCAACATCCTAAAGGTTGGGCTTACAAATCCCTCCCCACACCAGGTTTAAGAAGGGAGCATATGAGAAGTTAGAGCAAAGCACTGGAAGCAGGAGTGATCTGTGAGCTGCTTCTCCACCATGAGTCTCCTTAATAAACCCAAGAGTGAGATGACCCCAGAGGAGCTGCAGAGGTGGGAGGAGGAGGGGGAATTCAACACAGGTTCCCTCTCAGTGCTCACACAGTGGGTCAAGAACAACATGCAAGTGCTCATTAACTGTAGCAACAAGAAGCTGCTGGGCCGGCTGAAGGCCTTTGTCAGGCATTGCAACATAGTGTTGGAGAACATGAAGGAGATGTGGACTGAAAGGCAAGAAAACGTCCAAGCCTGTCAACAATGACCACTACATCTCCAAAATGTTCCTGCACGGGGACTGAGTGATTGTGGTGCTGCGAAACCCACTCACGGTCGGCAAATAGAGTAAAGACCTCCCCTCTCTATGAGAGCCTGCTCCCTGCCCTGCGGAGCCCTGCTCACGAATGGAAAAAAAGCCCTGCGGTTTTGATTTTTTTACAAAAGGGGGGGGTGATTTATTTTTAAGCATCATTTTTTTTTTTTTGCATGTGGAATTGAGGTTTTCAGTACAGGCATTCATTGTGAGACACACAGAGAATCTGAGCAATCAGCAGTAAGGTGGCTAGGTCAAGTTCTCTGGGCTACAGGGCAAATTCAAGGGCAATCCAGCTCACAGATTGAAACTGTCCCAGAAGACAATAGAAGAAAGCAATCATCTGAAAGTAGGGCTAAAACCAGTTAAAGTATATAAAAATGTGGATATGCACAACATTTTGAAATCCTTGAGGCAACTGACTCTCAGGTGGATGATTATGAAATATTTTAAAAGATGTATAATTAAAGCAAGTGTGTGTGTGTGTGTGTGTGTGTGTGTAGTAAAATAGCTCTAAGGGCAAAAATCTTGCTTGTGTTCAGTTCCTCAGATCCCAATCAACTGCAGCAGCACCCCATCTTCAGTCCCAGTGTTTCTACTGTGAAACAGGGGCAGAAATAGGAGAATTGCCTGGAGCACATAGAAGAATAACAGAAACAAGGGAGACCCTGGGAGGCAAGAATCAATTCCAGCTTCTGAGGGCTGTTCTCTGACCTCCATGTGTGTACCATGGAGCATGCACCACACATACAAACACACACACATCATGCACACACATTCATATATACATATGTACACACATATCACTCACACACATCCCTATGTGTGCTATTAATACTATACTATTAATATCATTAATTAGTATATTATCAGTACCTTACTATTTATTATTAATATTATGATATAATAGGATTAATATTATTAATACATAGATGCTATTACTACCAAAGATTACAGAACACTAAAGAAAGAAGTACAACCAGGTGCAATTATAAATTACAAGAATATTGCACTAAAGTCAGTGAATCTTGACACATGAAAAGCATATTTTCAAAGAAATCACACAAAAGAGTCCCATGCTTTATTCAACATGTTTGAATGTCTGCAGCAGCCAGGGGAAAGGCTAGGCACGGGAGATGCGTTAGTTGAGAAGACAGACCAACTTCCTATCCTTCGCACACTTATGCCAGCAGGGAATTCACAAGATCAGAAGAGAACTGAGAGAGCTAAATACATGATTGCAGTATGTGAGGTACAGCTGAGTGTCACAATGATGTGGGGTCACTCTAAAGAGAATGAAGCTTTTAAGAGGTAATGCTGGGGACTACACTCAACCTGAGACTTTTAATTCAGGGGTAGAAAGTATACTGTCAAGAGAAAGAAGACCGGGCTCAATCAGGGAGACTGGGCAGTAGTAGACCTTGGGGGTTTTCCAATTTAGGCGGAGCTTGAGAGTTTGTCTCAGCAACATTCTATTAGAGACTCAAAACCACAAAAAACATGTATACCCAAACTTATGGTGATATTGTTGTAATGTTGGTAAATGAGCCTCTATGCAACATATTTGTTATAAGGAGAATTATCATAGAAGGGAGAGGAGCAGAGAGAAAGAAATGGGAGAAGGGATGGCCCAGAGGGACAGAGGGGAAAATGCCAAGGAAGTGACAGAGGCAGAGAGAGAGAGAGAGAGAGAGAGAGAGAGAGAGAGAGAGAGAGAGA
>OU015750.1:82039804-82056431 GCA_907169655.1 Acomys percivali
CACATACTAAACTCTTTTATATGTAGAAGGATGACTTTCTAAAATAATGATAAAAGCACAGCACAGCAAATACATAAACCATAACATACTCAATTACTATCATTATCAAATGAATGTAAGTTGATATGTTTGCTTGCCCCAATATCATCAAAAATATATGAATTATGCCCTGCGTTGTAATGACACAATGAATATAGTATCAGCAGTGGAAATTTTTCACTTCATTATAACCTCATGAGAGACTTTTCAGATACATGGCCCATTGTTGACTAGAACATTATCCTGTGGCACATGACTCTGCTAGAATAAAATTACCTTACCTTCTGCTGCCACTGAACTTTGAGGCTATTATTAAGTAACATAATAATCACTTGCATACTGGTCAAGTATCACCCTGTGGTGATGCCTCATAACTGTCATTGTCACTAAGTGGCTACCGTAAGTAGCATATACACTGTTGAGTACTGGACTAAGAGACTATTGAGGTTCTAAGCAGAAGAGAACAGGGGAGAGATTTCTTCATTCTGAGAATAATAGACATTTTTAAACACAGTTGTTTATTTCTGGAATTTTCTGTGTGTTCTGGATAATTTTATGCCAACTTGACACAAGATAAAGTCATTTGAGAGGAAGGAACTAAAATTAAGAAAATGTCTCTATAAGACACGACTGTGGGCAAGCCTGTGGGACACATTCTTAATTTGTGACCAGCGGGGGAGGGCCCAGCCCATTGTGGGAGATGCCATCCCAGAGCTGGTGGTCCTGCGTTCTATATGAAAACAGGATGAACAAGCTATGGGAAGCAAACCAGTCAGCAGCACTCCTCCATGGCCTCTGCATCCTCTCTTGGCTCCAGACTCCCACCCTGCTTGAGTTCCTGCCCTCACTGCTTTTGATGAACTGTTATATAGATAGAACTGTGATTAAAATAAACCCTTTTCTCTCCAACTTGTAGCAGTAGCCCTAACTAAGACATGATGTAATAATTCTTTGATCTAAAGACAAGGAAAGCCACAGAAATCAAAACCAGAGTTAGTGTCAACAATTTGACTAGATCTAGAAGAAATGTATGAAAGTACTATACAGGCATTAAAATGACAGTAATTACCATAGTGATTGCCTGTGGCAGAAAATTCACTGAATGAAACAAAATAGGAAGAAAATAAAAGCAAAATTTATCACTACAAGAAAGTCGCACAACAACAAAGGTGAGTGAGAAAAGAAGAAAGGAATAAAGAGTGCAGACAACAAATAGGGAAAATTAGCAAGAGAGACAGCACAGGTCTTTATTTATCAATAATAATGGTGGCTGTAAAGTCCCCATATAAAAATGTACTGATGGGATGGATGGAGAAATAACAGTTGGCAAAATGCTTACTTTTAAGGAAATCACTTAATGAAAGACTTAGTGAAAATGAACAAGAATAGCTAGTTTCGAATCAATCAACTGAAAGAGCCTTTAAGTCCAAAAACTGAAATAATAAAGAGCACCACTATGTAATGATAAATGTCTCATTTCAATGAGAAGAAATAATAGTTGTAAACATATGCACCCCAGTGCACTACAGCAATTTATTGTTTATAAATTACATGTATTATCAGTAGGCCCGGCTATCAATCAATCAAGACACAGACACATGTTATATTTTAAAATAGTTTTAGTTAACCTGGGGCAGGGCATATATCAATCCTCTAAACTACCTCCCATAGTGGGGCAGGCATAGGATCCCTGTCTCAATCCCATGCCATCTGTTTTTAATAACTACTATCAAGTTACCTCCCATCAATAATCCCAAACACTTGTCAACGTTTCTCATCTCGGCCTGATTCTCCATCCACACCGGCCATGTGTTGCTCCTCCATCTAACCCATGGCAGCCTTCCTCTCCTCTCCTTAGGTCTCCTTTCTCCTCTTGAAAGTCCTTCTTCTTCCCAAAATTCCTCTCTCTCTCTCTCTCCTTGCCCTACCTATCTCTTTTGCCTTGCCGAAGTGGGATGGCGTTTTATTAAACAAAAGGTTGGTCACAGAGACAGTAAACAGTAATTAGCATCAAAATACATCAGATTATCCCACAATAGCAATTTGTCTAAATCCAGTAATAGTAGATCTGAAAGGAGGGGGCGGTGTCCATACAATGATCCATACATTAGTAGATACGTCATCCAGACTGGACTGCAAAGTCCACAAATAAACATACATAAGCTATGCTAGAGATCAAATGGACACAATAGACATTTCCAACATATTTTCTCTGATAGCCATGAAACACACATTTTTTCTGGCTATCACATGAAGTATTGTCCAGGATAGACCATATAACAGACCACAAAGATTCAACAATCAAAAATAAATACAAAGTATATGTCTTTTCTAGCCACATTGAAATAAAACTATAAACCAACTTTGGAACTGACCTTAATCTGATCAATAAGGACTTTACACATATATTAATTATATAATGCCCTATGAATATATATAATGGCCATTAATTAAAAATGAAGATATGTTTTTAAAGAATCCATTGGTTTTTTTTTTTTTTTAATCTGAGTATATGCCACAGTGCACATACACAAATCAGACAACACAACCTTTGCTGGTGGGCCTTGCTTCCCACCTTCCATCTCTTGTTTCTAGCTGTGTATGTGGCACAGGCTAGCTGTTCTGTGAGCTGAAAAGCACATCTCTCTGTCTTGCATCCCACATCAGACCACAATGAATCAGGTTTAATATGGAGTCTGAGGTTTGAACTCAGACCCTTGCTTTTGCACAGGAAACACTTCACCCTGTGAGCCACATCCCCAGCCCAAAAGATTCCAAAGTCTGATGACCCTTTGTCTTAGTTAGGGTTTTATTGTTCTGAGGAGACACTGTGACCATGGCAACTCTTAAAAAGGAAAACAAATGTTTAATTGGGACTGGCTTACAGTTCAGAAGTGGTGAGCAGGCAGACATGGTGGTGGAGAAGGAGCTGACAGTTGTACTTGTACGTCTTGATCTTTAAGCAGCAGGAAGTAAACTGAAAAACACTTCCTCTAACAAGACCACACCTACTGCAGCAAGGCCACACCTCCCAATACTTCCATCCCCTGTGAACCTATGGGGGCCATTTTCTTTATAGCTGACCAGCTGAAATCTATTCAATGCCCTTTAAAGGGAAACTGAAGACTTTCAGAAGTTAAAGTACCCTCTTTATTATAGTGTTTATTTGTTTGTTTTGTTATTTTTGGTTTTGTTTTTGTTTTTCAAGACAGGGTTTCTCTATGTAGTCCTGGCTGTTCTAGAACTCTGTAGACCAAGCTGTCCTTGAACTCAGAACTGCTTCTGAGTTCAGGAATTAAAGGTAGAGACCACCACGGCCCAGCCTATTATACTATTATGTATGTATGTATGTATGTATGTATGTATGTATGTATGTATATATGTGTGTGTGTGTTACTATTATGTATGTATGTATGTATGTATATATGTGTGTGTATGTGTATATATATGTATATATACATTTAATGCAATAAAATTGTTGTGCCATCTTTATAAGGTGCCTATCTTTTTTAAATTGCCATAGACACACTGTTCAATGCTGTTCTGTTTTGTTTTGGGTTTTTTTTTCAGGACAGGGATTCTTCTGTGTATGTAGCTTTGGATGTCCTGGACTCATTCTGTAGACCAGGTTGGCCTCACACTCACAGCACCTGCCTGTACCTCCAGTGGGCTGGAGTTAAAGGCATGTGCCACCCCGCCTGGCTTCAGTTCTGTTCTTATAGTGCCATTTTCACTATAAACTCTACCCTTTGTGCATTGCATTGCACATTTTTGCAGAGGAAAATTGCTCTTATAAATAGGTGAGCAGGGTTGTACTTGGGACTAGATTTTACATTACCCTCTCCTTTTTTCATTTTATTTCTGGTTAGGTTGTTATGATTTTATTATTTCACTCACATTAATTGGCTTGTTTTATATGTTCTCTAGTTTAATACCCATGCTAATGAAGGACTTTACAGGGGGCTCGTTCCTTTTCTCTCTAGTATTTAAAAATAATTTGTGGAATGGAGAAGCAGCTCAGTAGAGTGTTTACTTAGCATTCAGGAATCTCTAGGTTCAGCCGCCAGCACCTCATAAACTTGGTGGTGGTTGTAAGACCTAAAATCAGGAAATGGAGGAAGGAGAAACATTAGTTCAAGATAATCCCTGACTATTTAGCAAATTTGAGGCTATCTTGAGCCATATAAGTCCACATCTAAAAAAGACATTTACATTTTTAAAAATCACATAATAATCATAGCCAATGTGCTTTAATTTTACCCTGGTACTTGCTTTGCCATCCCTATGCTCAACTGTGCACACACTTGGGGCACATGAACTACACCAGTTATTCAGTTTACTTCCCCTTCTTCCTCTCCCCTGTGCCCCAGACACAACCATCTGGATACTTCCATGTCTCTCCAACCCACTCCATGTCCTCTGGAGTTTTCCTGCACAGTTTTCATACTTCTATTCATAGGCAGAATTTTTTCCCCAGCACAGCCCCTCTGGTGACCGACCGGATGCTGCTCTGCAGTGTCTTACTCCCCCCCTCTTAGTGCTACTTTTATTTTGCTTAGATTTGGTAATTTCTAAATCACTGTCTTGGAAGGCACCATTGTAATGCTTAGTAATGGTTGTCAACTTCAAGACCCACTAAGACTCGTGCCTCAGAGAGAGCTATGATTTCCCAGAATGATTAACTGAGGGGCTGAGACCATCCTCCAGAGTAGGCAACATCTTTATGCAGTATCACAGATATAAGAAAGTCTAGGGGAAAGGCACACTGCTCACCTGCGTGCCTTTGCTCTTTGCTGGTAAGTTCCTTTGCTCTGTTGCTGCGACCTTTCACTGACATTGGAACTTAGTTTCTTTCTCCTTCCAGTATGACTCCCAGGAACAATCTTCCCTCCCCTCTCCCCTACCCAAGGCCTTCAGCCCCAGATTAAAGCTGCTGGGACATTCAACTTCATGTATAAGCAAATACTAAATTCGCTGCTTCTCCAGTGTGCAACCAGGTACTGTTGGACTACCAAGCCTACATCAAGCCATCCAATCTAGTAAATGGTGGTTGTGATATATATCCATGCTATCTGTTCTGTTCCCCTGAAGCATCTTGACTACCACAGTGGGCATCATTTTATTTTCAAATATACACATCTTGTTGAATAGTCAAGAGTGTCAGAGGATCTCATGTCTTTCTATATTTGCTTTTGATGATTGAGAACTCTATTGTCATATTGCTTTTCCTTTGTAATTTTCATTCATTTTTAAAGCTAGTGCTTATAAGAAAGTCTTTTTAAACATGGTATCAAGAAACTTTTATGTACAAGAATTTTTATGTCAATTTTTCTCTAACATGAAATATCTGTGAATCTCCATTCAAGGCAAAGAGGATTTTCCTTGATCCACAAATATTAGTATAAATGTCTTTGCTAAAACACCTACCATCCTCATATATGCCTGGATATATGCAGCAAGCCTGAAGACATTCATATTTTCCTCACTTGATTTTTTAAAATACTGATTTTTCCCCCTTTGAAAGACAATGAAAGGTTTCTTGTCTAAGGACATCTTGGAGTATTTATTGATTAATGACTGTGGTGGTTAGTTTTAATTATCAATGTGACAAAACCTAGAGTGACTTAGGATATGGGCCTCTGAGCATGTCTTGATTACATGAATTGAGGAAGGAAGACCTGCCCTCTCTGGGTGGCACCATTCCCTAGGCAGCAGGTCCTGGCTCACGTAAGAGTTGATAAGAAGAGCTGAGCACTAGTACACATACATTAATCATGCATCAGCTGTTCTCTGCCCTGACTATAAATGCAATAGGACCAGTTCTCTCAAGTCCCTACTGCTGGGACTCCCTCTTGTAGGATGAAACCGTGAGTCAAAAACAAACAAACAGAAACAAAACAACAACAAGCCCAAATCTTTTCTCCCTTAAGTTGCTTTTGTCAGGGTATTTTATCACAACTCTGGGAAGAGAAACCAATCCCAATGACCTAGCCTAAGGCTCTGAGGCTCAAAGGCCCTTAGCTCACCAAAGGGAAAGAAACAAATACCTCCTTTCACTCAGCCAGAAGCCTTTTGCCTTGGGGAAAGGCAAACAGTTGGAAAGGAGTTAAATTGTGGAACACAGTGTACTCAGTTTAGGTTACTGTCTTTCCTAAATCTCTGATATTGGACCTGTTCACCTTAACAAGAACGCTCCCAACAGAAAAGTTCAAGTTCAATCCTATGTGCTGGTCTCACAAATATATACAGAGATCAAAGTTTTGAGAGAGTTTAGAAGAAATGTAGCTCTGAGTATATAACACTGATACTGTCGTGTCCAGAAGACACTGGGGACAAAGGGGCTGAGAGCGAGCGGTGCCTATTAGCATACCATGCTGGCTCCCAGGCTTCCACACCATCTCCAGTACACATTGCTTTTCTCAGTTCTTCTCACCACCCAAGCCCAAGCATCTCCAGCTCATGGGCTTTCCTCCCTCAGCTTCTCATCCCCTTATAATCCTACCATTTCAGCTACATGCTCTCCGTTGTCCTTGCTCACTCTCACCTTCTCTCCTCTCTTCCCTGTCATGACCTGTCCAGTCTGTTGGGCATGTTTGTCTACTTTCTCTCCTTGCTCTGGGCCCTTCCAGATATCTCCTGCTCTGCTTTCCCTTGGATCTAGCATAACAATCTCCCCCCCCCCCCTCAGCCATACATTGGAGCAGTCATGTCCTCAGCTGTTTTAACTATCTTTCAGCTACACAGCCCCAGTTACTTGTCAATGAGTCATCCTTTCTGGGCTGGATCTGCTCTATCCAGCCACATCCCCTCTCTCCATCTTCCCTCTGACTTCATCATGGTCCTCCCTCTCTTCTGCCAAGTCCCAGGCTTCAGCATTTTGATTAACCATTCAACTTTAAGTTAAGTAAAGCAAGGTTTACACAATAAAGACAGTTATACAAGAGAATGCATTCCTCTGGGCAGTAACCAGAGTTTGGGGGCAGGTAACCAACATTAGAATACAAAGCACCAGACCAACTCCCAACAGGGTATACCCCACCTGTACTGGCTGGTTTTATGTGTCAACTTGACACAAGCTAGAATCATCAAAAAGGAAGGAGCCTCCCCTGAGAAAATGCCTCCATGAGATCCAGCTGTAAGGCATTTTCTCTATTAGTGATCAATGGGGGAGGGCCCAGCCTATGGTGGGTGGTTCCATCCCTGGGCTGATGGTCCTGGGTTCTATAAGAAGGCAGGCTGAGCAAGCCAGGAGGAGCAAGTCAGCAAGCAGCACCCTCCATGGCCTCTGTGTCAGCTCTTGCCCCCAGGTTCTTGCCCCCAGGTTCTTGCCCCATTTGAATTCCTGTCTTGACTTCCTTCCGTGATGAACAGCCATGTGGAAGTATAAGCTGAATAAACCCTTTCCTCCTCAAGCTTGCTTTTTGGTCATGGTGTTTTGTTGCAGAAATAGAAACCCTAAATAAGACACGCCCAATGATTTGAAGGCCTGAGACAAGAATATACAGGCCCTAACTCCTACAACTAGAGACACACTGCAGACTACGTCTTAAGCATGTGTGCTTTTGAAGGGCAATCAAGATGTCGTTATATTTGTAAATGAGTACTCCTGGAAAGAAGCTGTGTCCGCAGAGACTAGTTGACTGATTGGAGCTCCCACACTGTGGAGAGATAGGAATATTACACAGCACTAGCCTTCCAGGACATCTATTCCTTGTTCAGCTCTGTGTCAGAACCAACATCTTTTGACTGATATATTGATAACCTCTTGAAATCTATTAATTTTTGCAGACTACTACCCAAGAGTTAAGAATGCCATTAGATAACACTGGGCCCATAGAGAAGCTGCCCCATCTTGCTTACTGAGCTCACTCATTTACCCACCAGTGTACTTTAAACCTGCCTTGATTTATGACTTTTTGTTGTTGTTGTTTTGTGAAACTATAAAATTTCTCAAAACCACTTCCACATTAAAATATATAATTTGAGGTAAACTAAATTTATGTTCCCAGGCCATGGTCATACAAAATGGCTATAGAATAAACTATCTCTTAATCCCTTTAAGATGAGGGCTGTGGTTTTTTTGCATTGAAATATTCAAATAGGTTAGTACCTTTGACTCTTTGTAACCAGTATCAATTCTACAACTAAGTCCTATGCCTTGATTTCTATTCCTCTAAATACTGTAAATAGATTTTATAAGTTTTCTACCATAGCATTTTTAACATTGATTTTTTGAAACAAATAAATGAAACGTCACAGTAAACTGTTTGCTTACAAAGTCTAATTGCCATTCAAATGAATGAGATTTTTAGTTTAAAGGTAAAATATTTTTAAAAGCTTCTCTATAACAATATTATTCTAATAACCTTGTGTTGGATTTTAGTAACCAGTACTTCCAAGATCTACTTCTACTAATTACTTACTAAAATAATCCCGAATAGCAAGGTCATTTTCTGCTCTCTAGGATTTTAAGAAGCACTTATTATAATTAAATTAGCTTGAAAAATCCCTTATTTGGCCCAGAACAAAGGAAAATGCTTAGAAAGAACTACAAGAGTTATTAGTCTTGACTTGAACAACAATTATCTTTTCCTTCCTTTCACAATCTGCCCTACCTTCCAAACCAAGGTTCAATAATTTAGGGGGAAAAGAAAAAAAGAATTAATGAAATGATTTCTAAGCAACTACCTCTTTTTTACCACCAATTCAAAGCTTCACATTTAAAGGCCAAATGACAACTATATTTATTATTGGATAAACTTGTAATTTTTAACAATGAACCCAAATTTTATAACAGTCAGTCCACTTGATTTTCCCAGGAAGCTTGCCATAATGGAATTACCTTTCAGATTACAGATGGTTATTATTCAATCTTAACCAAAATACCGCTGCCGTGGGTGTTCATTTGTACAAACCATCATTGCACTTGGCACCGATGAAAATACAAATAATGAATTATAAACTTCAGAATGACATCTACATTTGATAACTGGTCTAATATTGATCGCTCTTTATTCTGAGAAGAAGAACTCCTAGGCTTATGATTACTGGGCAAATGCATGACTTCTTGCACTGAGCATGTTTTCTAATAATGAGATCACTGTGTGCAAAAAAATAATTATGAAGACTATGGTTTTTTTTTAAACTCTCTTCTTTAGAAGATAGCAAGTAGAAAATTCAAGGGAGAGAGCAGTGTAGGAAGAACAAGGAGTTAGCTTCCCAGCCAGACAACACCACCCATGGCTGAATCTGTCTGGTGTAGGAAGAGGAGAGTAACTAAGAACATACTAGTGACTACTCTTGGGTTTCTTCTTAAGATTTTGGAGGCAGGTGGCAGTGCAGTGATATACTTTAAATGATGATGATGATGCTCATGATGATGATGATGGTGATAGTGATGCTCATGATCATTAGTAGTAGTAGTAGTATGTTAGTAAATAAAATGGTAGTGCCTGGGCACTCAAAGAGGAAGCCATAGGGAAGAGTTGTTTAATGTGTACCATGTTTGCATTTAACAGAGAGAGAAGACGACTTGTGTAGAGAAACAGTAGTGTTATGAATTTATTCTGCAATTTAATTCTACTGTACTGGACAGGTAAAACTGGTTTGGGTCAGGGTGATGTCTCAGTCAGTAAAGTGCTTACCTCACTAACATGAAGACCTGAGTTGGATATTTAGCACCACCATAAGAGCTGGGCACAGCAGCATCCCTATCATCCCATCCATGAAGCGCTGGCAGAGATGGTACCAGCACTGGTACTTACTGGGCAGCTAGTCTTGCCATGTCCGTAAATCTCATTTTCAATGAGAGATTCTGTCTCAAAATACAAAGAAGACATTCCAAATTTTATTCCAACCTACACCCAATTACACAAAGAACATCCATGCACAAACAGAAAGATATGTTGCTGTAGAGACCAAAACCGACCTGGAAAGGAAAGGGTTTTTTCATTCTATAGCTTATAATCAGTGAAGACAAGACGGGAGCCTACAAACTGTAGGTCAGAACTTAATCAGAGACCTTGGAGAAACAAACCTTAGCTTGTTTTGTTATACAACCTAGGTCCACATACCCAATGGTGGTGCCACCCACAGTGGACTGTGCACCCCTTCCATATTAATCAATAATCAAAACTGTCCACAGACTTGCCTATACACTAATATTATGATGGTAGTATCTCAGTTGAGGTTACCTCTTTCCAGGTTGCCTCCAAGTTAACAAAAACTAAACAGTTCATGGTACACATACCCACACAAACACAAGAAGGTTACAATGAAAACTTTTATGTTATGTGTATCATATCACAGTTTAAAAATGAGGAGAACTTCTGAGGCAAGGTAAACTTGAGAAAAGAACAATATATATTAAAGTTGAAAAGTGATAAAATTAAAATATATATTTAAATTAAATGTATAGTAAAATTAAGCCTTTGTAGTTCCTAGAGAGATGGTTCAGCAGTTAAGAGCACTAGCTGTTTTTGGAAAGGACCTGAGTTCTATTCTTAACAGTCATATGGTGGCTTACAACTATCTGTAACTCCAGTTCTGTTGTGGTAAGGAGTGGTTTTTTTTTCTCCTACCCTCACTTCTGGAATAATGACATGTGAGACTCAAAATATTATTTGCAAATACCTAGGCTACACAGTGAGACTCTTCTCTGACTAGCTCATAACTTAAAATAATGCATTAGTCTACTTTTGTCACGTGGCTCGTTACCTGGACTCAGGTGCCATGTGTCTGTCCTCTTCAGATCTTGCTGGCTGAATCTCTCATGCCTACCTCTCTCCCAGTATCCTTTCTGCCTCCTGGATGTCCCACCTTTATTTCCTGCATCAGCTATAGGCCACAGGTTTTTAAATTGACAAGCAGTGCATCCATATAATACACAAGCTGTTCTCTCTACAATTTCCCCTTTTAATTCAATAAAAGACTCCTTTTCTTACATTAAAAAACTATATACAATAGGAACAATTATTAAATGATTATGAAAGCTATAAAGTATGATACATATTCAAAATGTCCAGTCTATATGTATTTGGCAACCTTGAAGAAATATTCTATTATTTATCCTATCTTGGTGTGTTCAAAGATCTGTACTTAACTTAATTCCTATCATAACTAGCATTACCAACCTAAAACATCATCTAGATCCAAAAACATCTTCTTAAATCCTAAACAACTTAAGCTTAATCGTAAGACCATAACTATCTAGTCTTCAACCCCATCAGAGACTTGAAACAGATATTATCTTCATATGTAGAAAATGGGAGCAAGCAGCTTCTAAAATAGAACTGACAAACAGTTGGCTGCCTGGAGAGTCACCCAAAATTGCTCTATAAATGTTGGAGCATCAATCTTCAGCCTTCTGGCCTATTATATCTAACAGACATATTTATGAAGCAGAAACTATGAAGGACTTGCTTACCTTGTCTTGGAAGAGCTTGACAGTCGACTGTGCCTGCGCCCAAGTTTTGCCCATTTTCTCTGCAGACAGAGTAGAACCTTTTCTTTGCCTGGTAGCCGACTGCCACATTAGAAGTCATCTCCTGATGGAGGATCTTCGATGTTGATCATCTTTCAGGTAGGCTGGGGGATGCTGCCAGGAATGGACATATCTCATTGTCAAAGAATTCTTAAAGAAAAAGAAAATTTAAAAAAAATACATCTAAATGCTATATTCTATAGATCTCTGGGGCTTTTGAAGACATCTATTTGTCTATATTACATAGTGCCTAATCATTATATATCTAGAGCATATCTGGGAAAACACACATTATTTGTTTTTAGCTATTCACTATCTGTTTAACCTAGGATGTATATTTCTGTGATAAACTGGATGAGTATCTGACATGACCATGAGTTTGATTGACTATTAATCTATATTTTTTAATTATCCTAAACCGTTTGTAAAGCAGCTTTTAAAAGGACTGGAAATAAGCTTTGCATTTATAAATGAGTTGTATAGGTCAAATTCCTTATACAAGAATCGAAATATATAGTATATATAATAACCTTAAATTTGTATCAATATACAGAAATCTATACCAGTATAAGCAAAATAGCCTCTTTTAATCAATATACAATACTTTATACCAATGTATCAAAAACATTTGAGAATAACAATAGTTCTACAGTTGAAGCGCATATTCAATAATCTACCCTTTTCTCCTATTATTCCTGTATTATTTCTATAGGGTATTCCTATATTCCCCCTTTTTCTTCTCAACCCTGTTCCCTTTACTTAAAAAAGAAAGAAGGATAGAGAAAAAGGGAAAAGAGAGCTCCCTGAGCCTAAGCTCCTGGGCCTTGTTCTTTCCATGATCAAGAGTATTAATTGTAACCAACCCCTTTTAATGGCAAGCATCCATCACCCAATAGAATGACCAAAACTTGCCCACCCAAACCTAAGGGAGTGGGACATTGTTCTTCTTGATATTGCTTCCTGCTGACTTGGGGCATAGGATACCTTTGGGGAGGGCCTAAGAAAATTGGAAAAATGGTTGTTATCTAGCAGCAACAAGAAATGTACCCTTTCTTTGGAGATTTGCTTTCTATGTGCACTTATTTATCCCTCCTTTACCACCGTTTGTTACTATCTTTTTCTATATATAACTTTATCTAAACCCTTTTCCCATCTTTACATGACTTATTCCTTTCCATTTATTTAATTCTGTCTTCAAGGATTTTATTTTATCAAATTCAAACCATTTGTATCTCTCTATAATGTTTGACATACAATCTCTTTCCCTTTCTAGCCCCCATCCCTTTCTTTACAGGGAAAGGGTGTTTCAGCCTTCTATGTGACTCTGGCCTAAGACTGGACCACATTCCCATGGTTTGCCTGAGCCCAAGAGCCAACCTATGTTGGGCCATTGCTCTCCAGGTCATGCCAAGTCTCTGACTTGGGGTGTACAATGTGGGGCTGTGCTGACAGATGCCTGGCCCCTCCCTTCTCCTTGCCACTTCTCTGTTTCCAGCAGTTCCACCAACTCCTGGCCTTGCCTTCCACCCAGCTCTTTATATAGAGAAGACTCTCTTTCCCAGCTACTTTTCCTAAGCTAATTTTGTAGCTTTTCTGGGAAGCTTTTTGCCTTCAGGATGGCCCAAGGCTCCTGATCTGGTCTGCTAGGCCTCTTTTATTAAAGAGACAGAGCTTTGAAGTTCTTTTGTTTTGGGGAGAAGGTTTGTGCCTCTACCCAGGACTTTTCTCAGATTAATTTGGATTCTATACCCCACATTGGGCGCTAATACGTTGGTGGGCAGGTGACAGTTTTTCTCCAGAATAATGACTTATGCGACTAAAGATATTATTTGCAAATACCTAGGCCACATAGCTAGGATCTTCTCTGAAAAGCTCATAATATAAAATAACCCATTATAGTACTCTATACTTTGTCATGTGGCTAGCTACCTAGGCTCAGGTACCATGCATCTGTCCTCCTCACATCTTGCTAGCTGAATCTCCCATGTCTGGCTCTCTCCCAGAATGCCTTGCCTCAGCAATAGGATATGGATATATCATATATGTGTGCGTGTGTGTGTGTGTATACACATACATATATATGCATCCATACTATACACAAGATATTCTCTCTACACAGTTCCTTAAGGTAAAATGGTCCTTTCTGAACTCCTCTAGCATGCATATGGCTTACATATATGCAAACACACACATACATTAAATAAATAAATGATAAGAGATTATAAAAGAAGAACTTTGGGGACTAATAACTGGTACTGCTAAAGGAAGCTAATACCACAGCTTAGCAGAGAGATAGAATATTCATGACCATTATAGTCCAATAATATAACTTAAAATGAAGTTGCATGCAAATTGCAATGAGAACTACATATTAAGATATTAAAAATTATAGCAGTTTTTATAATGATACAATTTAAAGTGTTAATAGTTTATTTCTCACCTTTGCGATGGTCCTGTGCATGAATAGCTGTTTGGGCAGAACTTTCCCAAGCAAGGTGTGAGAGACTCAGGGTGCGTTTTCTAATAGCTCATCCATCTTCAGCAAGTGTCTCCTGAAGTTTCCTGTAGAGGATCCTGCAAACTGGCCATCAGAAACTTAGAAACACTATAGAGGACCTACAACTAGCAGAAACTCACTATGGCTGTGCCAAACAACTTGGGCCGAGAAATCCTTTTGGTTAGGTGTCAGAAAGAAAAAGGGATTTAGTATGCTGCAGCACAGGCTGCACAAACGGAAAGGGCTGATAGGAAACTTCACAGGAGCATTAATCCCTCCACTGACTACAGATGATCTATTTTCCAGGTGGAAGGTGCATGGGAAAAAGCATTCAGTGAAGTAATGGCTCATTTAAAGACAGGAAACACGTGGCAGAGTGAGGAGCGCTCTGGGGTGTGCACAGAAGAGTGGCTGCTCGCTTTAACTAGAACATAGATACAATAGAATAGTCCTGACATAGGAGCCGAATAAGTGAACCCATTCATTTAGATACATCTTTAGGATTTTAAGTGACATTTCAATTTGCTTCTCATTAGGTAGAGATCCAGAGAAAAAAAATGATATCACTTTGATTAAGAAAGAACATTCATCTTTAATCCCAGCACTTGGGAGGCAGAGACAGGTGGATTGTTGTGAATTCGAGCCCAGCGTGGTCTACAAAGTGAGTTTCAGGACAGCCAGGGTGACACAGAGAAACCCTGTCTCCAGAAAAAGAAAGAAAGAAAAAAAAAAAAAAGAAGTGAGTTCGAGGCCAGCCTAGTCTACAAAGTGAGTCCAGGACAGCCAAGGCTACACAGAGAAGCCAAGGCTACACAGAGAACCCTGTCTCAAAAAACCAAAAAAGAAAAGAAAAGAAAGAAAGAAAGGAAAAAGAAAAAGAAAGGAAGAACATTCAAAATGCCATAAAGAGGGAAAGGAAGAGGATTTAATGAGGATTCGGGTGGGAGGGCAGAACAGACATGGGAAGAGGAGAGGTAACTAACTCTAAGAGAGTGTGTTTGAAAAACCCAGACCATGTACACCTATTATTTTATGAGCTTCTCACATATGTATGCATATACATATAAAAATGTTTGGCTAGAATTTCCTACACAGGATTACGCTCGTCCTAGAAACCCATATGTTGCCAAAGAAAAATCCCAGTTCCAGGTGTGCAGGCGTGGGATACCTCCCTGGAGCTATGGGTCAGAGGTGTCCAGGAGACACCCCAAGCAACAGACTAATGCCATGTCCCTAGTTGCCCAACAGAATTTGGTGGTGAAACTCTATTGCTGAAGACACCAAACAATCTGGTCACAGGACATAGAGACGTTAAACTGGTGCTGCCATGGAAGCGTCCCCCCGCTGGCTAGCTTTCCTAGTGTTGGCAGCATTAGGTAGGTTGCTACCATGCCCTTATCAACAGTCTTACCTAGTTGTGAATCCTAAAAGCTACAGTGAGGACAGACCTGCCAAAATATCATCATAGGTACAATACTGGCACTAATAGTATGAAGTTACCTGTGTGTTTTCTGACTCAATTTAAGGTCTATTACAAAAAAAGGAAACACATGTCTGGGTACTGTTTTGGAACTCACAGGCCCCAAAGATAGACTATCTACTTTTATCTTGTGAAATGAACATAGCATCAACTTGTCCTCTAAATCCATCCCTCACTAACCCACAGTTCATCTCTCAGAGCTCAGACCTCACCAGAGAAGTTGGCTTGTGCAGTACACGGAGGTTAACACAGAAACTCACACTTGGTCAAAGTGGAGAAAATAAATGGCTGATGAATACTCAGCCACAAATGAGACATCTGGATCATTCCTTCGTCTGAAGGCATGGGGCCATCTTGGAAGAGGGGGACAGAAAGCCTGTAACAATCAGATGTCAGGGAGGATTAGAGCAAAACAGTGTCTTCTGGACATGAGGAAAACAATGAGTTCACAGAAGCTGTGACTATTCATAGGAGATCAAGACAGTCAACATTCTTGCATGGAGTGGGAATGTTTGAACAGAGAATAAGCTCTGGGGGAGGGAGAGTCAGTTTTCTTTAGGGTGTGGATCTTGGAAGGTAGACTATGCTCTGGTGGATGGCTCCACACCCAGTAGCATATAAACATCAGGAACTGGAGTTGGTGGTTTAAAAAAAATTCCAAGAGGACATAAAGTTGAGGTGAGTGGGGAGGCATGGGCAGTCTTGTTAGAGTTAGAAACATGAGTTAGGGGTGAATATGATCAAAATACATAGCAGAAGATTCTCGGCGAATTAATTGAAATGTTTTTAAAAGCAAAAAAAAAAAAAAGTTAAAGATTCAAAGCATTTATCTAAGGAGAAGATCAATAAGACTTTGTGTCTGGGAAAATAAGAGGAATCAACCAGTGATAAAGAAACGCACAAAAAGACAAGTGTGGTGGCGCACACCTTTAATCCCAGCACTCGGGAGGCAGAGGCAGGTGGATGGCTGTGAGTTCGAGGCCAGCCTGGTCTACAAAGCGAGTCCAGGACAGACAAGGCTACACAGAGAAACCTTGTCTCGAAAAACCAAAAACCAAAAGATAAAAAAGGAAAGAAAAAAGAAAGAAAGAAAGAAAGAAAGAAAGAAAGAAAGAAAGAAAGAAAGAAA
>OU015750.1:82056441-82075094 GCA_907169655.1 Acomys percivali
TAGCTTCCAGGGTTCTTCCAAGCCCGAATGAACTGCAGAACAATGTAAGAGTAGACATCTGTTTAAAGAGAGGCTGGATGGCTGACTAAGTCTGATTTAAAATTTTCTGACCTCCAATAATCCATATAGTATTCATCTCAAGATTGGCAAGTCTTAAAAATTCTCCTGCCTAGGAGTAAAGTTTTGTTGAGTCAGACTCACTGTCAATAAAGTCCATCAATTATTCACTGTTTTGCAGGAATTTTCACTCAGGCCCCTTCTATTGATTCAATAAAACACAGCTTTATTCTGTAATTTGAAAACAAACAAACAAAAAGAACCTGTCCCATGAATCCTTATTTAGTTATCACATCAGACAGGTTTAGTGTTTCTAAATGAAGAAAAGGCTTCCTCACCTCTGCCCATCACAAGGATGATGTCACTAGTGATCTTTTTACTGGCAAAATGAATAGATGGTGTTCACTCAGCCTAATGCGTTTCTTTAGGATGTGACAGTTTGACCATTTCTCTCCAATTAAGCCCAGCTCCTGCTCTGACCTTGGTAAGATGGCTTTCTTCTCCTCTTCCAACTGTTTCTTCTAGGCTTCCTTAAGGATTCTTCCCACCACTGCCCCTTCCATTGCTTTTCCCTATGCTCTCTGTCTCTACAGCCTTAGCTGCGGACTTCGTCAGGACCTCAGTTATGCTTCATGGGATTCAGTGCTCAAGAGCTTCCATTCTGGAATCTGGAAGCCCAAAGGAACGGGGAACTAGTGCATACTTTGTCCCTGTGCTAGGAGGTGGTTCTCAATCTTTTTGACATTTGCCTTGTAAGAAAAAGAATGCGGTTTGGGGTGGGGGGAGTGGAGGGTGAGGAAACTGCAGTCAGGATGTAATATATGAGAGAAGAATTGAAATAAATAAACAAGTAAATAAATAAATAAATAAAAGTAAACCTGGATCATTCATTAAAGAAAGTTATTTTTTTTTTTTTTTTTTGTAAAAACAGCATGTTGCGGTAGTAAAGTTTTCCATTTGATGTTAAATTCTGCAGAGGAAGAAAGCACACACAAGCCATTCTCCAGTGTGAGCATTTTATAATCTCTGACATTTGCAAAAGACTTCTGCTGGATTTTTCCCCTATCCTAAATATGTCCTTATGTACAGAATAGAATTTCCAGCCAGACATCTCCATTCTGTCATCATACAGGCATAAAAGAATTCAACGCAGTCAACACTGAGACATATGGACTCTGGAAAATCCGGTTTCTCCTCTCCAAGCAATCTGCTTCAGGACATAACTTGAAATCTATCATGTCACTACCCTCATTTCCATGTCTATGATAAAGTTCGAAGATAATAGTAGAGCTAAACTCAGATCTCCAAATAACCTACAGGAAATCAGGTCGTCTCAGTGTGGATTGCCATAGCTGGCAAGAGTCATAGTGTAACAGTTGCTGCGGGACAATGACAGGGAGTGTCTACTCTTTCTATTACCTCATTAAGCCTCGTGGTAAGACATTTACATAAATTAACATAAAGAACCCACACAACCAAAAAAGTATTATCACGCTCCCCAACTTGTAGAGGAAGACAGACTGTACTAGACAGACTATATCTAGGCACTAAATGGATGCAGATAGGACCCAATTAAGATACAGCTGACTGCACAGCATTGTAAATGGTGCTCAGCATCCGTCTCACCTGTGCCTGGTTGTGGATGTTGACATTGATGTTGAAGATGTTTTGAGTAACTTTAACAAGAGCTCTGTCATCAATAATTCATCCCCTTCCAGAATGATTCTGTAGAAAACATGACATTTAGACCCAGGCGGGTAGGTTACTGTGTTTATGGGAGTTTGTGCAGTTCTATACCGAGCATCCTGGCCTCTTTTCTCTTGGAGGACTGCTGTCAGAGTTAGGCGAGCAAAGAAAGGAGTTCACCTATCACCTATCTCACTACAGGGTAGGAATGAAACTACAGCCTCAGGGGCAAGGATGGCCATTACTTTGTTAATTTGTACAGAGCAGACTAGCACAGTGACTTTGTGGTGTGTGCGATGAGAATAAGGAAACATTGGCTAAACCGCCAGCTAGGAAAGATGAATAAAAAATGTTTAAGGTCTACTGAGCAACATACTGATCATACTTAATAATATATGTAATATTCCAAGCTTACTGAGAGAAAACTTTAAATGTAAATGTTCTTGCTATATAATGAGTGCTTGAGATAGCAAATTAACTAATCAGCTTGCTTCATTATTATATCATATATAGATAAACATCACATTTACTTACTTGAACGTATACACAGTTTTTATTTGAGAATTGATTCTTATAATCATTGTGGATAAAGAAGATCAGAGTTCTAAGAGTGATACGGGTTGAAGCCTATCTGCGTAACTGCAAAGCTTCTCCCTACAGCCATGTTGAGAAATACCCACTGAGAATTATAATGAACACAGACTAAAACAAGCATGACAGGTGAAAAAGGAAAGAGAGTCCAGATGATGGCATTTGACCCCCACCATTTTGTCCAAGCTTCATATAAAAAAAAAAAACCTGCAATCGTCACTTGAGGCAGTGCGTGTTAGGCGTGTCTGTCCCTTCCAGCTGAGAGGTGCCTCTTGGAACCATGCTTTCCGGCAGTGGGCATCTTGTAGACTGGCATTTTTTATTACTGTATGATGCATCAATCATAGATCAGCAACTATTGCTAATGGTCCATGTCTCTATTGAAAGCATTATGGGACATATTGCTTGAAGTGAGTTTCATAGCAAGTGACCATCCACTACCCACCCCCATATTATTTTCTGTGTGAAACTATATGGGTGGGAGGGGAGAAGGTGAAGAGCTGTGGTTGTAGATAATCCTTGCTTCAAAATGTTAGAACAAAAAAATGTTCAACTTGGTAGCCCAATATCCAAGAAGAGTCTTGATACTTTATGAGCATATACAGGGGGAGGAGGGCCCCCTCAGTCACAGTCATAGGGGAGGGGAGTAAGGGGAAAATGGGAGGGAGGGAGAGATGGGAGGATACAAGGGATGGGATAACAATTGAGATGTAATATGAATAAATTAATAAAATATATTTTAAAAATAAATAAATAATGTCCAACTTTTCTACTAATTTCCATCAACACATTCCATTCAATATACAAGACAAGAGCAATATCAAGGAGCAATTCACAAAAGACCATTGTTTGACCTCTCTTATAAGAGAGAGGTTTATATATATATAAAAGAGTAAGGCACAGAACTCATCATAAAAATTCAATCTTTCTTTCTTTTTCCCTCTCTCCCTCTTTCCCTCTCCCCCTGCCCTCTTCCTCCCCCTCTTGATACATGTTAGATTTACTCTCCTTACAAGGATTATGATTCATGTGATTTGTTATGGCTAATGGCAATGTGAACATAAGAGATATTTTCACTCAGGGACCAAAATATGAAGTAGCAGATGCCAAGTCCTCTAATTCTCCTGGATTCCAGAGAAGGGCAATACAGAGCAGAGTGCAAAAGGTAAGGGCTCAGAGCAAGATACAAACACAAGTTGTTTTTCATTACTAAGGTTTAAGGGCTGCTTGCTACTTAAAGATTCCATAGTCAGTCCTGACTGAGTTAAAATGTGGGAACTCTCAGCAGCCTACTCTGATGATGAGAATTCAAATTATGCACATACATACTTTTAGCAGCACAATAAATTGGGTAAGGCTTTTTGGGGAATATTTTGGCAGGATGTCCTCGCACATTATTAAATTGCTTATTTTTCTCTTGGCAATATATTCCAGACAAAAGCAATAAAGAAATAGAAGAAAGAAATGTCAACATTGACAACCAAAGTTCTATTTTCTAAGAAATGTGGTAGCAAACGTGTTTAATAAAATCACAATGCACTATAGATTAAGAAAACTCTATTCCAAGTTCAGATCCTTGACAATTATTTCAATCTCCATTTCATATTGATTGTCATTGATTATCTTTACTAAGCTTCAGTTTTGAAAATCAGGCCCATGAGCTTGGATTCTAGCAAAGCTGGCTGAGCTCTTGCCTAGCATACACAAAACTACCCACAAACCAAGCACAATAATTCACACTTGTAATCCCAGCCCTGAAGGAGTGAAGGCAGAAAGACCAGTTCGAAGTCATCCTTGGCTCAATAATTTGTTCAAGATCAACCTGGGTATGTGAAATCTATTTCAATATTTTAGATTAAATTAAAGGGACCAGAGATATGGCTCAGTGGTTTAAGGTGCTTGCCACATTTCCAAATTACCCAAATTCAGTTCCTAGCACCAATATTTGGACAACTCACATCATCCTCTAACTCCAGTCCCAGAGGACCTAGTACCCTCTTTTGACCTCTGTGGGCAACTGCACTAACATGCATATTATAGTTCTATAGACAGACAGGCATATACAACATAGTTTTAAAAAGTAAATACAAATCTTCAAACTAATTAATTAAATTAAAAATAGACAAAAATTTTAAGTGGATTATAATATTACCAAAATTCACTGAGTGGAGTAAACAAAAATATTGGCCATCAGTATGACCTTAGTGGTGAGAATGCATTGTGTTATCTATCTTGCCCAAACTGCTGACATGCCGTATCATAATGTATACATCATTAGTAATATGTTACTTATTGATATATTAGTGTAAATTTCTTTTAACTTTCTTATTATGGAACAAAGCAAAATTTCTTGAAGGTATTTTCAAATAAAATGTCCTCATTTTTCAAACTTGGGAGTGAACAACATATACATGAATGTATGTGTCACCTTTATTGCTAACAACAGAAAGAAGACTTTGACTTAGATACTGTCCGCTGTGAGCTTGTTATGCTCGTCACACCCTCCAACTGAAGAAGGATTCAGACTTGCTGCTCCTTGTGATAAAAACCAAGCTGCTAGCCTCCTGTACGCTGGGTGGTTTTTAAACAGCAAAAAGGAGATATCAAAAATACATTCTTTCTGGACAAATTGCCGAAAAGGAGAGGGAAGGGTTTCACTGATTTCATTTAGCATCTTACACACCGAAAATGAGGTAACTTTTTCCTTCTCTCAAGAAAAGGTGAACACAGGACTGAGGAGAGACTTGCAGTAGGACCCTTCTTCAAGTCCCTTGACAAGGACATCTCAGTACCACGTGAGAACACTTGGAAAGGTTGGAATTTCTCCCAAAACTGTAGCGTGGTTTTGGGTTTGTTTATTACTGGAATACCTGTGGTTTCTCTTTACAGTCTTTAAGGCATGAATCTTTACTACCAACTTCCCTACCCTGTATCTGACCATCTCCAAGGTTTTCATAAATAATTTATTTTTCCTTTTCCTTTTTTTTCTTTTTTTTTTTTTTTTTTTTAGACAGCATTTCTCTGTGTAGCCTTCAGATTTCCTTGGATTTATAGACCAGGCTGGCCTTGAACTCACAGTGATCCACCAGCCTCTGCCTCCCTAACTGCTGGGATTAAAGGCATGAGCCACGATGCCTGGCTCTTTTTTTGTTTGTTTGTTTGTTTCTAATTTCCCAGTGTCTTTCCATGCCCTTTCTCCAGACCTGATCATATTTGTGTTTTTAAATATGTTTCTTGGACTTCTGAGCTCACCACATGAAGCCAATTAGGGCTGTATGCTCAAAATAATCTGCAGTTGCTCGTCTAGTTTAGATAATTCCACCAGAATGAATCCAAAACTCCAGCCTGAAGGTAGTATTATGCCAGCTCATATTTACACACTTCCCTTGACCTTGTAAGGCCCTCTCTCTCTCAGCCAGCCTGGGGAACGTGACCCAGGCAAGATTGGGAAAATGATCCAGAAAGAATTGAAGGCCAGCTCAGCTTCAGTTTCTGAGATCAAGGTGGCCAACCGAGATAAACAATTTCAACTAAGGTGAACAATTACCATCTGGAAATTCTCTAGAAACTCCCCAACACCCCTCCCTGCAATAGCCAATAACATTTAGACAAGCACTCTTAGCGACCACCAGAGCCAATCGTAACATAGGGCATGCAGCTCCTCCTAACCTTTGCAGTTTTAGCCTTTAAGAATAGTCTGTAACAGTGACTCGGTGTGCCTCCCTCCTGAGTGAGTACTGAGGCCCCCTGACGCGGGCGTCAGCAATAAACCTTGTGCTTTTGCATCAACACTGTGGTCCTCGAGTGGTCTCTCGTGATGACCCCCCACCCGAGTGGACTCTAGGGTCCAACAACCTGTCCTGTATCTTTCCTTAAAGCTCCAATTGTCTTCGGTTTTTGACATGCTCTCTTACTATATGATTTGCACTGGCAACTCTCCACTAAGAATAGCTTTGCGATGCATTCCTTGCAGCATACTGTACATTGACATCCTGTTTGAAGAAAGTGGTTGAAAAGAAAGAAGGAGGAATATAAAAATGAACAGGGAAGATAGAACTATATAGAATATAGTAGAGTAGTGAATCTACTCCTCAACTTAATGCCTCAATCGTCACAAGATATTTTTAATTCACTGATACAGGATTTTGTATATAGATACAAAATAAGTTCTAGATACAGTGGTATAGAATTCAAATGTAAGATTATTCTTCACACACACATTATATATATATATATATATATATATATATATATATATATATGCTCTAATATGAGTTCTTGTACCCATATGACTCAATTGTAATACAAAGTTTACTTCCAATGCTTTGAAAGTGCTATCGAGCTGTTTAGGAGAAATAAGCTATACAAATTAAATGTTAGTAGATTAAATCATGGTCATGTCAATTGCTAGTCTACTTTTATCACAAGAATATACATCTTAGGTACAACAGATAGATATGACTTTATAGAAAGACAAGCTCTGCAAAAACCCCAAAGACATGCAGAATATGACATTTAAAAATATTATTACTTTACAGATTCATTGACAATGAGACAGTTTAACTCCTGGCAACACTCAGCCTACCTCAAAGAAGATGATGAGCATCAAAGAACCTCCTTATAGAGATGGCTTCAAATGTGGCAAACTAGCCACTGGACAAAAGGTCCTCATTTCTACCACAGACAGAATTCTGCCTTTAAAAAGGGCAAGCTTGGATGCAGGCAGAGTCAACGGACAAACTCTGTCAAGATAGGGTAAGCAAGTCCTCAATAGTTCCTGCCTCACAAATATGTCTGTCAGATATATTGGGCCAGAAGGCTAAAGAAGATGCTGCAACGTTATACAGAGTTTTGGGTGACTATCCAGGTAGAAAACTGTCTCTGTAATCTTTTCATTTGGAAAGCTACTAATCTGCACTCCTGGCATACTCAAATTACTCCTTCTCAAGTCTGTGAAGGAGTTGAAGACCAGGTAGCTTAGTTTTACAATGAAGCTTAATTGTTTAGGGGTTAAGATGTTTTTAGGTCTAGATAGGTGTTCTAAGTCAATAATGACAATATGTGATGGAGATTGATTTACATTCAGAAATTTAAATGCCCCAAGATAGGAAAGATATCTTCTTCAAAGCTGTCAAATACAAATAGCCAAAACACTAAGAATGTAACATTTATGTAATTCCTGATTGTGTCATAGTTCTTCTTGCCATACGTAATCTATTGTATATGTGTGCAATAATATGAATGTATATGTACAAAAATAAAATAATTTTTAAAAAAAGAATAGCTTTGCTGCCTCTAAACCCATTCAGCAAAGTTTGTTTTTGTTTGTTTTTGGTTTTTTTTGTTGTTGTTGTTGGTTGTTTTTGTTGTTTTGCAAGTTTTATGTTGCCTTTCTTTTCTGAAGTCTTGATAGGTTGCCTGAACCGATTGCTTTGGTTGCCTCATTCTCTCCTTCAACGTTCACCAGCTGCTCACCCATCTAGGTGTTGTGGGAGGAAACAAGTATTCGAAGACCCATTCCTCCCTGGAGACTGGGGATAACGAGGGAGAACACTCCCACAGTCCCTAGACTGCCTGCATTTCCAGCAGCTACTCTTCTTTATCCAAGGTTTAATCCAAATGACACTGAGGTCCTTTAAAGGAAGAGAGCAGTCTTTAAATACATTAACTTGAGCCTTGAAGCAGGAACATTTATCAGATTTGTACATGTACACAACTGATGAGAAGTCCTCTAGATAAATGCACTATCTTATCTGATGTGCATTCCAGACCTGTGACAGAATTAGCGATGATGCAAGCTTTGGTGTTTTGTGATTTTTTTACTTGATTTTCGGAGAGACATTCACCATTTCTTTATAAAAGCCCAGAGTATTTATTTAGATTTCAAGAATAATAAAAGAAACTCTACGGTTTATTAGTTCACATTGGGTGTTTGTTTGTTTGTTTGTTTGTTTTTTCAGGAGCAAAGAGAGCAAATTGTTTTGGTTCATTAAAATCAGGTAGCAATCTTATTATGTTAATATCTGCTTTTGAATATCACAAATGTTTTGTAATTTTAAAAACTTGATCAAGTTTTTAAGATTACAAACTTGAACCCAATCAAGCACCAAAATGTAGTATCACTGGGGAAGTTGGAGGTTCCCTCTTGAGTTGTTAATATCATTAGCATGGGAATTTTGATCAAACTTGGAAAGAAACTTGAAGACAATTTTATTAGAGATTGAGAGAAAAGAACAACAGGGCAGGAAAGCTATAAGTTTGCCAACTGCTGGCAGGAGATGGAGGTGGGGGAAGACAGAAAGTTGTGCCTTTTTGAGTATTCCATCTAGGAAATGCTGCTAATCTGCTTCCTGAAAAAAGGCTAGACAATAAATGTGAAACCCAAAGTGTAATTTTTCCACATGGATCAACTTACTACTTTTTAAAAATTGAAGTATCTATATTTATACCTATCTATATCTATATTTACATCTATATCTATAAGAGACCTTTTAACTACCCCTCTATTCACAGTACTACAAGTTAATAGACTACACCAACCCCTCTGAAGGAAAGTCTTAAATGTGAACCTGCAAGTCTTTTGCTTTTACATGGGCTTTTTCTATATCTGCATAGGCATCATTACTACACAGAAAACAGAGCTGGAAACAGGTAATGTTTCCTGTGTGCCATACTAACAGTTCTGAGCAGCTAATTGCATGGCATCACCCACTTAAACACACTGCAAACAGCATCATTACTCTGAGTTTAAGGAATGTTTTCTTGGCATAGATTTTAAAGCTTTTGTTTATTTATTTTGTCATATAAGGGATGCCAAGTTTGTGGCTTCACTCAGTACAACTGGAAGACAGGATGTGGTTCATCAGTTCTGAGGAATGAAGTGAATCAGAGATAAAGACAGATGTTTCCATGGTCACCATCCCCGTTCATTCAATGGGAAGACTCCCTCTATGCCCACAAGGAGTAATGATGTAGCATTAATGCTGATAATAATAATGAAGAGGCCTGTCTGAGAGTAGGGCACTCAACTACGACTTTCAGGATGAAATGGGGAGGAATCTAGCCAGTGTATTGAAGAAAAATATATTGAAAAACAGGGAAATGAAGTCCATTGCTTCTAGCTGCTGCTGGAAGACTGCTATGGACTCCACTCTGGAAATGCTCTCACTTAGAACCCAATGGACATGAAAAAAAGTGACCCAGAGATAAACATGACCAAAGAAGAGCCAAGTGACAGAGGATGGACAGTACCCTGTCCTAACCCTACTCTGTTGTTTTATTTTTAGATAGATAGATAGATAGATAGATAGATAGATAGATAGATAGATAGATAATAGACAGAGTAGATAGATGATTGATTGATGATAGATGATTGATGATGATGATGATAGATAGATAGATGACATATCTAGAACTGACTTCCTTCACATTGTATTAAGATGTCTATCTATATATTCCATTGTTAATTGCTGAACATGGCAGTGAGCTAAATGCTAACAGATTCTGGTATTGTCATTACTACTGAATAAGTTCCTTTCTCAATGTTGTGTAAAAATTGTTTTTCATCATCTCTGATTAGTCAATAAAGAACTGACCAGCCCATAGTGGACAGGAGAGTTAAGGCAGGACTTGCAATCTCAGAAAAGAATGAAGGTTGCTGGGCACAAGAAGAAGGTCACCATGGGGGAGTCACCATGGGGACAAGGATGGAGCAGAGGTGGCCAGAGACTGGAGGACAGGTAACAGGTCATGTGCTTGGAAGGTAGACAGGTGAGAACAGATGAGAATATGTCCATCTATAGTACTTTAAAGCTTACTAATAAATGTAACAGGTCACTATCTTGGGAGCTAGAACAGATAATAGAAAAAGAAAACCTTAGTTCAACAGTTAGTTAATTAATTAGTCAGTCAGTCATCTAGTTAAAATACTTTTAAATGTCTCTTAGGAAACTCTTTTAAGGTACTTTTTTTTCAACTGCAACTTACCCCTGTTTATGGCTCTGTGAGATCACTTTGGTCCTTCTCGGGAAAAATGAGTTCTAAGAGCAACATCTTTTTCTGGTGTACAGACATGGGGGACATTGTACAAGCCAATAGATTTAAAGCTGAAGAGCCTAAGATCTGACTCAGATGCCAGCCTTCTGAAAATTATACACACAAAGAGAGACTGTTACACCACCCCAGAACAGGATACCCCAGCCTCACAAGGGATTGAGCCTGCTTATTTAGCTAGCTGTTCAGGTGGGAATCTTTTGTCTTGAATTTCAAGATTCCATGGCACAGAAACTTAGTCTTATTCATGTATATCATTGCCAGTTCTCCACTAACACACACATACAGATACCCAGATAAACATATGCATAACACAGCTATACATGCAAACACTGACCTGCTATCCTGATTTACATGCCACCTATCACATACCACATTACTATCTCCACTGGCTCAGTAGATCTCCAAGAAATAAAGTGGTACATGAGGCATTACAATTAAACATTGTACATAATGTTTAGAAACCCTGAGTCAAATGGTAACAGTAACACTACTTTGCTCTTTCAAATGTTCATACAAGTGGACTTGACACAAATACAATAACACTTGAAAGGCAGTAGGTGAAAAAAAATGGTTTAAAAAAAATCAAGAGACTTTCAAAACAGCTGGACTGTTCACACTGATTAAATGATGCCTGGTGAATGCTGATGGCTTGGAAGTACCATGGCATTTCCTAATCCATCAAAAGTTTATTGAACACCTCCCTTAATAGCTATGTGCACCACACAGTACCATCCTTATTTTTTAATGCAGGTTAAGTTATTTAATCTCCTCAAAGAAATAACCACTGTTATTAAAATATCTCCTTTTCAGACAAATACACCAAGGTAGAAGTAATTAAGTCACCCTCATGCAGATGGTGGGGAGTGGAATCATAAACTGAGCCAAGCAATAGAAGTCCAGATCACAAGTGTCTAAGCCCGGTGAGATAACAATCCTTGCCCCAAGGTAGGCACTGGGGAGAGCAGGTTCATCCTCTGCTTTTCTAAGAGAGGAATTCCTTTGGGAGTATGCAGGGGAGACATGCTGAAAAACACCTACCCTCACCCACGGCAAGTCCTGGGAGGGTGAAGAAAGACCTCTAGTGACAGATGAGCATAAACTTTGAGGCTAGTCAAAATGTGGACGAGGTAGGAACAGCAACGCGTGGTAGGTGCTATTTTCCCACTGACCTTATTTCCTATTAGCCTTTGGTAAGGAGTTGGGAAGGGGCCATCAAGTCATTCCTAACATCTCAGACATACCTCTGGTAGGCGTGTTCTGGAGCACAAGGTTAGCATTGCATACTCAGGAAATGCCAACTACACTCTGGGAGGAACAACTTTTTCATTAAGCTAAATGTGTAGCCATGAACTTTTTTAGAGAGATACAGGTCAGGCAAGTCTGCTAGGATAAAAGCAAGTGTCTAGGGCATGACCCATTGTAGGAAATTGAAGCTATGCTAAGAACATCCTTTTAAACACCAGTTTAAATGTTAGCCATTCATTAAACAGGTTTATGATTGATGAATCACTGTGCTTGGCATATAGAGGACTCTCTGTGCACTGGGTTCTATGGTCAGTTGGGGTGTGTGGTGGTGTTATTATTCTTGTGTAAGGAAACTCAAATGTTTCTTCTGAAAGTTGAGTTAAGCTTTAACAAATGTATTTGATCAAGTTCATGGTCAGGCTTGATGAAGCATAAGCATCAACATAACTCAACAAAAACGGTAGGATCTTATCCTGCTCCATAAAGTGAAGCCAGTAAGGCCAGCTGCCCAGCTTGTTCTTGGCTCCTCTCTACAAACCTCCTTTTTTCCAGCAGGACCCATTCTGGGATGGGCAGTCTTATGACTTTTAGTAAACGGGTGTTCTAGTTGGCTTCTCTGATGCTATGGTAAACACCATGACCAAAAGCAACTTGGAATGGAAAGGACTTACTTCATCTTATACCTCCATGTCATAAACCACTATTGAGGGAAGTCAGGGCAGGAACTCAGGCATGAACTAAAGCAAACACCACAGAGGTAGTCTGCTCACCGGCTGGTTCCCTGGCTTACTTCTATAGCCCAGGCCCACCTGCCTAAGGGTGACACAGTCCACAGTGCATTGGCCTTCCCACACCTATTACAATCAAGACAATCTCTTACAGACATGGACATGGGCCGGTGTGATCCAGGCAATTCTTCCAGGTGACTCTAGATTGTATCAAGTTGACAATACAAACTAACCAGTACAGCCAGGAAGTGGTGGTTGTTTCATTTCAGGAATTTCTGGGTCCCTACCTGCTGTAAGGCATGGCTGGCATACCCTGTCCTCTACCCTAAATCATTCCCTAGTCCAGGGGTGGGGCTTCCCTCTCCCAGAGGCTCTTCACTATATATTCCAGACATTTTAGTCCCCACCCTGCTCTCCTCTCTCTTTCTATATTTCTCTTCTCTTCTCCTTTCTACTCTGTGCCTATGCCCTCTTCCCCCTCTTCCTCTCTTGCCTCCCTCTCCCTCCCCCCTCTTTGTCTCTGTCTCTGTCTGTCTGTCTCTGTCTATCTGTCTGTCTGTCTGTCTCTCTCTCTCTCTCCCCTCTCTCAGTGGCCAAGAGCTGCTTCAAACAAACCAGCATTTTATATAATATAACAATCTCTTGCGGTTTAGCTCACTCCATTTAATCAGTGGTCCACCATGTTAATCCGAGCACTCAGGAGGCAGAGGCAGATGATCTCTGTGAGCTCAAGCCTAGCCTGGTCTACAGAGTGACTTCCAGGATAGCCAGGGTAACACAGAGAAACCCTGTGTCTGAAGACAAAACAAAATGAAACTAACCAGTACAATGAGGCAGGTCAGAAAATACCTTCTAGTCAATTCTTAGTCAAAAGGGCAGGAGAAAATTAGAGGTACTGTTTTCAGAGTTTATAGGTGGCTTTAGAAAAAAATGATAGCGGTTTCTATAATCCACTGCTGGGAAGGGAAATTCTAATCTCCTTGGCTTACCTCATTAAGAGAAAAAAAGAGTGAGAAACAGGACAGGAGGAGGATGGAGAAGAGCCTTTGGCTCTTCACTTTTGGAGCATAGCTTTCTAAGCCCCGATGATGCTATACTGCCTATAGTTACGACATGGCAGAGCTAGGCCTGGAACCCAGCCCAAGTCATCCTAGTGCCAGGATTTGTACAGTAACTGTGGTTTATCTCCACAGTGCTTGCAGGTGTTTGCATCTGAGACAAAGTTAATACCAGTTCACAGGAGGAACTGGTAACTCACCGAGACTGAATGTAGAGCTCAGCCGTGGATCTTTGTATAGTCCTCAAGAAAAAGTGTCTCTGAATGCCACTGTTGAGTTTGTGTAAAGGGCAGGGGTCAAATCTTCAGGGAGACACTGGCAGGGGTCAGGGATGCAAGACTTTCTTTTTCTCACTTCAAAGTTTTTATGAACTTCAAGTATGGGTGGTTGGCTTCTTTCATTCAATTTTAATTATGGCAGGCTGTATAAAGGCAGGTCAAAGGAAGGTCTGGTATAATGCTAAACCTGGGACAAACTACTTATTTTAATATCAGGGAAGTGGGTAAACAGAAGAACCAAAAGGATGGTAGGGTGCCGGCCTGGCATGCACAGAGCAGTGGGTCAGGCCCCAGAATAGCACAAATGAGCACAGAGTGATGATAGCCTTTTAGTGGAAGAAAGTACCAATCTGTCTAGTCATCTTAAAACCACACCGAGGGCACTGAGAGTGGAGTACAATGTCAGAACGCAAGGCTGGCAGGCGCAAGGTCTGGGTTGGGGGAGGGGAGGAAGGGGGGAGGGGAGAAGGAAAGGGAAAAGAAGAAGGGAGATGGGGGAGGGGGAATTAAAGGCCCAGGGGTTTCTGAAATAAACAAAGGGGAAAAAAATAAAATAAAAATAAAAAATCTAGCCAAAATGCTAGTCTTCAGAAACTATCCAGACAGCCGAAGAAATGCAGAGAACGCGGAAAGAAAGGGCAAGGCAAGACATGTCTGGCCGGTGGCAGCTGCATGGCTCCTGCCCAGCTTCCTGCATTCCCTCCTACCTTAATGAAAGGGCCTGGATTTGAGACCCAAAGCTGGCAACCAGGTGTCAATCTGTGGTGGGTGCATATGCGAACCACTGCTGAAAACAAGGAAATGGGACCTGTGTTGTACAAGTGACTGGCGGTGGTGTCGCTACAATAGACCTCAAGTGGTCAAAGTATGGAAGATAACATTTATTTCAGGAAACAAATTAGCATTTTAGGATGAATAACAGGCTCATATGTGAACTATAATCTTTGAAGCTTTCTAGAATTTTCCTTCTCCCCCTTCCCGGCTGCCACGTGTCTTGCCTCCCCCACCCTCTCTTGACCACTGCTGATTTCATTCTCCTCAAAAGATCAAAAGGTGGCATGTCTTGGCATCCCAGGCAGGACAGAGTGTTTCTGATGTCACTGTGGAAAGAGGGACACATTTGACATGGCCTCAGCTGCACCTTTATATTTGACGACAATTACAGTGCAGCTTACCCATTCGTTTATCTTGCGCCATCGGTAGGATTGCTAAATATTGGCAAAGGACAGGTTAACACTCCTGATAAAGCTTGGCAAAGCTTAAATAAACATCTTTGCAATTCGAGGCATGAGTCTGTTCAGCTATTCTAGTCCTTCTTTTTAGAATGTAGGTTTAACCTAAGGTTCATTCAAATAATGGTCTTTGAAAATCCAATCCAAATGTGTTTCACTCTCAAACGCTCTTACACTAACCATGTGTGCAAAAGATAGATAAATACGTATTTTTTTATTTTTATAAAAGGGAGGATTTGTAATTTGTGTCATAACCTTGGAGGTATTTGGGGGGAAATTATAAGCAAAAGAATTGCTTCTCTGTATGAAAATTTCTGAGGACTAGTTGGCAACGTTGGCCTTGGTGCTGCTGCCTGGCCTACTGGAGTTTTGGTGCACAGTCCTTTATCCTCTTGGCTCCTGTCACTGTCTTTACTTTCCTGAGAAGTGTGTGTGTGTGTGTGTGTGTGTGTGTGTTTTCTAGGTGTCTATGTTTGCCTATGTGTGTGTGAGTTTGTGTCTTTGTGTTGTGTCTATGTATTTCTGTGTATCTGTGTGTCTATGCATGTGCCTGTGTGTGTCTGTGTATGTCTATGTGTGTCTCTCTGTGTGCATCGATGTGTGTATATTTGTGCGTATATCTGTGTGTGCTTGTGCATGCCTGTATCTGTGTGCATGTATTTGTGTTTATGTCTGTGTGTGTGTACTTGCACATGCCTGTATCTGTGTGTCTGTGTGTGTATTTGTGTTTATGTCTGTGCGTGTGCTTGTGCATGCCTATGTCTGTGTGTGTGTTTGTGTGTGTGTCTGTGTCTGTGTATCTCTGTGTATCTGTGTGTGTTTATGTTTCACAGTATCTGCTTGATTTGGACTCTTCAGTTGTTTTTCTTCCCCTTGCTACAAAATGTCGTCTTGTCTTTCCAGCATTTCAAAAGGCCTCCCCAGTGACTTGACTTTGAAGAAAGCTACAGGGTCGAGCTCAATGGAAAGCTTAGAATGACAGGGAAAGTCCCAGAACAGGGACTGCTTGCTTGTTCTCTCTCTCTCTCTCTCTCTCTCTCTCTCTCTCTCTCTCTCTCCTTCTCTCTGAATAAAGAAAAGTAAAAATAAAACGCTGTCTGCAGCTGGGACATGAGTGCCCAGACAAGTATCGTGGACACGCAAAGGACACTGAAATAGAAACGGCCTTCCTAGAAAGGGCTCCTGGGGCTAAATAGGCACTAAAGTAGAAACCTGGACAAGACGAGCCTCGTGGCAGGTAGTTTAGCACCCATGAGTGGACTGAGGTTGTGGAAGGTCAACTCATGTAAGAATTGAGACACACATACACCCACACCCCATCCCAAGGATGCAAGGATTCAGCAGGAAGCTGCGAGTCAGCTAACCCTGTCCCCACCCACACCCTGCCTTTTGTTCATGCTTAACTGTTTACTGTATCCATCAGTACAACTTTCAGTCCCAAATCTGAATTGTGTCTCCACCTGCTTTCTTTCCTCTCTTATGCCGTAACTCCACCCCCTCCCAGCTCCCTGCTCCTTACACCGGGTGCCCTGGCCTCCAGTGGTTTGCCCTTTTCCTCTTAATCCCGTCCTGCAAACTTCCTCTTCTCTTGCTATTGCTTGTTTGCACTCACTGGCCAGATTCTAAATCTTAAACGGAGTATCTGTTCGCAGGCTGCTGAATGGAGCTGAAGAAATAAAAAAGGGTCCTGCTGCTACTGAAAACCATGCTCCCCTCCCCAGCAGGATGGCAGAGAAGGGAGGATGCTGAGGTCCAAATTAACATACAAAAGACACCAGACTGGGAACCCCTCTACAGCAGGGCTGACTTTTCACAGCGAGTGCGCAGGCTACCGGCAGGTCCTAATGGGCGTTTCACACCCTGTTTGGCAGCTCGACTGTGCTCCTAGTTAGGGGTTCACTGCTCTTAGGAGTTTCCTCAGCTTGGAGTGACACCTTTTCCTGGTCCCTTCATGAAGCTGAGCAGTCCCCATCATCCTACATCCTATGATTTTTCATAGCACATGCCTTCGTATAATGAAGAGCAAGGCTCTCTGCCTCACCTAGGACCAAAGTAACTTGTCTACACAGTTTCTCCTTTCTATCAAGCCTTGGTGAAGAAGTACTTCTTCGAGCACTTTGTGTTTGATGACCGCTCTCTGCTTTTCCCTCAGGTTACCTTAGCGTGCTCATTTAATTTAACAGGAAGAAAGAAAATCTCTATCTTTTCACTTTCCTTTTTCCTTGTACAAAGATTGTTTTTTATAGCCAGGCATGGTCGCACACACCTGTAACCTCACCTCTTAGGAAGCAGAGGCAGGCAAATCTCTGTAAGTTCAAGGGCAGTGTGGCCTACATAGGAAGCTCTAGGCCAGCCATAGAAACATAGTGAGATCCTGGATATATTGTTTAATAGAAATCTTTTTAAAGCTAGCGGTTCAGAGAACTGAAGTGTGGTTCCAAGCATTGACTTCAGGTATCACAACAGCCTGAAACTCCAACTACAGGGGTTCTCATGCTTTCTCCTGGCCTTAAGGGCACTAGCACACATGTGAACACACCCAGACACACGTACAAACAATTAAAAATAAAAGAAATATCTTTAAATTTTTTAAATAAAAAAAAAACTTTTTAACTGCTTACCATCTGTATCTGCTTATTTACTTACTCATATTTCATTGGTTTCAGATGTAGTTTCTAAAGTCATCACTACTGTATATAGATATTTGGAAAGACATACACTGCAGAATAGGAATTTCTAGACAAACCAGTGCCCATCTCAATTCTGTTTCTCTTGAAACCTTTCTTTTAACATTCAGGTCACCTGAATATCATCCTGTTACTAATTTTCTTCAGTGGTGGACATAGGGGGTTTTCTCCCCAATTTTTGTAATTGTTTTTTACTTGTTATTGTTATTATATTATTATTGTTGTTGTTTTTATTTGATTTTGAGACAGATATCCAAGTTGCCTAGGCTAGCCTGGAGACTGCTGAGCATCAGAACGTTGCTTTCAACTTCCTTTTTTTTTTTTTTAACTGCCATTTTATTTTACTAACAAAATAAACAAACAAGATAATTTTAAAAATCACATTAAAGTCGGACAAGACAAACCAATAGAAGTAAAAGAGCCCACAAGAAGACACAAGAACCAGAGACCCACTCATTTGTATACTCAAGAGTCCCATAAAAACACTAAACTGAAAGCTATAAATTATATGCAGAGGGCCTGGTGCAGACCCATGCAGACCTTGTGCTTACTGCTTTAGTCTCTCTCTGTGGTTCAAATGAGCGTCAATCAGTTGACTCAGAGGCCTTGTTCTCCTGATGTCCTCCGTGCCCTCTGCCTCTTACACTCCTTCCACCTTCTCTTCTATGAGGTTCTCTAGCTCTGAGGAAATGGATTTGATAGAGACATCACGTTTAGAACTGAGTGTTCCAAGGCTTCCCACCCCCCTTCTTACCTACCTCTCCCTCTCCTTCCTCTTCTCCCTGTCCCTCTGCCCAATGTTTTCTGTGGGTCTTTGTATTTATTCTCATCTGCTTAGGTAGAAGCTTCTGATGATGGCTGAATAAGGCACAGAATATCATTAGGAGTCATGTTATCACTTTTTCTTAGACAGTAGTAGTATTTGATTTTACCCTAAGTCTCTGGCCTATGTAGTCCCTGGCTCTTGGTCACCCAAGCAGCGTCATGTATAAGTCCCATTTTGTGGAGTGGACCTTAAATCAAATCTGACACTGGT
>OU015750.1:82075494-82163978 GCA_907169655.1 Acomys percivali
TAAGTCCCATTTTGTGGAGTGGACCTTAAATCAAATCTGACACTGGTTAGTTACTCCCACAAGCTTCGTGCCGCCATTGACAAGAGGGCCTTGCCGTCAGTTTGCGGAGAGCAACCAACTGTCTTGGCAACAGCCTGAGTTGTTTGGGGATTTTCACAGGACTTCTTCAGCCAACAACTCAACTGGATATAGCCCAGTCATGGTATTGAAAGCTTCATTTGGTGACAAAATGTAGGCAGCTGGGGCCCTATCTTCTCCACTATTTGTAGACTTCATTAGGATCACCTTCATATATTTTAGGAAGTTTCCACTGTACTAGGTTTCCACACAACCCTCAAATGCACCTCAGTTCTAGATGTCCCTCCCCACACTCCCTCACCCTCACCATCTGATCCACAGAACCTACTCCTTTCCTTTTCCCAGGGAGAGCCACATGTCTCCCGTAGTCCTGTTCTCTACCCCCTAACCTCTCAGGGTCTATGGATTGTAGCTTGATTGTCATTCACTTAATAGGTAATCTCAGCATATAAGTGAACATGTACCATTTTTTATCTTTCTGGGTCTAGGATACCTTACTCAGGATGATTTTTTTCTAGTTCCATCCCATGAATCTGCAAATGCCATTATTTTAACAGCTGAGTAATATTCCATTGTGTAAATGCACCACATTTTCTTTACTTAATCACTCACTGATGGAAATCTAGTTTGTTTCCAATTCTTGGTTATTGTGGATAGAGCTGCAATGAACATAGTTAAGCAAGTGTCTTTGTAGTAGGATGAAGGATGCTTTGGGTATATTCCCAAGAGTGGTATAACTGGATCTTGAGGTAGACCAATTCCCATTTTCCCAAGGAACCACCGCACCGGTTTCCATAGTAGAAATGGAAGAGTGTTCACCTTATTCTACATTCTTGCCAGCATGAACTGTCACTTGTTTTATTGATCTTAGCCGTTCTGACAGGTGTAAGGTGAAATCTCAAAACAGGTCTGCTTTGAATTCCCTTAACAGCCAACAAGTTTGAACATTTAATTATTTCTCCACCACGTGAGTTCCCTCTACTGAGAAATCTGTTTAGATCTATGCCTCATATCTAATTGGATTATTTGGCTTTTTGATATGTACTTTCTTGAATTCTCTATATATTTTGGATATTAGTCCTCTATCAGATATGGAGTTAGTAAAAATATTCCACATCCTGTAGGCTGCCACTTTAATCTGAATAACATTGTCTTTTGCCTTACAGAAGCTTTTCATTGGGGATAATCTATTAGTTGTTGGTCTTAGTGGCTGCACTAATGCTATTCTGTTCAGGAAGTCGTCTTCTGTGCCAGTGAGTTCAAGGCTCCTGCTTTCAATTTCTGATTCACTTACCACCCCCTCTCAAGCACTGACATCTCAAGTACGCACCACCATACCCAGCTTCTGTTAGGTTTTCCGATTTTCACCAGAAGGGCTAGAGTTTCTGGGTACCTGTGACTCTGAAATGTCGCTCTGTTGACCCCATGTTTGATAGGTGCTCAGCACGTGGAATTCTCCTTTGGAATTTGGAAGGCAATACTCTATCCCTAGCATCAAGGGTAACTGTTGGGAATTTCAACGACATTCAAGTCTTCTTCATTGCTGTCAGATTTATAAGAACAAACTTAATTTTTTGGTTTACATATTATTATGGTGTGTGAGTGTGTGAATTTATGGTGTGTGTGTGTGAGAGAGAGAGGGAGAGGGAGAGAGGGAGAGAGAGAGAGAGAGAGAGAGTCGGCACAGGTATACAATGGCACGGAAGTCAAAGGAAAACTTTGTGGAGTCACTTCTTGCCTCCCACTTCCTACCCTGCTTTGGGAGTGCTAGCTTAGCAACTGTATTTTGTTTGTTTTTGTTTCTTTTATGTGGGTTCCAAGGACGGACCAGTCATCAGGCCTGTGTGGCAAGTGGTTTTATCCACTGAGCAACCTTGCCAGCCCTACAAAAACAAACAGGAAACATCTAGAAAAGTTGCAGGATGGCAGAACTTCTTCCTAAGCTATTTGAAAGGCTCTCAAGCCGAAGCCTTAACACCCACACTCCGTGTTTACCCTCTAGAAGGACAAGTGCCATTCTGCATAGTGGAATGCAGCCAACAAAATCAGGAAGGCAGCATTGGCCCGTGACTCATTTACATACTTCTAGACTACTTAGCATCCTACTAATAGTTGCTCAATTATCCTAACACTACTTATACTTAAAGGACACTGATCAGAGCCACCGTGGTAAGTCTCTTAGTCTTCTTCAGTCTGGAAGCACTCTTCATCTCCCTCTTGACTTCAATTATTTTGACAGCTCTGGACACTTTTTTAGCATTCCTTCTGGGTTCTTGTTGTGTCTACTTGTTAGGTTGTATTACATTCAGGGTATATATTTCTTGGCAGGAGGAGTGCAAGCATTAAAAAATAACCTTCTCAGTATATTGTAATAGTTTTTTTTTTTTTTAATGCATGATACTTCTTAGTCTATTCTTTTACATTTTACTTGATCATTGCACTAAAAAGTTCATCTTGGGCAGATAACATGGGGTTGGCACATCTTACTTAACACAGTCTGATAGCTCTTACCAGTTGATTGGGCTACTTAGATCATCTGAATTAATGTAATTACTAACATGGTGGCATTAAATCTATATCCTCACTTGTGTTTCATATTTATTACATTTCGTTGTTCCTTTTTTTTTTTTTTTTTTCTGAATTACTTACTTGTTTTCTTTCAAGGCCTACTTTATTTCTAACTATGTGTTTGTGTCTATGTGGGGGCATGTTCAAGTGCCCACAAAGCCAGGGCCATAGGGTCCCTCTGGAGCTGGAGCTGCATGTGATTGTGAGCCACATATGGCACATGTATGCAGGAAACAAATGCAGGTCCTCTCCAAGAGCAGTACACATTCTTAACTGTTGAGCCATCTCTGCAGGCCATTTTTTTTTCTTCTGAATTAGATGACTTCAGTTTAGTATCCCATTTCAACTCCACTATTGGATTCTTATCTATACATCTTAAAAAATATTTTAGTGGTTTTTCTATAGTTTATAATATGCATCTTTATCCTGTCACCACATGCTCTTATTAAATTGTTTAAATAATGTATTCCACAAGGAATATAGTATTAGTCAACACCATCACATCTTTTATATATAAGAATATTACTACTGTAAACCTACATTTTTCTCTTTCTACCTCATGTTCTCGTTACTATGTATATCACTCCTGTATGTATTAAAAATATAATACTACATTGTTACTAATTATATAAAATATTTTATTATATAAAATAAATATAAATCTATAATACTAATTATATAATATTTTAATCAAAAAAGTAAATAAAGATGAAATAAATAAAAGAGGCATGTGGGGAAAGATGAAGAACTTGTAAAAATAGACGGTAGTAATAAATGGTTAGGCAATGGAACCCCCTCAAATGCACACATAAAATGGTGAAGTGGTACATTTTTATGTAGTGTATATTTCACCAGAGAAAGTTTTTCCTATTTACTTCCAGATCACTATCTCATATCATTTTTTATTCAGTTAAAGGAACAGTGTTCAATAATTCTTAATGATCAAATATTTTGGCAGGGACTGGAAGGATGGCTCAGAGGGTAAGAGTACACACTGCTTTTATGGAGAGGACCAGATTTTGGCCCTTGGCACTCATGTCAGGCAGATTACAGCTACCTGCCACTTCCGCTCCAGGAAATTTGAGGAATCATAGCCTCTACAGGCACCTTTACATACATAATGTCATACATACATGCATACGCATGAAAAAAATTGTATACATTTAAAAATCTTCTGGAGACAATCTCTTCCACTTATTTTTATCTAGAAGTTTGTACTTCCCTAGCTAAGTTTAATTGTCAATCTGACACAGGCTACAGCCATCTGAGAGGAAGACCTGAACTGAAAATTGTCTACCTCAAATTGGTCCATAGGAATATCTCCAGGGCACTGCCTTGATTGTGAGTTGATACAGGTGGGTCCAGCCCACTGTGGGTAGCACCATTCCCTTGGCAGGAGGTCCTGTTCTGTGAAAGGAAGTCTAGCCAATTAGAAGCCAGAGAAAATCAGCAAGTAGTGGTCCTCCATTGTTTCTGCTTCAAGTTCCTGCCCTAGATTCCCTCAAAGAGAGAATCTAACCTGCAGGCTGGAATAAGACCTTTCCTCCTCTGAGTTCTTATCTCAGATTGGTTTAGCACAGCAATGGAATGAGACTAGAAAACTTACTTTGAAAAATCATCTCATATAAAACTGACTTTTTTTTAGCTTTTTTTTTTTTTTTTTAGCTTATTTTTTCACAACCTTCTGACTTGCATTGGGTTTTTTGTTTGTTCGTTTCTTAGTTTTTTTAGAATCTGTGATAATTGTTTTGTACCTTTTATTCTACTTATTTGGCTAAGATTAATGGTCAGGTATCATTAAACACAAACTATAAGTTTAAATATTTTATAGCTAAATTGAATATTATTTGTGACCCTACGGATATGCTATTTCAGGTCAATCACTTAATTTCCAAATAGTTTAGATGGTTCTATACATGATGGTAATTTCTAATTTATGTATATTTTGATCAGAGTATAGACTCAGCAACTCCACAATTTGTTGAAAAATTTTAGACATGTTTTAGGGCTCAGTACTTCTCTGATATTCTATGAGCTCGTAAAAACTGCATATTCTACAGTTGCTAAGAATAGTCTATTAGGCTAAGTAAACTCTAACATCAATAAAAGAAACTGACTCAAAATAAAGTTAAGACACTAGACATTAAACTCTAATCTCCATATTCATGTATGTACCCTCACAGAGATGTGCGTGCAGACACACACACACACACACAAACACAGGGCTATAATTTACTATTTGTTTTCCACTGGGATCATCTACATTTTTTGCTCCCCCTTGCTTTTTTTTTTGCTTGCATTTCCACTTTACTACTTGAAGCTTCTGGATTCCTCAATTGTCCCTATACACACACATCGTTACACTGTTTTCAGTGCCTAATGAAAGAATCCCAATATGTTTAGCAAATTACCATAATTTCACCAGAATTGTTTTTAACAGCACATCAAACCAAATAAAAGTACTTTTCAAAAATATAAACATTTTAGTCCCCTAATTTGTTATTTTTAAATTTTATTTTATCTATTTTGTGTGTATGAATGTTTTGCATAAGTGTATGTATGTATGTGCGCCATGTGTGTGCAATGCCTGAGCGTGCCAGAAGATGGCGATGTATCATTTGGAACATGGGTTACAAATGGTTGTCAGCAACCAAATTGGGGCTCGGAGCAAAGCTGAGGTCCTTTGCAAAAGCAGCAGGTGCTCCTAATAACAGAGTGACCTCACCAGCCCCATGTTTGCTATTTCTCTGTCTGTTCAAGCACATACTTTATAATTTTGCTTTTATTATACAGCTTTTAAGGAAATTAGGTGAATATAATCTGAGGTTCTGCCATTCTGCCTACACATTGGCGAAAAGGATGGAGTTTGTGACTTCTGTTTCAATTCTCACACTTCAGAATCCTGTGATCTGATCCACACATCTTGTCAGTTCAGAAGCAATTGCATTTCTCTGTCCATGTTTCTATTTTTATTCCATTTTGGTGCAAGTTTTGTTAATGAGAAGACTAATCTAGGTTTTGAAATATTTTCTTCCTATCTCTTCAAATATCTAGCATGCTTCCTCCAACAGAAGAATTATATCTTATGCTACATTTCCTGCTTTAGACTGATGACTCTTCACCAAAGTTCAGTTATTATCTTGATGCCCTACAGCAATTGTTCCTGCCTCAGCCTTGAGCCTTCCCTGTCTATATGGGCTTCTACTTTGCCCTGTCCATCATGTTGTCTCTTTTTTCTCTTAACAGTTAAGAGAAAGAGATATGCATTTGTTTGCTAACCCGCTTTTCATAGGCAGTTTTATATCATACAACGCATCTCTCTCCCCTTCTTATTTCATATTCCTAACATAACCCCTACACTGGAAGATACTGGATTAATTTAAACACAGCTCTTGAAAACATGATGGGAGGAAGAAAGGAATGGAAACGTTGGTATTAAGCAATAGCAGGTGACTTTTAAGAAACCATCTATACTATTTTAACAGGAAGTAGTACCTTAAAATAGGAACATTAACTTGATGTGAAAATGTTAAGACTATACCACAAACATTGAGTAAAACTGACAAAATGTCTGAATATAAGCTGGACATGGCTGCCCACATTTTTACTGTCTTAGAAAATACAGGTTGGTAAGCAACTCATCACTGTGGGATTCTCTGACATTTGACCCTGCAGAAGAAGCCAGACTAAGAAAGTTCAAAGGGGAACATTGCCATCTCTGGACAGATGAAATGCAACGAATGGGCTCAATCATGTCAGAAGCTAGTCAAAATAGGAATTTTAATTTCTTTAAAAAAAAAAAAAAAAAATAATAACAAAAAGGGAATAGGGGGGAGGGATTTTTTTTAAAAAAAAAAAAAAAAAAAAAACAGCGCCTTAATGATGAGCAATTTTAACCAATTAAAGTTTAGACTAATTGCTGTGGTGATTTTTGGAGAAGAATGAAGCTAATGAGTTTCTGAATGTCAACTACAATTTCTGAGTGCTTTTAATTTGCAATCTTTTTATTTAGTGGAGAAAGCCTCGGAGACTCATTTTAAAATGTATTCAAACTGCATTTTTGTTTTTCCAGCTGTATTTTGGAAAGGAATTCTCCTTTACTATAATATCCCACCAGATTTTTGGAAGTAAAATCTTCGAAAGTCTTCCCTAGGAGTGTCAAAACCGTATGCTCGGTCTGATTCTAAAAATAACTGCGTGATGATATACAGGATGAGCATCTGGCCTTATGCACTAATCCCACAATCCAGAGGGAAATAGGTGACAGATTGCTGGACCTAGGAATCCATTCAGATAACTCTGCTAAGAGCAGTGGCATTGCAATTTTTTTTTATATATAATTTTAATTCTTATCAATTTTCACTGAAAGATACTTTGAGGAAATGCCTGAGGATTTTGAATTCACTGTGTGTTTCAGTTAGATAGAATGAAATCCCCCTCTACTCCACTTTCTTGGAAGCAACTAGGGGAAAAAAAATAAGAATGGCAATTTCTCTTTTCCTTCTTACCTTCCTAGCTATTAATTGCAATAGACATCCAGATAGAGAACAGCTATCTATGCATTAACCCTACTTCAGCCTCAGCCTTGACCTGGAGATCAGTGGACAGAAAGGAGGCAAACTACACACACACAGGAATAATTGTCATGCACCCTCATGCTGGAAGGCGGTGCCTTTCCCTTGCCAGTCCTGATGTTTACAGGGAAAGCAGCGAAAGGGGCTACAAAGTCAAATGCACAGTCACATGCGCCCAGCCACATGAAAGGGAAGAAGTAATGAGCTATTTTTTCCCTGCAGTTCCTCTTTGCATTCCTAACTGTTTTTTACTTGTTTGGTTGTTTGGGTTTTTTTATTTTTGTTTTTGTTTTTTTTAGCACTAAAGTGATATCTGATAATGAGGTAGAGAGAATACACCAAAAAGAAAACATGAAGGGGGGGGAGGTGAAAGAAAAAAAAAAAAAGAAAAGGACATCAAACCCAGAATGGCTCCTTGTGTCTCCACTTCAGACCCATGCTGCCAATTATTTCAGGCCTAGGAGACAAGAAAACTGCCAAGTCCGACGGGTACAATGATTGTCAGGGCGGCAGACAACATGAAAACAAACAAGGAGAATAGGTCCGTTGATGGTTTATTAGTGTAATATTTGCTAAATGAATTGCTGTGGGAAAGTTGCTAACGTGTGACATCACTCCACCCCAAATTGCACAGATCTGTTGAAAAGGACCACGAGATCCTTGGGTGATGTACACGGGATGAATTTAAGAGCTTTGACCTTTTTTAGCATAATTCAGGGACACTGATCTTTGAAATATACTTTAGTCCAGATAAACATGCATAATAAGCTAATGAGTTCAATATAATTAGCTGACCTCCAGAGGTCATTAAATTCACATGTTTTATGTAGATAAAGAGGCATATTACCTACAGATCTATTAACTATAAATCACATATTTTGTGTGTGTCCACTACTGATAGTCATATGTAGTTTTCCTCCATGAGTATTTGAGAATTTACAAACTTTGAGAGATACTGTGCCCCTCTTCAGCAGTCACTGCCTATCAGAGAAATAGGGCAGAAATGCCTCTGAGATTCTTCAACTCAAAGCAGAGGGTACAGTGTACATTCCAGCCATTTTTGATATAAGCGTTTATATAATTTTTAAAAGAATCATATCATGTGTCTGGATAATAATTTTATAGTGTTTACAAACAAGGGCTTTAAAGGTTTTTTTGAAGTCAAGCCTCTTCCTTTGACATGAAAGAGAACAGGTCTTGAGAGATGGAATGACCTGCCCAAGGTCAAACCTTGAGTTTGCAAAGCACTAGACTAGAAAGATTTCCATAACGAGATGTGCTCATGGGCACTGAGTCCCACCAAGGGGTCAGATTCTCCTTGTCGTTAACACTCTTGTTTTTCCAAGCTGTTTGTATTTCTAGAAACGGCCTTTGATGGAATATTTTCTCATGCACTCTCTGAAATATAACCTTTTATTTTCAAACATCGAGATTCTTTTTTGTTTTTTTTTTTTAACTTTCCATTGTAGACTTAAAGCTTTTGTATATTATGAAAGAATAACTTAAATTGGGAAGATTTACTTGAAAGATTTATAAAGCTTGTCAGTTTATAGATAAATTGAAAGTGTATTTGTCATTTCAGATGGTTGTGCACTAGAGACTTAGAGGAAATATTCATAGTATCAGAAGTTAGTGTAGTTAATACACTTATTTCTACTTTTTTTAACCTTCATTTTAAAAAATGCTTTGGTATTAACTAGCAAATACAAGACTAAGACAGTAGGGAAAAAAGAATTGTTAATGATATTCATGTTTCTTCAGATGTTTTTGTAAACAGTTTAAGAGGAAAGATATAAAACGCATTATTTCTGGAAAATGAGTCAAGACCATTAACTTCATTTGGGAAACAGGACGTGCACACACATGCGTGTATACTCTTGTGGCTTTGAACATATTAGCAAAAAGCTGTTTTATTTTGGAAAACAATGTTTTGTTGGTTATGGAAGACTGTCACCTGCTGTGTCACAGATGCTAAGCAAATGTTCATGAAAGTTAGTTGAGAGTGTTGCTTAGGACTTTTTCTTTTCTTTTAATTTATTATAATTTATTCAGATTACAACTTGATTGTTATCCCTTCGCTTGTATTTTCCGGTTCCTACCCTCCCTCCCTCTTCTGCCCTATTCCCCTCCCCTAGACCTCTGACAGAAGGGGACCTCTTCCCCCACCATATGACCTCAGCCTATCAGGTCTCATCCAAACAGCCTGCTTCCCCTTTCTCTGTGTACCTCCTCACCAAGGGGAAGCGATCAAATCAGGAGGATTTTTTTTTTTTCATTTCTTCAAAGTATAATAAAATCTATCCCAGTGTGGTGGTGCACACTTTCAGTCCCAGCACTCAGAAAGCAGAGACAAGGCAAGCCTGGTCTACAAAGTAAGTCTAGGACAACCAGGGCTGTTGAGCAGAGAAACCCTGTCTTGAAAAATCTAAATAAATAAATAAATAAATAAATAAATAAATAAATAAAATCTATTAGTGTACCACTTACTAAGAGCCACTAATGAGTCTAATAGAGACCTTAGATTTAGATCAAGCCATAGGAAGTCTACAACAAAATTCCTCAATTAACAAATATATTAGTTGGCATTACAATACAATCCAATTCATTTGGTGTTCTCTGTGGTAGAGTAAGCTGGGAGTTTTACCTACAAACCCACCGGCACACAACCTGGACTTCAACTATTGAGAAACATGCATTAGGTGATTATTTCAACCTGAACAACTGTGACGCCTCCTTTTTCCCAGGACCAGTTGAGCCGTCTCTCAGAGACCACCGTAAGCAGCTTCTTTTCATGGGGCGCAGCTTTGCATGTAGATCTCCAGCCCCACGGTTATAATGATGCTTTTTTTTTTTTAAATCACGATCATAAAGCATTTAATTGCACAGAGCAATTTAGAAAACAGTTCAGGTCAAGACAGATCATAATCTAAGACAGATAGCACTGCTGCAAAAAGCAGAGAGGCTGTGCCACCAACAAAATAATAAGCAATGAATAATTACGGAGATAAAACTTCAGAGTTTCACGATGTCTTTGTTCAGGATAAATGCGTTCTAGACATGTCACCTCTAATTGCTAAATGTTTTAAAGGGCCATCGGGGGATGTTATTTTCTTACTGTACTTTTATGACTAGAGAAATCCTGATTTTTTTTTCCACTACTACATCATGAAATAGTGGGACTTGGGAGGATATCAAGAAATAAAAGAGTTGTCGTAAAACATCATTTGAGCACATAGGGTTAAGTGTTGTTGTTATTTTGTTTTGTTTTGTTTGCTTATTTAGTTTTGTTTTTTCAAGACAGGAGTTCTCTGTGTAACCTTGGCTGTTCTGAAATTTGTTCTGTAGATCAAGCTGGCCTGGAACTCATGGAGATCCACCTGTCTCTGCCTCTGCTTCCCAGGTGCTGGGGTTAAAGGAGTGTGCCACCACCATGATATATATATATATATATATATTAGACAAATCTCAATCTACCATCTCATCTGGCCTTGAACTGACTGAGCAGTCCAGGCTAGCCTGGAACTTAGGATCTCCTATCTCTCCTTCCCAAGTGCTGTAATTATACCACCACGCTGTCTTTAACCACAACTATTACCTAACTATGCTCTTCATTTACACCTTAATGTTCAGAAAGCCATGCTGCATACAGATCTGAATTTGCATACTGGCATACTCTCAGTTTGAACTTTGATCTACCTACCAGAGTTCTCAGCTTACAGGATCTGGCTTCATGACATTGCACTAGTTTCTAAAGCTCAGAAATGTTATCTCAAAAAACAAGAATGGAGTTATAAAATAATTACTTTATTCAACTTCCTGGTTGTAGAAATGAAGAGTGTTTCCTACAAATGGAAAAGCAAATGCCACTGAACACCGTGTTCAGCGTAGGTCAGCAGGAAATAATACTGTCAGAGATGTGTCTCTTTAGAACCAAAAGCAATCCTAGTCCAAGATTTAATCCACTTTTTATGTTTTCACTTAATGCCTCTTTCACTGTGGGTCCTCATCCTTTTCCAAGTTTCATATTAGAAAATCGGTACGGCCTCTAAAACTTCATTAACAAGAACAAATCCAGTATCCATTGATTTCTTCTCAAAAGGCACTCTAACCCATCAGGTAACTTAGTTTTACTCCTGAGGATAATCTAGGCTTGAAAAACTCAATAGGACACAGACAAATAACTAAGAAAATGAGATCTGTTGAGTTTTGGAGTGTCTGGGGTGCTGAATGGGACCAGAATGATGAAGTCTAAATGCCTTGTAAATGGGAAGCCAAATCCATTGGCTGCCAAGTTAACACTTTGAGGATCATTCAATAATTTCTCTCATGATAAAGACGCTGTCTCCAGAGCATGCGTCATCATGGCCACCAGCATGGACTCACAGAGTACCTTCTTTGGCTTCGGCTTGGAACAGTATGACGTGGTCTAAAGTCTTTGTGTTGGGTGCGGTAGGAACAGATCTGGCCCTTGAGCCCTATGTACCACCTAGAAACAGCTGCTTCCCTCTCTTTGTCAGTGATGTCAATGACACATATGATTACTAATTACCAGGTCACTTTTCCTCTTTGTATAATAAGGACAGCTATTACTGTCAGACTTGGACAGACAGCTATTATATATAATAAATTTTAAAAGGACCAGATGGCAGGGAGCAAGAGAAGTCCTGAACAAATATGTATTGTTAACATGGGCACAGCCACGTCAAGAGCCAATGCCTCAGTTCCATGGGAACAGCAAAACCTGGCTTGAGTGTTGGCAAAGCCTTCCTTGGGTCCAAGTACAAATGTTGACAGTGTGTGCTGGAGATGTCCACTATAGCTTTCTTCTCCTGGGGCTTTATGGTCTTACAAACTGATCCCCGCCCCGACCAAGATTAGCTAAACCTGCTTCTTTGTTCAGCTCTATAGAATAACCCTGCTTCCCTGATTACCCAATGACCCCGCCTACACCTAGCCATATGCAATAGCCCCACCTCCCCCCACCCAGCTGCATGTAATAACCCTGCCTTCCTCCTCAATGCATCTAATAAACATGCTGCTCTTCTGGGGTGTAGTAGCTTGTCCATCAGAGCCTCCCAGCTCTTCTGTGCATGTGTTTGTGTCTGTCCTTTTTTCGTCCCTTCGCCACCCAAGTCCAGCCAATCCCCAGAGCTTGTAGTGTGAGGCACTTCCTATGAAGGGAACAAGTAACAGCAATTCTAATGATTGACAATAAGTAAAGGGCTTGGGTTTGACCTCTTCCATCTGTGATGTCCAGTTTCTCATGGTTTTGAGACATTCTTTTGGCACATACAACAAACTTGGTTCCATGCAGAGAAGGGCAATTTGGGCAATCTTCATGTATTTGTCTATTACTCTGATACTTGATTAACAAGAAGAGAGAACACTGAAAACTAAAAAAGCAAAGGAAATGTAATTATTTTCTCACAGTGCTTTTGAATAGAGATTCATATAGTTTATTATGCAAGGTGAGGAATGACTTGAATAAAATGTGTTAGTATGAAAACTGATACATACTACACACACACACAGAGTGAAAGACAGATAGAGACAGAGATACAGAGGTAAAGAAATGATCTCATATAGCCCAGACTAACCTAGAATTAGTGTAGCTCTGCTACCACAAGACTCAGCTATACCACTCCTGGGCATTATACTTGAAAGATGCTCCACCATACAACAAGGACATTTGCTCACCTACGTTCATAGCAGCCTTATTCGTAATTGCCAGAATCTGGAAACAACCTAGATGTCCCTCAGTTGAAGAATGGATAAAGACACTGTGGTACGTTTACACAATGGAATACTACTCAGTTATTAAAAACAAGGAAATCTTGAAAGTTGCAAGCAAATGGATGGAACTAGAAACGATCATCCTTAGTGAGGTAACACAGACCCAGAAAGACACGCATGGTATATACTCACATATAAGTAGATATTAGCCCAACATAGATGTCCTGTGAGAGACTCCACCCAGCAGGGGATCGGTACAGATGCTGGAACTTGCTGTTGGACTCTGGGTGGAGTATTGAAAGTGATAGGGAAGAATGGGGGAGTAAAGGGCCCAGAGAGTTCAGGTGAGACCATCAAGGCTGGTGGATGGTGGATCTGGACATGAGGGTGGGGGAAAGACTGCACAAATTGTTTCACCAACTAAGGACAATGCATGCATCAAACCTAGACCCTCTGTTCAGTTCTAGCCAATGGACAGCTCATTCTCCACAGCTGTAGGGAGAGAAGGGACTGCCTCTGACATGAACCCTGGTGCTCCTGATTTGATCACCTCCCCTTGGGGAGACCATGCAGGCACACAGAGGACTAGGATGCAGGCTATCCTGATAAGACCTTACAGGCTGTGGTCAGATGGGGAGGAGTCCCCCCCATCAGAGGTCTAGGGGGGGGAAGAGGATCAAAGAGGGAGGGAGGGTGGTAACAGGAAGAGACAAGCGAGGGGATAACAATCAGAATGTAATATGAATGAATTATAATAAAAATAGAGAAAAAATTAGTGTAGCCAAATGTTCTAATGTCATTCATTTCTGTGACTAAAATAGACTGACAAAAAGTAACACATGGGAGGAATAGTTTATCTTCACTTACAATCCCACATTGTAGTCCACCATAGCAGAGAAGTCAAGGCTATAGGATGATAGAACAGTTAATCATATCACAGTCAAGAACAGAGTAAAACAAATGTTTGCATGTTGCATGCATCTACTCTCATACAATTCAGGACTCCCTGCCTAGGGAGTGGTACCACCCAAAGTGGACTAGATCTTACCATATCAATTAGCTCAACTAAGTCAGGGTAAATATTTAAAGCCTGTCTACCTGGATGGTAAACATTTCAAGTTCCTTTTAATGTTACTAATGAGGAAAAAAAAATCTGTGATCGTAAAAGAAAATGTCCTGAAATAGAAGTTATAACTTGCTAAGTTTTCCTCAAGTTGTAGTTCACCTGCTTCAGCAGAACACAGGATTTCCAAAAATTATCCAGACTGTACAAAACAACACAATATTGGGCTAACAAGGTGATAGCACTGTTTTATATTTGTTAAGGGCTTAAAATAGATAATTAATATAATACTTTGTATTACAAAAACCTAAAATGTATTTATGAGGGGATCATAGTTTTGTGAGTGGGTATGAATTGGTGGAAGAAACCGTGAAGTCATCAAGGAGTTGTATCACTTCAGAGGGATGTGTGAGAGTGCTTTCTTGAAGTTACAATGTGTGGATTTAAGTTTCGATTTATTTCTTCAAGGCTTGGCCCAAACATGGGAAGTTTTCATGCATCCACCTGCCTTGTCCAGCCTCTGAAACAGCGTGCACTTAAATGCAAAGTTCCCTTATAATAATCTTATTACCAATATGTCAATTACATAGAAACAAATTCAGACTGTAAAGAACATATCATTTCAGGAGGGTAACTATGTTAGCTAATTGAAAATGCTATTGCTATACACACAACAAGAAAATCATTTATCTTGGGTTCAGTTGTCTAGCCAAACATAATCTCAAATATTAATTAGTTAAATGAATAGACAGTGACAATGGACATGATCATAAGCCAGTGATTATTAAATTTTCAGAATAATCAAAGCCAATAATCAAAGCCAAAGGCTTCATTAAAACTCAAATTGATCCCAACACCGGGACTTCTGCTCCAGTTTGTAAATACATATTTCCAAAATTCATTGATTGTGTTGACCTTAGGAGAGAAATGAAACCTAAAACTCACCTCTGCTGGCAAGCTTTTAAACTTTCTTGATTACCAGATTTCTATCTGTAAACCAGAGGTGATACATAAACTTTCAGAGTTTCATGTAAGCATTTGTTAAATAAGATAGTATATTAAATATCCCACACTGCCTGGACTTTCCTGCCTCTCCCTTGTCCTAAACACCTGAGTAGCCCTTTAGAATGCAATACAAAGTAGCTGTACCTGGGCCAGGCTCTTCGTGAAGCAGGGCAGTCAATCCTGTCTGCCAAAAGAGCTTCAAAGGCATTGCTAGTTTAAAGGAAACTCCATGTTTATTGTGCCCCAAACAATATCACACATAGGACCCTAGGAAAAACAAAACAGGATACTGTTCTGGGTGATGTTCAGATATACAGAGGAATAATGATTTCTACAGAAAGCAAATTGTATTTGCTATGCTGGTAAAAAAGCAAAGGATCTCTGTGGCTTATTAGGTGGTCTGATGTTTACTGTTGACTGTTAGCTGGACAGAATCTGTTTTCATGGGTCAAGTCCCTGAGCAGACCTTTAAGGGATTATCTCAATTAGGTTCATTGAAAGTAGGAAGATCCACTCTAAAAGCGAATGGTGCCGATCCCCCGTCTTGCTCCTGAGTTGCACTCAAAGAAGAAAGCCAGCTAAGCAGAAAAGTTCATTGTCTTCTGCTACCTGACTCATGGCTTCAGCTCTCTCAAGTAGCTGCTTCCATGGCTCCCTTACTATCCTGCAATGTACCCACACACTGTGAGCCAAAGTAAACCCCTGTTTCCTTAAGTTGTTTATCAGAATATTTCACTACACTGACACAGGTAGTTTGGGTTGGTGGGTGGGTGGCTTGGTTGGTTGGTGGTTTGGTTGGTTTGTTGGTAGGTGGGCTGGTTGGTAGGTGGTGGTTTGGTTGGTTGGTGGGTTAGTTGATTGGTTGGTTGATGGGTGGGTGATTGGTTGGTTGGGAAAAGGTATGTACTGAGGAATGGACCCAGGGCCTCATACTTGCTAGGATCCAATCACCCGGTGGAAGCTGTGTATACCACTTGAGCGAGGTGATTGGAAACCAGCGACTTTCATATTTGGTAGTGTGATATGAAACCCCAGGGCTAAGTGTTGACAGAGGTCAATAGGTCATCAGACAATGAAGCCACAGGGGAGAAAAAACCCACATCGTGTTTTGAGTCTCATTCACCAACATTCTCTCTTGGAATCCTTCTACAAAGCTGTTGAAATTGTAGCCCAATTTACTCCTGCTTGCTGAACAGTAATAATCTTAAACCGCTGAGTCTGAAAAGGAAAAGGCACTTTTGCAGCCTTTGCATATACTGTTCCTGCTGTCTTTGCCACAGAAAAACCTTCACTGCTGGGGCTGCCATCCATCAAAGATAATGTACATTCCTAGCTCTGTATTTACAAGGTGTGTGCTAATACATAGGTGGCTTGAACTCTGTTTTGTTTTGTTTTTCTGGTTGTTTTAACCTTATTTTACCACCTGCCATGTACTTTTCTAAAAGCCTGGCCTGGATGATAGGTTTGCTTAAGAAAATTGTAGAATATACTGAAAAGCCAAATGTGTTGTATAACCATTTTGTGATTTTTTGGAAGTTGCTCCTTACCACCTTTGCCTCAGTGTTCAAATTGCACATACTTGGGGGTTATTCAGAACATATGTTGTAAGGAAAAAAACTGGCTTCCTAGGAAATTCATTTATAATATATTTACAAGAAATTATTAAAATTTCATTTGCCTCTAAGAATAGAGATATTAAAGAACACATCAGTGTCGTACTTAACATACAGACTTGATACCTTTCAAAAAATTTTATGCATTTTATTTATTTGTTTTGTGATTTTGTGTGTGCATGGACATGCCCGTGTGCACACAGGAATGAATGTCAGAGGGCAGTTTGGGGAGATTCGGTTCTTTCCTTCTACCATCCGGGTCTTAGGGATTAAACTCCGGTCCTCAGGCTTGGTGGGTCTTTCCCCTCCAAGCCATCTCTCTTGCCCTGGAGTTGTTTGCTTCGTGGATCCTGCATGGCTTCTGTTCCACTGTTAGCAGCTGTCCAGTTTTGGTCAGTAATTCCACACCACCAGGAAGTAAAGAAGGATCAATGAGTGTTGCACTGACTTGTTTTTGTTGTTATGTTTTGGTTTTGGCTTTTTGAAAAAGAGTTTCTCTGTGTAGCTGACTGTCCTGGCATTCACTCTGTAAACAAGGCTGGCTTCAAACTCAGAGATCTATCTGCCTCTGCCTCCCCAATGCTGAGATTAAAGGGATGTGCCACCACATCTGGCCTGTGATGACCATTATGAACAACTGAATAAAGAATGTGAGTCATGTTAGGGGACTTAGTTTGGCTTCTTCTGAATGTCTGTCTATATTTGTTTATTTTTATACATGAGGCTCCTTATGTAGACCAGGCCCTCAAACTCACAAATACCTGCTTGTCGTGGCTTTCCAAATGTCAGGTTCAAAGGTCAGTGCCACCATGTGGGCCTTGGTTTTGTTTTGTTAAGATAGGATCTCAAGGGCTGGAGAGATGGCTCAGATGTCAAGAGCACTGACTGCTCGTCCGGAGGTTCTGAGTTCAATTCTCAGCAACCACATGGTGGCTAATAAACAGCTATGATGTGACCTAATGCCCCATTCTGGCCTGCAGGCAGAGCACTGTATACAAAATAAATCAATAAAACTTCATGGGAAAAGTTTGGCCAGCATTACATGTCTGCTGCTTCCAGACTTGAAGAACAGAAACCAGGACTGACTTACAGGAAAACAAAAGCACAACTCCGGGTCCTCTGCCAAAGCAGGTTTTACTGGTACAACCACAGTCCTACTAAAGAGGTACACTGACTTCCTCCCCAGGCATGGCACTGAGGAACCAGGTTGGCTTCCCACCACTTTCCTTTCCCAAGAGGATGTGTGTCATGGTGTATATTTGGACAGCTGGAAAATAATGTTTTTTTTACCAAAATAAACTATTTCAATTAAAATTAATGAATTTTAATGTAAAATTTATTAATATTAAAATATGCTGGCTTTGTTATGTGTTATTTTCCTATTACTGTTCCAGAGGAGGACATAACTATTGACATAACTATTTTCCTACAGAGTAGGAAAAAATGTCTAAAACAGAACAGCATTGCTGGGGTGATCGGAAAAGAGAAAAAGAGCAGTTACAATGGAGGGATCACATACCCTCTTGGCCTTTAGGGGAGGTAAGAGTTACATCATCTTGTGTAGTCTATTTCACACAGGAACTTCTCCTGTAGTACTGTGAGGGAAAAAGAAATCCTCCAAAGCAAAGCAAAATTAAAACTTAAGATCTGTTTTTAGCAAGTGTGTGAACCAGGCCTTTAATCCCTCAGGCAGGAAGCAGAGATGAATCTCTGTGAGTTGGAGGCCAGCCTGGTCTACACAGCCAACCAGAGCTACGTAGTGAGACCCTGCTTCAGAATGAAACCCCAAACACCACTTGCTTAGATGCTGCCAAAAACATTCCACAAATGTTTTGTCTCCATGCCGCTCTAGCCCCACCTGTACTGCATAAGCGTGTACCATGTCCTTCCAACCTCTCCTGCCACACGCTGCCTAAGGATGTAACTAACTTACATGGCCCACTAAGGATAGCTTTCCCCCCTAATTTGGGATTCTTATGTCATTTCTTCATGAATATTTAGAAATACAACTACCTTACCTTTTGTCTCTTTCTCAACATAACAAGGGGGCAAATCTCTGCCTTGTCTAACTCACTGCTTCACACATATTAAGTACTGTATTATTTTATGAAGGAATAAGGGAATAAGGCAAACTAGTTCTAATCAGACCATTGGTCTGCTGCCTTTCCATTTATTTTGGAGATTTATTTCCCTCTGTAAATAACTTTATATTCTGTTTTCTTTATTTATAAAATTATAATAGCTCTAGGCACAAAGCAATGCTATGGGCATTAAGTAAAATGACCCTAGGGGAGTGCTGTGGTTCTTTCTAAGACAGAATGAGATCTCCCACCCCACCCCCAGCCCAATAGGAATTGTCAAGCGGCAGATTCTTGTAATCAGAGACCATAGTTTAATTAGAAGGTGCATATAGACCTCGAAGATATCACTGGGATACTTCTTGCTTGGGTCATTCAGGAGATAAAACATCCCCAGATTATCTTTACTTAAGTCTTTCTGAATGTCCCAGTGTCTGCTCTCTAACCGTAGGAACTGACTCTGAAATAGTTGTAAGTGGGAGAAGGGGACTTTCACAACAATAGCCATCAGTTCCCTATCACGGGTATCACCCACACCACTGCCACTCTGTGTCTAAAGAAAAGAGAAAAAGAAGGAACCAACTGGGAGAGAAACACAAAGGCAAATATCAAGTTGCTTTAAGAGAGAAGTTAAAAAGAAGCCTGGCAGGTATTCATTTTGTCTTGTTATACCAATGAAGAGATTTACTCCATTCAAAAAAGAGAGGAAAAAAAAAAACCGCTGAACGTTTCTAGTTTAAGGTATACATAAGCAGTCATCGTGAACTTAAGGAAGCTTTTGGTGAGCATATATAGTCATCATATAAACAGAAATTAAAAGAGTGCAATCAATTAATCAAGTTTATTCCTTCTCAAGTCTCTGATGGGGTCAAAGAAGAGATAGTTTAGTTTTATAATTAAGCTTAGTTGTTTAGGGGTTAAACTGCTTTTAAGTCTAGATAGATGATTTAAGGTGATAATGACAAGATATGGTAGATACTGATTTACATTCAGAATTTTAGACACACCAAGATAGGAAAGATGCTTTCCTCAAGGCTACCAAATACAAATAGCCAAAACACTAAGAATGTAACATTTATATAATTCCTGATTGCGTCATGGTTCTTGCTGTAGTTAGTTTATTGTATATATGTGTAATAGTGTAAATGTATATGTAAAAAATAAAAATATTTAATAAAAACAAAAACAAAACAAACAAACAAAAAAGAATGCAATCATTATTTTTTAGTACATCCAAATTATCACTTGGTAACTGTTGGCTCAATTTTCTTAACAGTTACACTTTATTATGAACTCACTAACAGAGCGTACCTCACTTACAACCCAACTAACCCAAACAATAGGAAAAGGAGATTAAAGAACACAATAATGAAACCTTAAGGATATAAGTTCCGAGGAGGAACGATTCTCCCAACGTAATCAGCAAGACCTCAGCAAACCGGCAACTCAACCAAGGTGGCTGCTGGAACCTGGAACAGCAGCTGGAGCCCAAAGCCTGAAGCCTTCCCTGGAGTAGTTCTCTCCAGGAGGGTCTCTCAAAGTATTGAACAGCCAAAACAATCCCAAGTCCTCTCTCAAGCCTTTTGTTCTGCGCCGATATATATATATATATATATCAGAGTCTCTACTAGGATGTTTTCAGCTGGCAACATCCAAGCTCCCCCACGAAGTGGTTTGACTTCTAAGTGGAAAAACATCCTATTCTCTCACTTGGGATCAACACAAAAACATGTTTCTCTCTCCTACAGGTAGCAAAGACAAAATTAAGACAGATTTTTTTTTTTTTTTTAATGCACAAAATGTTGATGTAGTTTATTTTGGATTTGAATTCTTAGCCTTGTTTTCTTTGTTTCTCTGTGGAAGTAACAAACTACATTTTTACTTGACACACTGTATTTTCTTCTCTGGTCACAGACTGCAACAGTGTTTCTTAGTAAGACTGAAATAATGAGCCGACATACAAGGTCAGTATTTCCATTGGCAGCAGCTCTATATCACTTGGTGTCATCTGACTTGACGTCCCAGGTAGCTGGGGTCAGGAATGGGTGGGGTTAAAACAGGTAGTGTGGGACAGAATACTTGAATTAGGCTTGACAACCTTTCTTCGGACACTTCCAGAAATCAGCTCCCTCTTCTGATAGAGCAGCAAACTATATCAACACACCCAATGTCCCTTTAGCTTTCTTACAATCCTTCAAACTCATACCAAAGTAAAGTCATGAAAGAAGAAAAAGAAATGAAAGAAGGCAGAAAGGAAGAAGGAGGAGAGAGAAAAGTGGGCAGGGAGGGCCTGCTAGAGAGTGTTCCAACTCCAAAGTTAGACATTAATAGTAGGATATAGACTTAAATTTTATTTCAGTTTGTGAAAGGGCATGCCTAACTTCCACTGAGAGATGGAATTGCCAGGCACTTAAACAATAGGAAATTAGTTATTGGGTTGTGGCAATACAGCCACCAGGAAATGAAAAGGTGGAAATATATGCTACTACTAACAAAAGCTGAGGCTAGAAAACATTTAGTAGGTGGAAAAACACCTCCCCACCCCCCAGGAAGTGATAAATGCCCACATTCCTGTCCCCAGAATCCACGAATGCATTACAGTACAGAGCAAAGGAAAAGCAGGGCTGCACAGAGAGAATTGAGATGGCTCACCTTAAAATAGCGTTATACTGAATTGTCTGGGTGGGCTTTATGTAATCATGAGGTAATTAAAAGCAGAAGAGGGATCCGGGCAAGGAAGCACAGGCCTGTATTCCCAGCACTCGCGGAGGCAGAGGCAGGTGGATCTCTGAAAGTTTAAGGCCAGCCTGGTCTACAAAGTGAGTCCAGGGCAGCCAGGGCTACACAGAGAAACCCTGTCTCAAAAAACAAACAAACAAAAAAGTTGAAGATGGATCCATAGAGAAACAGATGTAGAGGCAGAAGCCATTCCAGAGACATAAGCATATGATGCAGACAGATGGAGTAGGAGGCCATAAGATTAAAAAACAAACAAACAAACAAACAAATAAACAAACACTGGAAACCTTTAGTAGCTGGAAAAGACAGAGGCTTGATTATCTTCTGCTCCTAGGAGGGGATGCTATCTTGCAGATGTAATTTAACCTAGGAACTGTAAGAGAATGATTGTCTGTTGTCTCAAGCAGGAGGGTTGTAGCAATTTGCTACAATGGCTAGAGAAAAGTAATGGAATTAGCAAGCAGGCAGCCTTACTCATAAGTTGTAGGGTGAGTAAGGATGACAAATGACAATTTCCACGGGAGAAAAAGATGTAGCATGGGACCTTCACACATGAGCTGAACTTTTAACAGGTAGAGTCAAAATCAAAAATAATCCCTTATATTTTGGCATGGAAAGACATGGTGAAGCATAGTATTTCTGGAAACCTGACAAGGAATATGCTATGTCTTCAGCATCAGAACTTAAAATCTGGGCTGGAGAGATGGCTCAGTGGATAAAAGTGTTTGCTGTGCAAGCCTGAAGACCTGAGTTCAGAACTTTAGGACGTGTGTAAAAAAAAAAAAAAATCAGATGTGGCCATTCTTGCCTGTAACCCTAGTATTTGGGGGTAAGGGGAGGAGGGACAGAGGCAGTAGGATTACTGGAGCTTATTGGCTGCCATCCTGACAAAACTAATGTCCTCTTCTACCACACACAGACACACCATCACCACCTCCACACACCACAACTTGTAATCAATAATCAGTTTTGGCCACTGCATCAAGTAAATGTTGTTTTGAAAACCTTTATCAAGCCAGAGAGAGGTGGTGTATGTCGGCATCTTTTTAAAAAATCTATTTTCCTGGGGTTTCTTACGTCTCTACCTCCCTTCTCCACCCCAGTTCCTTCCGACACCAGGTAGGAGAGAAAGATGAGTAGGGGGAAGGGGTGTTGTTTTCTTTTGACTACTTCCTGCTGATTAGGGTCGGGTTCTTTGGGGCAAGTTCAATCTTTGTTTCAGGATATCTCAACTTCTTCTTGTTGTTGTCAAACCTCAGTAACAGCAACCATGAGCAGCAGCAAGCTTATTCCTCAGAGGGAGCATGCCATCCCTCTCTGGGCTCTGATATTTATACCCTCTCAGAGTCCCCAGAATTAAATGATGTGCAGCTAGCAAAGATCATGCCCTTCTCAGAGCCCACAGGAAGCAGTTGACTCTCAACTTTCCTAAAGCTCAGCCCTTTAATACAGTTCCTCATACCTGTGGTGACTCCCAACTATAAAAGTATTTTTGTTGCTACTTCATAATTTTGCTACTGTTATGAATCATAATGTAAATCTCTGTGTTTTGCTTGGTCTTAGGTGACCCCTGTGAAAGGGTCTTTTGACCTGCAAAGGGATCATGACCCACAGGTTGAGAACCACTATACTGTTGAGTCCAATAATATCTATGCTACACTTTACCACTCTTTTACTTTCACATTCGATTGTTATCTCCTAGATGTGTCTTTGCTCCTTCCACAGCCTGTCTCCTGGTAACACCATGCCATCCTATGTGGTACTCTTATGCTCATGCTTTTCCATTTTTCTTTTTGCAGTTACTGGCATAGAGCTCACTGCTGTATGTGTCAGAACACTCCCAAACATACTGCATAACTTTTAAACCATCAACCCTTTTTTAAAAAAAAAAAATTGCACAATAAGAAATAATTTAATTAATTTATTTTTTTATAAAACGGGCCTTCAAAGAGTCTTGACTGACCTTGACCTTTCTATATAGCTGAGGCTGGCCTGAAACTCCTAATGCTCTGGCCCTCACCTTCTCTACAGACATGTATCACTATGCCCAGGAAAAAGATCTTATATCTGCACCCAGATCGCTTTTTGTTTCTGCTCTCTTCTCTTTTCCACAGTGTCTTTAAAAGTCTTTATTTTTTGGCTGTTTTGAAATACAATGTTTTAGCCATGCATGGTGGCACACGCCTCTGATTCCAGCACTCAGAGAGACAGGAAAAGGCAGACCTCTGTGATTTGGAGGCCAGCCTGGTGTACAAAGTGAGTCCAGAACAGCCAAGACTGCACTGAGATACTCTGTCTTGAAAAACAAATACAATTTTAAGTTTCACGTATTTGTGTCTCCTCCTAACCCACAGTTCTGAAGGTCAGAACCAGTGCTGAGAGCTGAACTGAGCACAGACAAATAACCAGGAGGCATTTTGTTTACTCTCCCACGAGAAAATCGCACAAGGTTTTTAATGTAGGTGTCCCTCTGTTGGGGTGCTTCAAACTGTTTTGACTTTGATTTTTTGAAACAAAGTCTCACCTCACCCAGATTAGCCTCAAATTAACCACGTAGCAGGTGCCGGGCTTCAAAATTCCTGTGACTGCTCCCTGAGTGCTGGGATTACAGGAGCTTGCCTCCACTCTCACTTTTTAATTTTCTTTCTTCTCTCCTTTATTTTCATTTAACCTGTGAATTTATAATGTTCATCAGATTTGGAAACGATTTTGATCATTGCTTCTTGCAGTAAATTTTGTCTGCTTTTGTGCCCCATAGAAACTCCAGTTGTATGTATACTATGCCACTTGACATTTTCCTGGAAATTACTGATAATTACTGATTAATTTCCTCGTGTGCGTGTTCACGTGTGTATATGCATTTGTGTATGTGTCTGTGTGCGTGCGTGCTTGCACACGTACATGTACATACAGGCACATGTGTGTTCAGATAGAGACCAGAGGTAGACACCGGCTTCAAATTCACAAAGATGTAGCTGTCTCTGCCTCCCAAGTGCTGAGATTAAAGGCATGTGCCACCATGCCTGGCTCCAAACATGTTCTTAAGCTGTGTGGCTAGCCCTTCACCTTCGGAGCTTTTCCATAGACTTTTTTTTTTGTTTTTTTTTTGTTTTTCTGTTTTTATTACATAGTGGATCATTTCTACTGTTGTGTCAATGGGCTTTTTACTCTTTTATGTACTGCTTCTTTTATTGTTAATATCATTTCACATATATTTTACCTCTGATATTGCATATATACAGTTATTCTCTTAAGGCTATATTCAATTGCAGCATTACTTGATTTTTTTTTTTCTGTCCTACTACCCACTTTAGCCATAACTATATTCATGTGAGTCTCTGCAGCAAAATCCTCCTGATGTCTTCTGTGGCTGAGGAGGATATTTTTATCATACTGCATATCTGAAGAGTAGCTTTACAGAAAATTTATTTTAAAATCATTTTCCTTTACTTCTTATAAAACATCCTTCTACCATCTTCTTGCACCTAATAGTTGCTCTTGTAGACACTGACCTCAATTTGGTTTTAGATTCTTCATTGTTTTCACGGTCTGAAAATATTTTTACATGTATATGGTGTGAATTTGGCTACCTACTTCCTTTTCTTTGTCATATATATAATTTATATATTCATGTATTTCCTATATACATATAACAAGAGGGAAGTGATGCAGTTCTTACCATTTTAATTTCTATATGGATTCCGCCATGCCCTCCCAAATGTATATTTTATATCCTATAGCAGGATTTGAGGAGATTTTGACTCATCCCTCATATATTTGTTGTAAGTGGAGACTTGCCACGAAACTCACTGAAATGATCACTAGCACGGTAAATGTTGACAAAATGGATGGTTCTCCAAGGACTAGAGAAGAGGGAAGAAATGACTAAAACATTAAAATTGAATGATCCCAAGAACTAAGGTAATGGACAAAAATATAGAAAATAGAAAATAATGTGAACAAAGGAGAATACAGCATAGAGAGTAGGGAAGCAAACAGGAACGTAGTGTGGTCCTGCAATAATAATTGTCGTGTGTTGTTTTGTTTTTTAATAACCTGTTGACAACAGTCTGAGAAAAGCTGAAATGCCCTTCCACTGCATTCTCCTCTCACATTCTTTGCACCTCGTGTCTCCTCATAGCAGCAAATGAGTTTACTCATGTCAGGACTGAGTGTAAACATTTCAGCCAAGAAGGCTTTTGAAGGGGCAAGTACTGTATTGTTTATTGGTGAATATTATTACAAGCATACACACACACTCACAAAGAGTTTTTCATATGACATATTATAAAATTATTATTTTATAAACACAAATTAATTAAATGTCACATTACTATCAGTAATATCTAAAAGATACACAGAGCAAGCCCACAGTCCTGAGATCAGTAAACATGTTTGATGCTAATTTAACGATAGAGTTCAATCTCTGGACATCTATTCTATTCTCCTTCATACCGTGGGCAAAGCTACTCACAACCTCTCAATTTCTTGTCTGGTTATAAATAAACTGCAAAAGCACAGTTACCTAAATTGTTTTCGTTAAATTATCACACAACGATATAGTTAAGATAAAATATTACTTTCAAATACTGTATTTGATAGGGGATCTAATATTGTGCAACTTACATATTTCCAGGGCACTGTCTGTTTCTGACCCTTTGGTCTGGTTGTTGTGCAGTGGTTATTTCCTCTCTTTGACATAATATGCCATCCTCTGATTATCTTGTGGCCAGGCTGTCAGCTCTGTTCTGTTTTCTTTCTCTATTCTGTCAGACTAGTACAAGATCCTGTCTTGATCATAGAAGCTTTCCTTTCTTGGCATGAAGAGATTGGAATGTTCCTAAGCAATACTGCAACTGACACTAGATTGTAATAAAACAAGGCCAAAAGTAAAAAAAAAAAAAAAAAAAAAAAAAAAAAAAAAAAGGAAGGGCCAGAAAAAAAATCCAGTAATAAATTAATGTACTGATACTGAACTTCTGGCCATTATTTGAAATTTCTACTCCGTGATCTCAATAAAAGATGATTCTCCACTTTGGGTGTGTGTTAGGGTTTTGCCTGTATTTATGTCTGTGCTCCACATGCATGCATAGGACCCTTGAAGGTTGGAAGAAATCATTGGATCCCCTGGAACTTGAGTGTTAGGCAGCTGTGAGCTATCAAGAGGGTTCTGGAACTGAAGTCAAGTCCTCTACAAGGGCAGCCAGTCCTCTGAAACTCTGAGCCTTCTCTCCAGCCCCAGGGGGATAAAAAATTAAAATGATTGTCATTTCTGTTGAGTCATTGAAAAGGTGATAATACGTTTATTTTTCCCTTGTTCGGAGTTTCACTTTTTGAGGAACATCAGAATAAAAGCACATTGCTGAAGGATTATTTACAGGCTGCAGCAACAGGATGGCGGGTCTGTGTCCTCCACCGTCCCTAGCAGCTGTCTCCACTCCCACAAAGTCTGAACTTTTGTACTGCCAGCCACAGCCTGTGCTCCACAGAGCTTGAGGAATATAACCTTTAACAAAGTCTTGACTCAGTGGAAGGCCACATAGCCAGAGGACAGTGAGCCAGCTTCATAAGTACACCCAACCACACGGCGTGGCTCTAGACAACAGAGGAGTATGTCACAGTTTCAGAGGCTACAAATCAACATCACACCGCGATAGGACCACGCTGTCAGCGTAGGCTGTATGGAAAGGATTTTCTTGGCATCTTCCTGTATCCTGGTGATAAGTGGCAATCCTTAGGACACCTCAGACTGTGGCAAAGTGACCCCCACCTCTGCCTTCCTCTTTAGATGACTTCTTCCTGTGTGTCTACACAACTGTTCTTCTGACAGCCATTTTCTCTTACAAGGAACCCCACTGAACTTGAGTCCTCTAGAGGAACAAAACTAGTAGATTGAATTTATGTATTTGTAAGAAATATAAAATGAATTGTTTCTATCAAATAGTATAAAACTTGTACTTAGGACAAGGAATTCAAATCTCTTGATCACCGCCCCCCTCCACGTTATAAGACTTTTATGCAAATATTTTAATATCCCCACTCAGTAAAACCTTTGTACAAACAAAGTCTCCTGCTGCCTTTCAGCAATTTGATGGCCTGGAGCACCTGCTCTTTTCCCATGGAGCAGGGACCCCTTTCTCTTCCTCTTTCATTTCCTGTGCACTAATTCTTTTCCGACTAGCGAACTGATTAAGACTGTGAGATCCGCTTCTAGCCTACGGGAAAGGCATAGTCACTTCCCCTAGCTAGACTAAAAGCCAAGGCATTTGCTCTCCTGAGTTCACTGTTCCCAGCACGCTTCCTCCAGACCCTTCTGTTTAGTGGTGATCTCTTTCTTTGTGACCCCAAGCCTATGTCTAACATTTGTGTGTGGATTTACTACAATCGCCTGGGCAGTACAGGAAAAACAGTAACAGCTGCCTCACACCAGAGAGGCTGAAAGCCTGTTGCTTGGTCAGCCCACAGAGCTGAGCACCTCAGCTGTCCCAACCCTTCACTGAGGGCAACAGAGGATTTCCCGGAGAGCTACTTCTCCTCAGTCCACGGAGAAAGCTGGAAAACGCTGGTTATGATATGATGTCAGTGAGGAGATCCTAGCGGCAGCACTAGGGAAAGTTAACTCTGTGGCCAGAGGGAAGGCCAAAGCAAAGGTGATTTGAGCTGCTATCATGAGGAGCTGGCCACGCCCACCGGAGGGTAGGGCTTCCTTGTTCAATTAGGACAATTCCTCAATTAAGGCACTTGTCCAGGTGTTTTGTTTTTGCTTTTTGTTTTTGTTTTGTTTTGTTTTTGTACAGGTGGTTAAATTGTGGCAAGCTGACCTTAAAACTAAGCATCATACCACATTGTATCATGGATCATGCTAATATGAACCATCCTGCCTTTTTTTGGATGAAATTAACACACACACGGTTGTTTTTTCATTTTTTTTCTCCACTTGAAATCACAGTTTAAATTACTTAATATGATGTTACCCTGTAGATGTTCAGCTCAAAAAGAAATTTGATTTATTTTTATCCCATAGTACATTTTTATTAGTAGTAACTTGGTTACAGTGGTCATTAATAAGATAACTATAACAAAGAGTTTCTGATATATCAAAATTCTAGTAGTGAGGAAACTTAGAAATGTTACTTATAGGTGGACACAGTGACACACGCCTATAATCTCAGCACTCAGAGAGGCAGAGGCAGGCAGATCTTTGTGAGTTCGGAGTCCAGGACAGCCAAAGTACACAGAGAAATACTGTCTCAAAAAAACAAAAGAAAGAAGGAAAGAAAGAAATATTACTTACACAGCAATTTTGTTTTTACTTTTAACACATTTTTAGAACTACAAAAGCTCATATATGGTCATCTCTTTTTAAAAAAGTAACATTCCAGTACACATGCAGACAAAACACCAATGCACATAAAATAAAAATAAATAAATCATTTTTAAATTTAAAAAAATTTTTAAATATATTTTATTAATTTATTCATACTACATCTCAATTGTTATCCCATCCCTTGTATCCTCCCATTCCTCCCTCCCTCCCGTTTTCCCCTTACTCCCCTCCCCTATGACTGTGACTGAGGAGGACCTCTTCCTCCTGTATATGCTCATAGGGTATCAAGTCTCTTCTTGGTAACCTGCTATCCTTCCTCTGAGTGCCAACAGGCCTCCCCATCAAGAGGACATGTTCAAATACGGGGCACCAGAGTTCATGTGAAAGTCAGACCCTACTCTCCACTCAACAGTGGAGAATGTCCTGTCTATTGGCTAGATCTGGGTAGGGGCTCGAAGTTTACTGGAATTTTAAGGGGCTGGGGATACGGCTCAGAGCCTAAGAGCACTGGCTGCTCTTCTAGAGGTTCCGGGTTCAATTCCCAAGACTCACATGGCAGCTTACAACTGTCTGTAAGTTCAGTTCCAAGAGGATCCAATAGCCTCACACAGACACACATGCAGATAAAATAACAAGGCATGCAAAATAAGAATAAATAAACCATTATTTTAAAAAGTTACAATCACCTGTGCCAAAATATCCAGAAGAAAGCTAGGTTTTTGTCCTGATATAGATTTAAACTAAGCCTGTTCTGATACAAAACTAAGCAACTCAGTTTTCACTTGAATAGAGAACAGATGTAAGATTTGAATATTCAATAACCAGTAAGCAGAGAAAGTAAACTCTGTTTTGTTTTGTTTCAGCTAATTATACTAATTAAAATTAGAACTTCCACCATAAAAATTACCTGCAGGTGTATGGCTCTCACTGCTAAGGTTGGTGTACAAAGAAAATACTCCAACAGAGGGCACCAGGAATTGTTTATGACTGACACACCCACCCACTCTTGTCACTCCAGAGAGACTGCAGACAGCAGAACTAATAAAGTTATTGTGCACTTTTGAAAGAATAAATACCATGTTTGAAGACAGTGTATTAACCTTGTTGTAAGGTATTGATTATACTCTGCAGTAAAGGAAAGGAAGGAAGAAAGGCAACAGGGCTTTAACTCTTCCTCTGTTTGCTCTGCTCGTATCATTCCATTTCAATTCACACCTATCATGGAGTACACGGAAAGGGTGTCATCGGACCTCAAAGGCACTTTAATTTTCCTATACACTTTGGTAACAATTTGCTGCTTTTAAGAACAGATGTGTAATCTAACAGATTTTTTGGGGGTTTTGTTTTGTTTTGTTTTAATAAAAGGGAAAGGGAGACAAGATAGGTCAGAGGGAGAGGAGTACAGAGAGAGAAGGGGGCGGAAGAGAAAGAAGAGATGGGAAGACAGAGAGAGAGAAGCATCAGTAGAGAGTGTTGCTACTGTGCCTTTGTGTTGCTACCTTTGAAGACTTCCGTGTGCCATCCCGTGACTGTTCTAGTTCTAAAAATTTCAAGCTTTATAGTGAGAAGCATTCATGACGTACTGATCCTCAGCAAAGATGATTGATGCCAAGGCTGGAGAGATGGCTCAGCAGCTAAGAGCGCTTACAGCTTTTCCAAAGGCTGTGGGTTCAGTTCTCAGAACCCATGGCAGCTCACAACCACATGGAACTACAATTTCTACCTCTTCTTTTGACCTCCATGGGCTCCTGCCTGCATGGTGCACATAAAAGCACTCAGAAATACACAAAATAGAGTAATTACCTCTTATTTTAAAAAGATCACTGGGACGAATAACAGCCTTGCAAACAAAACTACTTGTAGGCTCAATTTCCTTATCTAATATATTTTATTATAACTTATTAACCAAGTGTACGCCACTTAACCCGACTAACCAAAACCATATGAAATGAGGATTAAGGAACACAACAGCAAAACTGTAAGGATATCAGCTCCGAGGAGGGATTCTCCTGGCGTAATCAGCAGGATTTCTTCTGCTGGAACCTGGAGTAACCAGAACCCAGAACCTCAGCAGGAGCAGGAGCCCCAAAGCCTTCCATCAAGCGGTTCTCTCTAGGAGCATCTCGAAGTGGAGCAATGAACAGCCAAAAGCCCCGCCTCCAGTTCTGGGATCACTTACATATCTTCTCCCAGAGTCTGTCTGTTCACGGGATCTTTTCAGCTGGCAACAATCAAGCTCCCACAGGAGGTGGTTGGTCTTCTAATGGATTAACCTCACCTGTTCTCTCATGAGACCATTCCGATCCCAAGCTTGGGATCATAAAAAACAGGTTTATCTCTCCTACTAGTCAAAACTACTGTGTCTTACATAAAAATGCAATTTCTCCAAAAGGTAGGTAGTATGAGAAAGGAAAAATAGAAGTTATTTAAATTTTTTTTATTGAAAACAAGAAATTTATGAAACTTTTGATTGAGTCTTGAGTCCGTGGCATTTAGAGTTACAATGCACTGTCTGATCATCTGTGACATTATTACAGCGAAATTAGGATGTGCATGAAAATAAAATAATATTTATATATCGAGTGTATCTATAGCCATTGTTATATAGCAGGTCTGCAGAGTATTGCTAACAATATTGTTGTGAAAAACAAATTGGATTTCACATAAATAAGAAAGAATGTATAAAGTTTGAAACCTTTGGGATTTTTTAAATGAATAAGATAATGACAAGATGGAACACTCCAGTTTTGTGTTGCAATGATGGACATGTCATACATCACTTATTAAGCATAAACCAATATTTAAAAATCAGATAAAAACCCTTTTCTTTTTCGTGAAGATCACTTAAAAATCATCCTTGTGTGGTGATCCTGTATGCTCAAACTCATTCACCTTTGCTGAGCCGTTTCTTTTAAGAACAGAGCGCCTATAATTGAATTCCCATCATCCACTCCGTCTCTTTATTTTATTTCATTTTATCTTTGCAGATGTATCTGTAAAGACATTTGGCATCTCATCAGCAAAAACAGCAGCTGGAGAAAGGCCTTCCTACGTGCTCTGTCAATGGAACTGCAAGTTTAGGTGGGGTTTTTAATAGACATCAAGGATTTGCTGACATAACATAGATTGCAGGTTTTCAGTCTTTGTTTTGTGGTGTGTGTGTGTGTGTGTGTGTGTGTGTGTGTGTGTATGTGTGTGTGTGTGTGCTTTTTCTCTTTTAATAGAAATGAAAACTATTATAAAGCAGAAGAGGTAAAGGTTCTCATTGACAGTTCAATGATAAGGTATCAACTGACAAATTCATTTATGGTAGGTCTATATATACATCTGATGACACTAATTAAACTTAGTTTCTTTCTCCAATTTTATGGGACTGATCTGCAATAACACAGTAACATCCTACACCAGCCAAGGAGTGCCTTGCTTGTTTGGTTTGGTTTTGTGTGTGTTTGTGTGAATTTTGCAAGCATGTGCTGTTTATATATGTGATTGCATGGGAGGGGCTTGCAAGTATGTGCAGGGTGCACTGTGCATGCAGAGGTCCAACGTTTTCCTCAGTGGATCTCTGTTCATTGAGGCAGGGTCTCCCGCTAAATCCAGAACTTGCCAATTCCAGCTAGTCTAGCTAGCCAGTCTGCTCTGTGGATTCCCCGCCTCTGCCTCCCAGGACCTGGCATTATAGGTGGCTGCCATGCCTCCCCACCTTTTACCACTTGGATTCTGGGAATACAAACTCTGGTCCTCACATCTGTGTGGTTTTTATCACCTAAGCCATCTCCCTGGCTACAGAACACATTCCAACATCTGTTACTGTTACTATGTGTTTTTTGCACATTTCTAATATTAATATATTATTGCTTTCCTAAACTCTCTACCAAGTGGACTTAAGAACAAAAACAAACCACCTAGATAAACATTCCCAGAAATATAGCCCTGCAGATTCCGTTCGCCTTCTGTTGCCAGCCCTTCGGTGTCAGGCAGCAGGCTCAGAGTCACACCTCCACGGAAAGCCAGAGAAGGAACTGTAAAAGCACCATCTCTGGTAATCTCAGTTGGATATACGGCAAATGGACATTATAAAGCTGTCAGCATTTGCTGTGTTTGATTCATGCTTAATTAAAAATCAGAGCAATAAAGAAATGGAGCAAGCCTCACCTGTCAAATTTCAGCATTCATTTTAAAGTAACTTTTAAAATTTTAAAATGGCATCATATTTCTTGTAGTAATTTGGGGAAACAGGTTTCATTTCAGCAGGGCAGATTGAACTCTGCCGCTCCTATCCACCCCCTCCAGAAAAGAAAGTAATGAAAAGTATTGCTAATAAAAGAACAAACCTGCAAGGACAAAGGGAATTAGAGAGAAGACAGCAGCAGGTGACAAATGTGAACAAATTTTTGGAAGATGAAAAACAGATGGAGGAGTTGTAATCTAATTGCTAGAGCAACGTGAAATTGAAGACCTGCTATGGAGACTATTAAGAAATAGCTGGCTGAGTCACCCTTCGGGGTCCCAGGCCAACTTCCAGGGCAGAAGTGTGTAGAGAAATCCACTGACCCCACACATTGCTTCCCCACTCCAACAGAAGATACAGGTACAGATAAGGATACCGAGGCATGGGTTTGAAGTAAGGAATTGCTTAAATGGAAGACCATGCTAAACAGTTATAACCCCCACCCCCACTAAAAGGCCACTCTTCTACTGTTGGTGTCCAAAACACCAACAAGCTGTGGCGCCAACGAGACAAAGCCGATGATTGGTCCTGAGCAGACAGAATGCTTATGCCCATTTATCCAATCCCTGTTCGGCTTTCGACACTTGGTCTGATATGTACAGGGCCCTGGGTTTGAGTCCCAAAATTGCAAAAAGAATGCATGAGTGCACATGCTTTGTGTGTGTGTGTGTGTGTGTGTGTGTGTGTGTGTGTGTGTGTGTGTATGTTTCAAATTCCATGCATAAAACCCAAATTATTTTTATTAAACTATACAAATGATAAATCAGTGAATAGTTTTGCCAGAAAACCTAGCAAAGCAAAAAGTAACCTTCTGGAAGGTGGTTTGTCAAAGGTACATATGAATCAGCTAAAAGAGCTTCCAATGGTTGAAACCATAATGATTTGAGCAATGACAACAAAGAATTATTGGATTACTTTAGAGAAATATTTATTCATGAAAATACCCATTCATGAACCCATCTCTATTAACTATAAAAACAAATGACTAAAATAAGCCACGAGAGGAAAGAAATAAAACCCTTCTTGCAGAATTACAGATTATACGTACAAATACGAACTCTGAAAGAAAATTAGTTTGAGGTCAGCAAGGTGAAAGTGCTTACCGCCAAACCTAAAAGCTGAGCTCTAGCCTCAGGGTCCACACGGTGAAAGGAGACAGCTGATGTTTGCAGGTTGTCATCTGACCTGTACTCCTACACAATCTCACCCCTCCACTTGCAATCCATTACATAAACCAAGAGAAATAAATAAATAGAAATGTAATTGAAAAAGTAAATGGAGAGAGGCTTCTTTGCAAAGATTGCACTGAGGAAAGACACCAGGGCCAGGAAGATGCCTTAGCAAGCAAGAGAGATTGCGGTGAAACCGAATAGCCTGAGTGTGATCCCCACAGCCACTTAAAGGTAGAAAGTTGTCCTGGTGTGCATGTACATGCATACACACTCTCATGTGCGCGCGCACACACACACACACACACACACACACACACACACATAAATATAATTTCTTTAGGGAAATAGGTAAGGAAAGGAATAACTTTCCTGTGAGCCAGTCTGACAATTGCTGGCTAGATCCAGTGGTTATGCCTACTCTAGCAGTGGTAAAGGAATCTGATAATAAGAATGCTTGCTGTGCTATGATGAATACGCTATGATGATACGCCTTTAATTCTAGCACTTGGGAGGCCAAGGCAGGCAGATCTCTGAGCTTGAGGCCAGCCTGATTTTCAGAGAGTTTCAGGACAGCCAGGGTTACACAGAGAAATTCTGGAGAGAGAGAGAGAGAGAGAGAGAGAGAGAGAGAATGGAACTTTGCCATTGTGTCTTGCAGCCCTGTCTTAGTTACTTTTCTACTCCTGTGAAGACACACCATGACCAAGGGAACTCATTAAAGAAAGCATTTAATTGGGGCTGGTAAATACACAGAGGTGAAGCATGGCAGCAGGCAGGCAGTCATGGCCCTGGAGAAGTAGCTGAGAGCTCACATCAGATCCACAAGCACATAAAAGAGAGAAGTAGTTTGGAATGGCATGGACTTTTGAAATCTCAAAACCCAACCCCAGCCACACTTCTGCGAACATGGCTACACCCCCCTGACCCTTCCCCAAACAGTTCCTCCAAACATAGGAACCTACAGGAGCCATTTTCACTCAAACCACCACAAGCTCATGTATCATCCCAGTCAGTACAGTCTTTAGAAAAATGCCAGGCAAATTAATTTAATTAGAGGACTTATCCTAGGAAACATCGCATCTCTACTCCTCAAAACTGTCAGGACCCCCCGGAACAAGGCAACTCTAAGAAAGTGTCAGAGGCAAAGAGCCTAAGAACACCAAAGTTGCATGTGATGTGAGATCCTGGACTTAGCCAAAAAGTAAACAAGGAAATAGAGAGTGTGTGTTTTCACCAGTGATAATATGTCAGTCAGTACTGGCTCATTCATCATAAGAAGTAGAAACAGCACTCTAAGCAGAAGGGAAAACAGGGCACAGCATATATTTGCCTTGAGTTGGTCTTTTATCTTAGTTTATCTGTCTATGGTTCTATATAAAATAGTCAATTTGTAAGAATCTGGATAACTACCAAAGAAAACATACAATATTGATATTATAATATTAATATTCCATAACAAGATCATTAATAACTAAATAATGACAAATTCAACCACAAATTAGATGCCACTATACCTTGAGTTTTTTCAAAGTAAAAGACTAATCTCACCGAGTGTTAATGTGGACACAGAGGAACTGGACTGTCCTGCATTTCTGACAGAATTCCAATAACAACTCTGAAAAACCACATGTCCAGCTTTTAAAGAGCCAATGTGTGCCTATCATATGGTCTGTTGACCAGATGCCTAGACACTGGCTGGAGAAAAGTGAAAACATATCCTTACAAAAATATTTACAGTAAGTTTATCCATAATACAAAGACCTGGAATATACCCAAGCTGATTCATGAACAAGTGCATATGTCTTTGGGCTGGAGAGATGAAATAGTTTACATCAGTTCAGTCTCCATCACCCACACTGGGTGGCTCCAGAGGATTTGGCCTCCTCAGATATCTGCCTATGTATGGTACACATAAACTCATGTAGACAAGCAAGCAAAAGAAAGTATAAATAAATATCTTTTAAAAGTTATTTTATGGATGCTATGTAATCTCATCATTAAAAAGAAATACAATATAATTTGATGATAGTGTGAATGGGATTTAAAATAATTATGCTGAATGAACAAAGCCATTGAAAAACAAAGGGAAAACTCTGTTGAATATATGCATATTATATATTCATCTATCTATCTTATATATCTATTTTAATATATCAAATTCTGCAGTTTAAAGTTGTAGCTTTTTTTCTCACAGAAGAGATTTGTTAGGTGTGTGTGTGTGTGTGTGTGTGTGTGTGTGTGTGAGAGAGAGAGAGAGAGAGAGAGAGAGAGAGAGAGAAAGAGAGAAAGAGAAAGACTATCTCAGAACAGGGACATGAGAGAGACAGAGATAGCAAGACAGAGAGATAGACAGAGCAAAAGAACAAGAGAACAAGAGTAAAGTTGTAGAGTTTGATGATACATGTTTTCATCCTTCTGTCTTGATGTGGAGATTTTTACCAAGTTATAGCTATTTACTTGCAAATTTCTCGTTAAGTTCATAAGAAATATCATTAATATCCATGTTATCCTAATTGATATTAATCATATCATTGGATCTAGTGCTAACGAAAAGCATTTTCATAGTAAAGGTAAAGTCAATACAACTGTCTTAGTCAGAGAAGTATGTATGGAAATTTAATCTACATATGAAGTAAGATCGTGCTGTATTTTACACTTTATCTTAGCCCAACAGCCTGGAACTGATAGACACTATTTAAGGAGAAGTGCTTCGCATGTGTAAGCTCATTAAGTGTAAGATTGCTGTAAGGAAGAAGAGGACATGGTGAGGAATTGAGGGGAGGACTAAGCAATGAATGGAAAAGTAGGAAGAAGGAAAAAGGAAAGGGAGGGTGGGAAGGAAGGAGGGTGTGGTGAGGTACAGGAAGAAGGAAGGAGGAAGCCACCTACCAAGTGCCAAAAATTTTACTCTCCTTTATCAATAACTTGAACATCTGAAATCTCTTGCAGAAAATATGAAATGTTTTGTTTTATGATCAAAGAAAAGAAATACAAATACTCAGGATATGTATGAGGTATAGTCCTAAATGGGAGTTAAATGGACCAGGACAGTAAACAATTACACGACTCACAGAGCAGGGTGGCAGAGCCGCAAGGGCCATCCATCAAAAACTTTGAAAACAGTTGATTACCGCACAGAATCATGGGACTCTGGAAAGTTAGTCCACAGCACCAGGCTTCTGCTGTCTGAGATGCGTTAGTGAAATGAAACCCCTACCTTGAAATAAATTCACTTCAAGTTCAGCATTCTCTTTCCTATGATGACAAAAGATTCTTTTGGTTTGTCTTCCAGTGCAGACTTCTGTTGGACACTGAATGTTTTCCTTTCTTGTCTAAGTGAAACAAGCTCTGTTTTGCTTTTCAAAATATCTTAGGATTTTTTTTTTTATATTGCTGTGATAAAACACCATGACTCAAAGACACTTGGGGGAGGAAAAAAATTTATTTCATCTTACATCTCCACATCACAGTCCATCTCTGAGGGAAGTCAGGGCAGGAGCTGGTGGCAGGAGCAGAAACAAAGACAGTGGCAGCATGGCACTTGCTCCCCTTGGCTTGCTTATAAAGCGTGGCTGATAGAAGGCCAATTATTGTGTCTGAATTTTGCTGTTTCAGGGTGGCCGTGTGGTTTCTGCATTGCAGCACAGCTGTGGAGTTGTGCAACCCATGTTTATGTTTTGCTCCTTTTAGATTAAAAACTATAATTAAATAATAGCTGATCAAATTAATGATTTGGCCATACATACTAATATGGGCCTTTAATCCTAGGAATTGGGAGATGGGGACAGGAGGACCAGTAGTTCGAGGCTACCCTCAGATACAGTAAATTTGAGGGCAGCCTGGTCTGTGAAGGCCTTTATCTTCCAAATAAGTATATTAACAAATAAATAAATAGTAGCCCTCACCAAAAATTAATTAATTAAGTGACTTGAATAAACGCTCTGAACAAAAGAGAATAAAGATGGAGTAGTGCCTCTGGCTTTAGAGAAAACAGCTCACGACTTATGAATGATAGTATGGTCTGCTTTTTCATGCAGGCGGTGAAGGCTGAGTGTAAGCCCAAACTGGTTTTATGTTCCATCAGGAATGTGTCGATAAAATAAAGGCTGTTCCAAATATATATACATATATATATATACATATATACATATACATATACATATACATATACATATACATATACATATACATATACATATACATATATATTCGAGACAGGGCTACTCTGTGTAACCTTGGCTGCCCTGGACTCCCTTTGTAGATCAGGCTGGCCTTGAACTCACAGAGATCGGCCTGCCTTTGCCTCCCTGAGTGCTGGGATTAGAGGTGTGCACCACCACATCTGGCTCAAAACTCTATTTTTAAAATTGTGCTGCACTTATTTGGTAAGAAATTATGTGTATAGGTGCATGCACAAACATATGCACACACACACACACACACACACACACACACACACACACCTGCTCAACTAAACTAAGTGATGAGGGTAATTGTCTCAGTCAGTGTTCTTTTGCTGTGCAGAGACACTATGACCAAGGCCACTCTTATAAAGGAAAGCATTTACTTGGGCTGGCTCACAGTTTCAGAGATATAGTACATTGCCATCATTGCAGGGAGACTGGTAGCACACAGGTAAACATGGTGCTGGAGAAGTTGAGAGTTCTCCTGGCAGCAGAAACAGAGAGCCACCAGGCCTGGCTTCAGCTTTTGAAACTTCAAAGTCCATCCCCTGTGACACACTTCCTTCAAGAAGGCCACACCTCTTCCTCCCTCTCAAATAGCACCATTCCCTAATGACCAGGCATTCAAATATATGAGCCTATGGGGCCACTCCTATTTAAACCACCACAGTAAACACAAAGCAACAATGCCAGCGTCTTTCAGAACCAATGCTCATAGACATAACTTCTTATTCTTCATCATTGCTTCTTCAGCCTTGTATCACTATGCATATTTGATCAATAAATTTATCCACTGGGCAAAGTGTTGCAAGTCTTTAATCCCAGCACTCAGAAGGCAGAGGCAGTTGAATCTCTGTGAGTTCAAGGCCAGCCTGGTCTACAAAGGGAGTCCAGGACATCCAGGACAACACAAAGAAACCGTGTCTTGAAAAAAACAAAACAAAACAAAACCAAGTCATGGGGCACGAATTTCCTATCTTTAGATGGCAGCCAGTACAGGACATCAGTCTTCTTTCTTTATTTGTCCCACCATAGATTGTACTATGGAGCTGGCTACTTATTATTCTTCATGGCTAGTGACTGGTAAAGTTCATATATTCATCAACTCCAAATTCAAAGTATACAAACACTTCCTAAACATCTGCGACAACAAGCCTAGAACGTTAAGTCAGAGGAGCATGGAGGACGATTTACTACTCGTCCCACAAAGAGCTCTGACCAGCTTCCCTTGCAACATTATCCCCACACCCACCTCACCAATTGTTCACCTCTTCCCTCATCAACAGCTGAGGGTTCTTCATGCCCATCCTCTGGCATCTCTTGATTAGGCTGAGTCATTCTGAGACAAAGTCAGAAAGGCTAGAGAAGACATGTTCCTGTAATGTTATGCTCTCCAGGCCTATACTGCCTTCTCTTTGGCGAGAATGGCCCAGCAACTCCAAGTCCTGACCAGATCTTTGGAGACATTTGATTAGCAGGAGTTGCCCCTGTGAAGTGTGTGTGTGTGTGTTTGATTTTGAGATGTTGCTGAATCTCTAGCTGCTGCTATAAAGCTGTGGGTTGTTTTTCCTTTTTGCCATAGCAGGGTTTTTTTTTTTGTTTTTTTTTTTTTGTAATTTCAGAAAGATTCTCTCTGCAGGAAATAATGTCCTTTAATGCAGATTTCGTGCAGCCATCCACAAATACTTCTCTGTGGGGTTTTATGTTTCAGCCATTTCAATGTACTCATATCACTTTAAAATTCATTTTTACTTACAGTCTTATGATTTTCACCCTGACTAGTAATTTTAGTCTTACATAGATTTTTTTTTTGTCATGCTATCTCTAAATCTAAAAGCCCTAGAAGTCTGAGGGATAAAGCAAAAATGTTCCTTTTCCTTGAACCCCATTCGACACAGACCAACATTAAGCATGAATATTAAGTAAAAGTGAAATGTTTCCTATTTCCTAATGTGCTTCCTTTACTTTTAAAATAGAAACTTTTGGTAACATACACAACATCTTGGCTGAAGGTAAAACAATACTCTTGTTTTCATGTCACCTACAAATGCGTATTTCCCAGGCCCTTGACTCATTCTTTGGTTTAAGCTTTTTAATTCCAGCCCCAATTTCAATAAACTTTATTGACATGGCAAAGAATGCAAGCATGACTAGAGTCCATAAATTATGTTTGTGATTTTAAGGCACTAAGTGTCATAGAGGTAATGGCATCTTTTTTTTTTTTTTTTCTTCAACATCTTCCTTTTCTATTAAGTGAAGGAAATGGACACTGTCCTCCAGAAAGACAGGAAGATGGGGGAAGCATCTCCATCTGGATGCTTCCTGAACAGAACCATGAGCAGGGGCAAATATTTTCTTTCAGAAAATAAAATAAATAACAATTCAAAATTTTATTGCAAAGTAAAATTTAAATCTCAGATGACATTGAAGTTTTGATAAGCTTAAAATTCATAAAAAAATGGCAATCCTTTTTATAAGAAAAAAGTTAAATTTACACATTCAAAATCTGTATTTAAAATGGTAAGAGAAACAGTATATATAATTTATTCGTTCACAATTTTGTGCATGTGTATGACACATTCTGCTGACATTCATCCCTGTCTCCTATTTTATACCTTCTCCCAACAAGTCTTCCATCTCCTACCAAGTCCTCATCCCACTTATAAATCAGGTTTTAAAAACAAAAACAATTTATGTGCCTGGCATGGTGGCAAATGCCTTTTATTCTAGCACTTGGAAGTCAGAAGCAAATAGATCTCTGTGAGTTTGATGTCAGCCCACTCTACATAGTGAGTTCCTGGACAATCAGAACTACACAGTGAGGGCCTGTCTCCAAATTTAAAAAAAAAAAATTATGTTTATCTGTGAGTATATGCAAATGTCTGTGTCTTGGCTGTCCTGGAATTCACTATGGAGACCAGACTGGCCTTGAACTCACAGAGATTCACCTGCCTCTAGTTCTCCCTCCTGAATGCTGCCTTAAAGGCATGTGCCACCATGCCCAGCAAAACACAGGCTTTTGTGGAACTACTATATTTATACCCTATAGTCACAAAAATTTTGCAAATTCCATTTTGCATAATTTTCTACAGCAAAAATAACAAAAAAAACCATGGGGGATTTGTAATGGCAAAACATGCCATTATTATATTCCTGTCATGATATGATTTTTTGTTTCTAAGTAGTGATCCTTTAATTCCCTTAATTGTACAGGTTCAGTGTTAGGGGAGACTGTTTGAGACCAGTCTCTGCTTTATTTAAAATCTTTTCCCTTTACCACCTGCATGCCAGTCACTGCATGATAAGTTCATGTGGTGATGCAATCTCTAGTCTGTATGTCTACATCACGACATTGGACAGGTCAACACAGGGAGAGAATGTATCCTGGGAAGCCAGATCTACACACAATAAAGCCTTCTACTACGATAGCTGTTCTGCCTTTATAGTACAGACATTTGGGGGTAGGTAAGTCTGTACTGAGGTTGGGGACACTTTGTCTATTCCAGAATGTTTGGCAGCACCCCACTTTTGTGACTATTAAATATCAGAGGATTCTCAACCCCTATCCCAGTTGTGACATCTAAAAATGTTTCCTAGAGGATGAAATCTTCAGTGGAGAGCGACTGTACTAAACACATTTGATAGTTTATCTGATTAAATATTTACAACAATTCTAGTACTTTTCTAATTTCAAATATGGTTCAGGGAAAGCAGAAGAGAAGTGACTCAAAGGCTTAAGCAGGTAGAATACCTTTATTTGCAAAATTTTCAAAAATCTATGTTCATACAAAGATATGCTTGTTTGTTTGCTTGCCTTGTTTTGTTTTTTGAGATAGGTTTTCTCTGTGTCGCCTTTGCTGTCCTAGAGATCCAGATCAGGCTGGTCTCAACCTCAGAGATTCTCCTGCTTCTCCCCTTCAAAGGCTGGAATTAAAGACATTGTTAAGGTTTTGTTGTTCTTGTTGTTTCTGGGGAGGGGCAGAGCTTCTTTTTGACAAGGTCTCTTTATGAAACCTTGGCTGTTATCTAACAGGTGGTTATCTTGCCTCTATCTCTCAGGAGCTGCTTGGATTACAGCTGTGAATTGCAGCATCATACCCCAGCTAAATGGAGCCATACCTCAACTCTGGCTAACCTCCATTAACCTAATTTCATAATAAATCAGCTTTTTGTTAATTTTCAAGACAAGGAAGAAAACAGTCATTTGGGGATTTTTTTTTTTTAATGTTCTGTGATTTAAAGGCTTTGCAAAATGAGACATAATGCTTCTTTCAAAACATGTTTTAACATTACACTATTGATGGACCTGCATGTCCTGTCATCCATGGAGAGGTCAGTGGATGAATTGCAGGATTAGATTCTCTCCTTCCAACATATGGGTCTTGGGACCAAATTCAGATGGCCAGCTTCATAGCTGGGTGTGGCCACCCATGCCTTTAATCCCAGCTCTCAGTAGGCAGAGGCTGGCGGATTACTGTGAGTTCGAGGCCAGCTTGATCTACAAAGTTAAGTCTAGGACAGCCAGGGTTACACAGAGAAACCCTGTCTCAAAAAAACAATTTAGCTCAGTGAACAAGTCCTCAGTGTTCTCCCTCATCTTTGCTTCTCCTTGTCAGTAGGGCATAATGGCTAAAGGTCATGCTACTTATTATTGGGAATATCTGTATGGTAACACATATGCCAAGACCAGCTTTCTCCCTTAGGCCTTTAAGAATGATAAATCCTGGACATTATTCACATCAAGGTTCCTGGTCTAGATTTCTGTCTTCCCTTGAATGAAACAATTAAAAATAAAAAATAACTTAGTTCACATTTAAATCACTTGCTATTAGGAAGTGAAAGTTGGTTTCTTCGAGTCAGTAAAATACTTCCAGAGACAATAAATTGTTAGGGTCCGAAAATCCAAAACAACCCAAGCAGGCGCAAGAGTCCATGCAAAGCAAGATCATTGTTTGAATTAGGCAGCAAAAACCTGACTGGTCAGAGACAGCAGCACAGTCTCAGGAGCTGGCTGTGTCCCTGAGCCAGAATGCCACAGACCTTTTAAGCTTGAAAACCACAAACATCTGTTCCAAGTTACAGTTGCAGTTTTCCACCAATCAGGATTTAGGGATAGGGGACTTCCTTAGAAACATGTCTTTGTGGTACACTTATACTGTTTCTGTTGGTTGTGTTCAACTGTGGTGGGGTGACTTGCCTAGCATTCATGTCTCAGCTTACCAATCAGGATATCAGTTACCCAGGGAGGTTTTGGGAACGTAAACTTTATTTGACCCCTATTCAAAATGGAAGTTTTGTTCAAAATGGCTTCAGTTTGGTTTCTTCTTACAATGACAGTACGAGAGAAAGAAGGAATGAACCACTGGTTGATGGCAGTATGGTATTTTGAGGTTCAGAAAGTTATTTTTTTTTAGGATATTTCTCAAAATAGAGGTATATAAGGTTTAAGAGATGGCTCCGAGATTAAGAGTACTTATTGCTCTTCCAAAGGAACTGGGTTCAATTCCCACCACCTATGTGGCGGCCCACAACCATCTGTAACTCCATCTTCAGTGAATCCACTCCCTTTTCTGGCCTTCCTGAACAAGGATCACACATGTGGTACACACACATACATGCAGACAAAGCATATAAAACAATACATATAAAATAAAATAATAAAATATAAGTTTAAAAATGTGTAGGTACATAAAGACCTGCTCTATCCCCTGTGATGTAACATCTTCATAACAATTTTCTTGAAATTAAGCTGCTAAAAAGTGACATGAGGACCATCTCTTAAGTAAAAACAAAAGGCATACTCCTTAGACTGCACAATGAGGCAATTAGAGCCCTCAAACATTTCAGTCCCTCTCTCTTTTATCAATATTAACTGTGAATTAAGATTATTAGGAAATGGAAAATAATTTAGTTAATAAAAATTGAAAATTTAAAAAAAAATTTGCTCAATGAAATTGTTTTATATTTATATCACCCTCAGAAACTCTTTAGGAAGCTTAATGTTAGACAGAGGCAGTAGCCTTATTTTGCCTCCCAGATGATACACATTCCCTTGAGTCTACAATACTCACGCCATGGGGATAAATCTGAATAAATAAGAACGTGTCTGAATTTCCCGTTACCTTTGTATTTTTGGTAATAGAAGGGGAAGCTTCTTAATCACCTTCCTCTTTGGGAAGAAAATGTCACCCAGATAAGCTAACACATGCTCCTCAAACAACACTAGCCTATAGTTATTTTTATATCTTAAAAACAACTGTGTAGCCTTGGCTTTCCTGGAACTCACTGTGTAGACTAGGCTGGCCTGGACACAGAGATCCACCTGCCTCTGCCTCCCAAGTGCTGGGATTAAAGGCGTGCACCGCCACTGTTCCACTTACTATAGTTCTTCATGACATTAAATAGCTTTTACTGCATCATGACTCTCTAAAACTCAGTAAGTTCAAGGAACAGTCCTTAAGAAATACCCACTGCCTGGGTGTTGTGACCCACTCTTTTAATCCCAGCACTTGGAAGGCAGAGGCAGGTGGATCTCTGTGACTTTGAGGCCAGCTTGGTCAACACAGTAAATTCCAGGACAGTCAGACCTATGTAGAAATGCCCTGTCTAAAAAGAAAAAGAAATTCCTGTAGGAGCATAGTAAATTATCAAGCATCATCTTTAGTTTCTTTGGCACCACAATGACACCATCAATACTGAAACCTGACAATTAAAACTTATGATCCATTAATCTCAACAGAAAATCAAAGGCCACATAAAGAGTGTGAGTTGGTCAAACCCTAGCGTTATTATTTCTGTTTCTCCATGATGCCTGTGATGGCTGGTTTTATGTCAACTTCACACAAGCTACAGTCATCAGAGAGGAAGGAGCCTCAGGTGAGGAAATGCCTCCATGAGATCCAGCTGTAAGGCATTTTCTCAGTTAGTGATCAATGGGGGAGGGGCCAGCCCATGGTGGGTAGCGCCTTCCTTTGGCTGGTGGTCCTGGGTTCTATAAGAAATCAGGCTGTGCAAGTCATGTGATAAAAGGCAGCACCCCTCCATGCCTATGCACCAACATCTACCTCCAGGATCCTGCCCTGTGTGATTTGAGTTCCTGTCCTGACTCCCTTCAATGATGAACAGTCCTGTGGAAGTATAAGCCAAATAAACCCTTTCCTCCCCGGCTTGCTTTTTGGTGGTGATGTTTTGTCACAGCAATCAAAACCCTAACTAAAACAACACCCAATGGCTATTGAACTACTTTGTATAAACTTGACAGAAGATTTGAGGATGCTCCTTAACCAGGAAGTTAGATGAAGAACTCAAAATAGCTTCAGGAAGTCCCTGAGGCTGACCAGATTCATTAGGCTCTTCCCTGCCAGGGTAAACATTGGCAGCTGAGAGTCACTGTGATGGGAAAATAGCTCAGCGGCAAAGAAGACTCTGAGATGAGATCAGTTGCCTGAAAGAGTCTCAGACCAACTGAGGCACCTGGAAAGGACACTCTGCCACTTTCTGAGTGGCCTGCAGGCTGTACGGTGTGTAACAGGTTTCCCAACCTTGTGAGCTGTCATTTATGCTAGGTTGGGCTTTGGTGACACAGCTGCCTTTGAGTCATCTCTGGCCCTTAAAGTTGCCCCTACCCATGTTTCTGTAAGTAACCCAAGTATGGATTTTGAGTTTGTCGTGGCTCTCTATCTGGGGTAAGTGGATGTGTGTGTGTTGTGTCTCCCTAGGAATAGTTTTGTCACTCAAGAGCTTTATACAGGATGATGATAATAATAATCCATCCCCCCCACCACCACCCAAATGTTATTTATGACCTAATGATCTTGGAAGCTTACATGACCAAGGAAATCTAGATGCTATTGAGGCCCTTACCAGGGCAAGAATTTTCTGGGCAACCCATAGAGTCCTAGTAAGATGGAGTTAGAGAAGATACAAGGGCGGCAGCAAAAGCCAGAACAAATACAAATGCAAGGGCATCTGGCCACCATAGAAAAAGGCACTCATAGATGTCCTGGCTGCGTTATTCCCAGACAATGAATGACCCTGAGCAGCTGGGCAGTATCAATAGGATTGAGGATCTGGACTTTGGAGCCACCCCTGGGAAACAGTTATGAATGCACAATGCAGAAATACCACACCCTGTGAATCCGAACATGGTTGATGTCCACAGACAGCTGGAAGTTTGCGCAGCCAGAGCCCATGCCCCTCCCCCAGCACTGCCTTCCATCGTGATCTCGTACCAGTAAAGCAAAAACCAACACACACCGTGCCAGAACGTTCTGTGCTTGATCCCATAAAGAAGAAAACAAAATTCGCACCTACCAGTATTTCATTTATAAATCTGGTTTCAGTAGAAGACAGATGTTCACCCAGGCTGTATCCTCAGGACCCAGAAAATCCTGTTTGGATTCAGGAAGCCACCACCCTTGTGAATGAGGGCACCTCAGCAGCTGCCTTGAGGACTTATGGCCCACAGTGCATCTGCAAATGATAACAAAGGCTTGGAGGCAATGGAATGGGTGGTACTTTAGCTGAAGGCAGAGACTGAAGAATTCTCATGTCAACAAGAGGAAGCCTTAGGACAGCCATGGCAGCGGTTCTGTTAAGAGACATGATGATGAAAGCTGGTGAGCATCTGGGGGTTCTGGTGAGCATCTGGGGGTTCTGGTATTTTATTATTGTGGCTGTTGTTGCTGGTGTTGTTGTACTGAGAAGAGATTGACGTCTCCCTATAGTAGACCTACACAGCACTTCAGACACCAGGACTCTTCCTGCCTACGGAGCAGCCCAGAATGGAGCCCAGCCACCCTCGTGCCAAGAATTGCTTTGTTTCTTTGAACCAGAACCACCTGGGTAAGAAGCTCACTTTAAAAGGAGAAACCGTATAATTTCGAGTGACATTAATTTGTGTAAAATAACTTTCTCTGCTGAAAACCACAGCGTTTGGATTTAGTACTGACTACGTGATTATTTTTAGGGTAAAGATTAGCACTGAGGTAATACATGACTCTAACAACAAAAATATTATTTTGTTGTGTTAAAGAGTTCTGTATTGGCTTGCCAACGTTTGGTAATCTGGTAAAAAAAACATTAGCTTCTTTGGAGTTGCACTTTGTGATTTTGCATGCTGTCTTGTGGGCTGGTTAGGTTAACTGGAAGTGGGGGAGGGGCGGGAAGCCATTACCATATTGTTAAAGGACTATTAGGCACAAAAAGAAAAAAAAAAAAAAAAGGAAACACTGTACTTCTGTCTCGGGAAACTGAGAAAGGCTTGCAAGCTGGTTCAGTTGCTGAAAACACTTGCTGCCAAGCCTGAAGGCCTGAGATCAATCCGCAGGCCCCACATAATGGAGGAATACAACAGGCTCCAAAAGTTGACCTCTGACCTTCACACATATGCAGGGCACACACAGAAAACTCATAAAAAGTGAATGAATGTAGATTTAAAGGAAGAAGAGAAAAGAAGAAGGGGGTACAGGACAAAGAATGCGAGCAGCTTCTAGAAGCCGGGAGAGTAAAAAGGGGTCATGCTCCCTTTGAGTCTACAGGTCAAACACATCCCTGCTGTTTGTTGCTCTCTCTGGGACTGTCAGTAGGAGTGGGCCAGAGACAGCTTCCTGCTGCTATCCCCTGAGGAGTTTCCCTAATCTTTTGGGCACCTTGACTTAGGCTAAGCACAGTTCTTGGTGTGGACACTGAAAAGAATTTAAAGAGCAGCCAGGGTGTGAAGCAGGGTTAGAGAGAGTCCAGTAATAGTTATATTAAGAGTTAGGAGAAAGATGCTCAGAAGAATGGCCTACCCAAAGAAGGGTTGCTAGGAAACCCTCTCTCTTTCTTCCTTTTTCTTCCTTTGTTGTTTGCGTTTTTCTCCCTCCCTCTTCTTATGATGAATGAGACAAGTGAGAAAGCTCTGTGGATGCCTTGGACGGAATGCTAATCTGATAGTGGAAAGTCAGGAGCCAGATGATTGCGCAAGGAATTACTATATAGCCTTTCCCGGTAAATTCTGGTGAGATTCCTAGAAAATGTCAGGTTTTGCCTGGAAAGGGGGAACAGCCTTAAGCAGTTGGTCATTGTTGGAATTCTTTCCTCTCTGAGGGTGAAAGGCTCTGTCTTTATTCCAGGGTGGGGCCTCCTGCCTCTCTTCTTATATCCCCAAGACATGCTCTGCCTTCTGTTTTACCTCCAAACCCTTTTCAGATTTCTGACTCACAGAGATGAAAGATAATGAACTTGTGCATTTTTGAGTCACTACAGCTGCAGCGACTTAGAGCAACGGAGCTAGGAAGCTCGCGCACTTGGACTGCCTCATTTGATCTTCTAAATAAGTAAACACATTTCAAAGGTGAAAACCACTAATGCTCACACATGTACTGTAAGCAGTTTATTTAAATGGTGGAGCTAAAGCACAAACCCATGCTTGCCACCTCCATGGTCTGCACCTGAAAAAGATAATATTGTTTGAAAGCACACACTTAGACTCATAAGAATATACTGGGATTGGGGACGTAGCTCAGTGATCCACCAGCTGTCCAGTGTGCACAGGCCTCAGATGTCAAGCCTTAGCACTGCCAATAAATTAAAAAAAAAAAAAAAAGTAAAAAAATAGAATTACTAAAGGAAGGTACACTGCCATAGCAAATATGTACAATTTTACTGAATGCAGTTGCAGTTTTCTATATATTCCCAATTAATATAAATTCTAAGATTTCTGTTCACCTACTCTGCTCCAAAGACCGATGATTATATGCTGGTCTTGTATAGGTACTGTGCTGGCTTTATGACCAAAGCTAGAGTCATTTGGGAAGGACTATCGATTAAGACAATTTTCCCAGCTGAACAGCAGTGGCCCATGCATGCCTTTACCTCCCACCACTCAGGAGGCAGAGGCAGACAGATCTCTGAGTTAGAGGCCAGCCTAGTCCAGGCCACCCAGGCCTACCACAGAGAAACCCTGTTAAAAAACAAAACAAAACAAACAAACAAACAAACAAACAAAAAACAAGGAGGAAGAGGAAGAGAGAAGATTGGCCTGTAGGCAAGTGTGTCCAGCATCTTCCTCCTTAACCATTGATGTGGGAAAGCCCAACCCACTGTGGGTAGTGCCAACTGTGGGCAGGTGGCCCTGAGTTGTATACAAAATCAGATTGAGCGAGTCACAAGGAATAAGCCGGTAAACCGAGGTCTTCTTCAGTTTCTGTCATATGTTCCTGCTGAATGCACCCTTTCTTCTCCAAGTTGCTTTTGGTAAGCCCCTCCCCGCCTCCCCCATCTACCCCCCCCCTCCCGCCTTGGCTGTCCTGGAATGAACTCTGTAGACCATGCTGGCCTTGAACTCAAAAGATCCACCTGCTTCTGCCTCCCAAGTTCTGGGATTGAAGGTGTGTGCCACCACCGCCTGGCTTGGTGATGACTTTTCTAACAGCAATAGAAACTTAAGACAGCTCTATCATTTACTTGGAGGAGCACATACATTATGAGCTAATGTTGTTCAGGTTGTCTTGAAGGCTAATCATCATGCAGGTTTGGTATATTTTCGGTTATAACTGTTCTTATTAGTCCCCTGTGGATCATAAACTATGGAGAGCTGAGACCAGAGTGTCACAGCGCTCCACAAGGCTCACTGTCATTCCTCCCACCTCCTTATATCCAGTCATAAGGAGTTTGCTGGTTGTTGATGCTCAAGGTCATTTCTTTAGGAATCAGGTTTTCACCTTGCATGGTGGTAAATGTAGCTCTATTACTCAGGAGGCCAAAGCGGTAGGATCACAGGGTCGGGGCCTGCTTGGCTACAGAGTTCAGGGACAGACAGTTTAGGGAACTTAGCTGCCTGCCTGTCTCAAAACAAAATGTAAAAGACAAAGGCTGGCTGGGGGTAGAGCACAGGCCTTTACTCCCAGCCCTTGCGAAACAGGAGCTGGTGGAGCTCTGTGAGTTCAGAGGCCAGCCTAGTAAGACAGAGGCTGAGGCGTGTGAGGTATGCAGCCTGGAGGTAAAGCACTTGTACGTATGTGAGGCCCATGGTTGAAACTCCAACACTGAATAATAACATAAGAGCAGGTTGTAGTCTTAGTACCAGGGGAGACTATACCTGATGCTGTTTTGTTTACTTTTTCTTTCTTTCTTTCTTTCTTTCTTTCTTTCTTTCTTTCTTTCTTTCTTTCGAAACACACTTTACAGTCCAGTTCCTTTATTTCATTTTGTGCTTTAGGCCATGAATTCATACAGAGCGGGCTCCAGCAGCTCAGGCTCCTTCCCTTTGGTCCTCACAAAATGAGCTTCTTTGGATGGCACAGGCTGGCGCTTCTGCTGAACCCAGGTGCCCTTCTCTTTGGCTTCCTCTTTCTTCTGATTCTTTCCTTCACCCTCTTCAGGAAGCTGCCTCTGCCCTTAGAGCACTTGACGTGCTCGATCTGCACATTAATTCCTTAGCCAAGAGTCTTGTCCTTAGCTCGCATGTTTACAGTGGTGCCCATGGCACGCTGGGTGACACTGCAGTCTTCAGGTTTTGCCGTGGTAACATTTATGCAGCATTCCTTTTTGAACAGTGCCCATCCCTTTGATGTCTGCAATATCATCCTTCTTGGAGATTCACACGTATGTGGCCAAAGGAACAATTCCATGTTTCCTAAAAGTCCTAGAGAACGCACAGTGAGTGCCTCTCCTCTGTCCCTTTGTGTTTGACACTTTGGCAAGTTACAGGAAGAAGGCTGCCTCTGTGGAAAGCCACCCTTTCTTTCTTCACACTATTTATTGTTTGTTTTCTAGCTCTAACGTTGTTACTTCTCTGTATACTCTTCATGCGTTTGATGAGCTATTCCTTTGTGCATGGCAAATAGCAACGGGCATCACTTATTTACACCCAGAGACACTGAAGGCTTACTGTCATCACTCATTGTGCTGTGCTCCTGTTGGAACTTAGGGGAGCTGTGATTCTAAACTTAAGGCGCTCTGGATAAAGTGAGGAGCGCATAACAACATCGCAGAACCATTTGGGTCACCTTTGATCTCACTTTCCCCTTTCTCCTAGATGCAAGAAAGGAAAGGTGCGTCCACTCTTCTTTTCCAGTGCTATCTTTAACCGTCAAATACTTCAGTAAACACACCGTGATTTGGGTCGGAGGCTCTGGGATGCAGTTACTTACTGATCAGACTGTAGTTGAGGGAGTCTAACTGAGACCTCTCTGCTTCCAGCTTGTCCTAGCTCGTCCCATGCGATTTGATTTTAGCTACACTGTCTGTGAGCCTTGCAGGAACCAGTTCCTATCTGGAATGCTGCTTATACAACAGGGAGCTAGCGAGCAGACAAAAACTACTGCTTTGTTTTTACATTTTAGGTGAGGGAGATAGACAATAAATAATAAAGTGGAGCATATAGATAGTCCAGGAGGAGTAACTGTCACTGTAATGGTGTAATATATGAAAATTATCAGGAAGGAAGGCAATTTTTATTGGACTTCACTTCCCAAACCAAGACCAGTTTCAATGTGGTTATGTTTGCTCAAAGTAAAATTTGGCTCAGTATAAGAAAAGAATGTATGGTGAATAGATTATGCTTTTTTTAAAAAAAAAAACATGGATATTTATATTTTGTGAATAATTGTGTAACCATCTGGGTTTCCTTTTTTGCTTTGGCTGCTAGGAAACTCAAGTCTAATTTTGCTGTCACAATAATTGGTTCAACTTTGTACATCTGTATTGTTTTAGGCTATACACTTCCACTGATCTTATTTACAATTTATCTTGAATTCCCTCTCACACTATTTAAATTTTGGCATACTTATTTCAAGAGCTAAGTTGCTTTGGCTACTTAACCCTGGTAGCACAACCACCCCGGTAGGACAGATACATGACTGTGCTAGATTCATAGAACCAATTGAATGGCTCTATTCTCTTACTTCTTAAATCTCTTTGAAGAAAAATGGAAAGCTTAGCTTGGGGTGATGCTCAGGTGACAAGAGTGCTTGTATGAAGCCCTGAGTTCAGTTCCTAGCACCACATAAGCTATTCTAAATCCAAGACACCCTGGGGGTAAAGTGAGGTGCACATAAAGACATTGCAGAACCATTTGGATCACCTTTGACTTCAGCTTTGGGGCTTTCTCCTTTCTCCTAGGTGCAAGGAGGGAACGGTGCATCCATGCCTCTTCTTCAAGGCCATCTTTAAATGGTCAAAACCGTTAGTAAACAAACCATCATTGTTTACTGGGCAGTGGTACACATGCTTGCAATGCCAGTACTGAGGAAGTGGAGGCAGGAGGATCAGAACTTCATCCTTATTTACATGGTAAATATGAGGGCAGCCTGGGCTAAATGAATCTTAAAGCCAAATCATGAGACCCCCCAGGGCTTCACAATGGATCCCCAAGCGTAGGTCATCCAGCTGACTGTTAGAATTAGCAGGCTTGCCACTTGTCATGGAGAAATACAGGTGGAATGATGTCTGTATTGTGAACACTTTAATTAAAGTGCAATCTAAAGTTATTCATCATTGAGTCACAGAATTATTCTCCCTTTTAAGTTTTAATCTACTCTAACTATATTCTGAGAGTTATCTTTGAGTTTTTGCAAGGGAAAGAAATTAAGGTGATTGACAGAGTCCTCTAAGTGCCCACCAAAATTGTAGAGAAGAAGAAATCTGGGTCCAGAATCTACAAATCATAGCGAATGCACATGTTTAAAGAGACAGGGGAGGGCATTTGAATGCCTCTAAACGATTACAACCTACCTCTTTATTAAAAAGCAATTATGTGGCCCTGATTCAAAGATGTGATTGCTCAAAGAAAAATGACACCGGAGGAGTTGTTTAACTGAAGCGACCCAGCACAGAGCTCGTTTGTCCAATAGCAGCGCAGTAGCTGATCAGTCTCCCAAAGAGCCCAAGGAACAGATTGATGGGTTAGCAGTGGGATGAACGGAAAAGCTGTCCCTAACTACTTCAGTATAAATTTTCACAGTAGGCTTTTCAAAACTCTGCAACAATCACGGAAAATGCAGGTGAATCTAAGTAGAGTTCTGCCACCTGCCTAGCATCCTCATCTCCCTTTTTCTCCTCTTAATTGTCAACCTCAATTGCTCTTCTTAGCTCATCCTTCAGTTACATCCCCCCCCTTTTTTTTTCTGGGTCATGCTTCCTAGTGCCTACTCAATACAGTGGCAATCCAATACATCCCTTTATCTTCCCTCCTTCCTGCCTACATATAATGTTCTATGTGTGGGCACCGCAGGTACTGTGAGAGAGACCAAGGACACCAAGGACACACACCACAAAAGGGTGAGAGTAGGGGACAAGGAGACTGGCATGTGACAAGGAATTAGGATTAAATGCAAAACCCACAGGCATGAGTGAGACGCATGTACCCTGCTGTGAAAACACAGATGCAGAAGCAATTAATTTCTGTCATTTGCTAGCAAGAGTAGGTGACAAATATCTTCAGTCTGCTTTTCTTCCATCTGTTTCCCTCACTGCTAATGGGGACGATCTGGGATCTTTGTTGTCAGGATTTGCTACTGAAACGTGGAGGATGAAATTTATTCTGATGTCAACCACAGTAGATACTGTATTTAACTTAAAATAATGAAGGAGCCATTTAGTGACTGATTTTCAATCTAGAATAGCTGCCTTAGGTGGCTGCTACCAATCATGGATGTGGGGCTCCCAGTACCAGTGGGTTCCTGCCTTGTTTTCTCACTTCTCCCTCTCTCCTACTTTCCAACCTCTTCCCAGAATCCCCCAGTGTTCTGCTTTTGCTTCCCCTGCATTGCCTTGTCTGGGCTGTCCCTAGATAATACAGATCAACCTATATATCAAGATGGCCCATTACCTATGTGTTATGAATTTAATAACACTCTTCTAAAATGCCACCTTTCCATGAATCTTATATCTCTGTGACAGAATAAGGTCTGTAAGTCATTCACCACTCAATTAAAATTATTTCATAATATCATTGTTTTCCAAGTGCAAGCAGTAGTGGGTATGGTAATTTCACTCATTCAACCTCCATTTACTCAGAGAACTATTATATGTTAAGTTGGTTGAAAAAAAGAATAAAGGGGTAGCTAACTCAAGTACTAGTGAGGCACATGATTGCAATTGTGGTTTTAATGAGCAGTCATTGCATAGCTTAAACTCTACAGTGCTTTGGCCATTGAGGAAATCCTTCAGAGAAAACCAGAAACTTGAGATAAATCTTTAAGCCTAATTTTGAGTTGACCAGAGTGAGAGAAGCTGGATGGAGAATGAGCAGCAAGACACAGGGAAAATGTAGCTGAAGACTGAGACAAAGGCCTCCAGGCGCCCAGAAAGGCAGTGTCTATTTCTGGTAGAGAGAAAAGGTAGACCCATTTCTAGGGAGAAAATGCCAGAAGAAAGAAAGGGTCATGGGAGTTCCTAAGACGCCTTGCAAACTATTTGAAAATTTGCAATTGAGAGCTTGTTCCTTCTGAGTGTTGAGGACTGAGCGTCGACCCTCATACTTGGCCAGCATATGCTCTACCCTTGGGCAACAGCCCCAGCAGAAAACCCACTTTTAAGAGACAAGGAAGGGAGACAATAGGCATGGTAGCACATGTCTTTAATCCCAGCACTGAAGAGGCAGATCAGGCAGATCTCTATGAGTTCAAGGCCAGCCTGGTCTACAAAACAAGTCTAGGACAACTAGGGCTGTTATAGGGAGAAACCCTGTCTCGAAAAAGGAACTCAGGCTCTAGTTAGAGAGGAACATGTTGGTAACTGAAAAATGAACAATGGAATTAACAATGTAAGGAACCTTAGCTTTTCTTTTTTATTTTTAAGATTTATTAATTTTTGGCTGGAGAGATGGCTTACTCAGTGGTTAAAATCACTGACTGATCTTCCAGGTGACCCAGATTCAAATCCCAGCACCCACATGGGAGCTCACAACTGTCTGTAACTCCAAGATCTGTTGTTACTCTCATATAGACATACATGCAGGCAAACCAGCAATGCACATACAATAAAGGTAGATTCTAAAAAGATTTATTAATTTTTGTTTTATGCTTATGAGTGTTTTGCCTGTGTGTATGTCTGTGCACCATGTGCCTGGTGCCTGCAGAGTTCAGAAGAGGGCATCAGATCCCCTGAAACTAGAGTTACAGATGGTTGTGACCCATCATTATTAGTTCTGGGAACTGAACCAGGTCCTCTGCAAGAGTAGCAAGTGCTCTTAACCTCTGAGCCGTCCCTTTAGCCCACCAGCATGCCTTTTGATCAATTCTTGGGCAGCTACTCAGGACAAATCATTGACTCATATTCTTGCCTTACTGCTGCCTATACACCTTAGGGTCCAACTTTTCATTTGTCCCAGGAAAACTTGAGGAAGATGAGCCCTAAGATTCCTATGAGTTTTAAAGCCTAAAATTAGCTCACAGTCTCTCCGTGCTGCCTGAGGATCTAGATGGAGAACTCTCAGCTCCTTCTCCAGCACCATGTCTGCCGGCACACTGCCATGTTTCCCACCATGGTAACAATGAACCAAGCCTCTGATACTGTAAGCTAACCTCAATGAAATGCTTTCCTTTATAAGAATTGCCATGGTCATAGTGTCCCTTCACAGCAATAGAACCCAAACTGAGACAAAGGGCTTGGTAAAAAATTGTCACCCTTTCAGATTTTTTTTCCCCCTTCCATCTACATGTCACAGAGACTTACTGCTCTGCATCTTATTCCTCCGCACTTTGAGGATGCCTGTACTCATGTGCATCTGTGGCATATACATGTGGGCACACTGCACATACTTATTATCTGCTGTTCATTTCTCTTCCTTGTCCCTGACACAACTTGTTGTCTCTTATTTATTTATTTATTATTTATTTATTTATCTGTCTGTTAATCGCAAATGTAAACCACTAATTCTCTCGCATTCCCCATAGGGTAACAAGCACTGTGCTGTGCCCTTAATAAATGCTTGCAAATGACAAAATGAATTCTTTGCCATGGATAAAGAGGACCTCTGCACGGAAATGAGCCCCTGTGTTTGTGTGTAGGCTCCAATGGTTCATTTTCCTGTCAGACTCCCCCGTTAGGAAGGCGGTGGCAGCATCAGCCTTGCTAAAGGGAGGATTTTCTCAGAGAACATTTGGAGGATTAGAAAGCCCTCCAGAGCTCTGGAAGTATCACAGTTTGTGTTTAGACTTCTGTTTCATTCTGTCTCAAGACCAGAATAGACAGAGAAGAAAGATGGCAAGATGCACAGGGTTCCATATGTGAGGCCAACCCCAGCCCCCTTTAGAAGTAAGTGGGAGGAAGGGAGGAGAATTATCATTAGAGACTTTCTTTGGCTCTGTTAATTCTCATCAGCCTGCATCTTTGCATAAAGGCTCTTAACCCCACAAAATGTATTACTGAATGCATGATGTATTTAATTAGTCTGAATGCTCTCCTTTCTAGTTTTTCTAAAATAACAAAGAAACATCTCAGGATAACACATGCATTCAAACCAAAGGAATTCAAACAGCATTTTAATAGCTGGAGTGCCTTAAGCCTCTTTTAAAAGATGGATTATTTTTTACATGTGTGTGTGTGTATGTGTGATTGTGTGTACATGTCTGTTTATCCATTTGTAAATGGCACCTGCAGAAGCCACACAGGGCATTAGAATACTTTGGTCTGGAGTTACAGCCAGCTGTGAGTCACTTGACGTTGTTGCTGAGAACTGAACTTGGGTCACCATAACTCCTGAGCCATCTCTATAGCCTCTAGGCTTACCCAACCCCAACAGTTAGTGCAGAAAAACAAAATACATTTTCAGTGGCAGGGCATGGTAAGTAGTCAATAGCCTAACAGAAGTGAATAAGGCATGTTTTAAAAAATATTTCCAGAAAAGATTCTTCACGAAACATGCAGTAGGCTACCATAAGGCTACATGCTCCCTTCCCTCCCCTGTTTAATCTTTCATAACATCACTGGACTGTTTTTGGAAAAGGAGAAGCTGTCTCCTGTGAGACTATGCCAGCTCTGGAATTACTGTCCCTGTCCCATTCCTCCACCTCAATCCAATTCACACTTTTAGGATTGGCTTCTTTTTTGACCCAGGCTTGTTAATTATATCCAGCTGTAGGCAAATTGCTCTTCCAAATTGGCAACTCTGAGCTCTCAAACTGCTTGTGCATTTTCTTTCCCTTGACAAAACCTTTGGAGCATGCATTTCCTTGACTAGTGTTTCTGAAATAATCCCCAGTTATGGATATTTTAAAGAGTTCAAGGGACTCGCAAATAGCTCTGGGTTTGAATGTAGTGTAGTTTTTCTTTCTTTCTTTCTTTTTTTTTTTTTTTTTTAAACTCGATCCATATTGCCCAAGAACATAGGCAGACAAGAGTTTCCTCAGGGATGGGGGCCAGATGCCATTGCAGGCACTATTTCTTTGTTTCCTAGACACTCTGGTGTTGAGCTGAAGTCCTCACAGGTCAAGTCTCGGCTGGCTCCAACGTCAGAGTAGGACAGCAGCTCTCCAGAGAGGAGCAGCAGAACTCTTTTATTTTTCCCTCAGGAGCTTCCTGATTCTTCCAAGGACTTTCTAGTTCAGAATTTCTCTATCTCCTCCTTCCCCTGGGTCTCTATGGACAACACATAAACTTTTATTTATTTATTTATATTTTCTTTTATTTATTTATTTATTTATTTATTTATTTATTTATTTATTTTTTTGAGACATGACTTCTCCAAATAACCTTGGTTGTCTTGGAACTTGCTCTGTAGTAGGCTGTCCTCAAACTCAGAGATGCACCTGCTTTTGCTTGGGGAGTGTGGGGGTTAAAGGCTCATTAACAACACTTAAAGGACTGCAACAATTTTACTGTAAGGAAAACTTAGAGTGATTTTAGTTTCTTCTGCACCCCTTTCTGGCGCAGGGGTGGGGGTGACGTGTAGAAGCTCATTTTCATCTACCAGCCCAAGAGGCTCTGCTTGATAAATTGGCACTGGGGATAAGATTTTGGTACAGAGGACCTGGTGTGAAAAGTGAGATGCAGAGTCAGAAGAACCTAGTCAAGAGTCCTAACCCTGGGGCTGGAGAGATGGCTCAGAGGTTAAGAGCACTGACTGCTCTTCCAGAGGTCCTGAGTTCAATTCCCAGCAACCACATGGTGGCTCACACCCATGTATAATGTGATTTGATGCCCTCAGATGTACACACAGGTGGAGCACTGTATACATAATAATAAATAAATAAATGTTAAAAAAAAAGAGTCCTAACCCTACCATTGACTAGCTCTAGAACCTTGGGCAAGTATTTTAATCCTCAACTGAGGCTGTTTTGAATGAGGCAGGTGGAATTGCTGCCATCTGCCTGGCTCACTTCTCATGCTTGACTGAGAGATGGAGAGCCCATGGAAGATGCTCTGTGAATGAGGAAACATAACTAACTAGTTCCTATAACAAGCTGAGATTTCACCTGACGGTTTACAAATGCCTGCTGCTGTGTGCAGACATGATCTGTTCACTAAAGAAATAAAACCTTTTGTCTACTGGGTACAAATTTCATCAGTGCACAAGAAGAAGAAAATGTTTAATAGGTAACTATTATACCCAGCCCATATATTTTGTTATACCTAAGTCAATCAATGGGTCCAAAATATATTCATTACATTTGATTTTCTGAAAGAAAATTTATTGACCAGGTCACTTGTGACCATTGTCCCAGTAGTTGGATGGCCGAAGCAGGAGGATTGCTGCAAGTTCATGACCAGCCCCATCTTTGCTTTCCAAATCCTGTTCCCATAACCCTGAGTGCATTAGCTGTTCTTATGTCCCGTGTGTGACGTCACTGGACACAACAACACTAAAGAAGAAAGATTTACTTTTGCTTTTGGTGTCAGAGGGTTTTCTGTGTCATCATAGTGGGAAAGTGTGAGGTTCGAGGCAACTAGGGTATGTGGGGAGAGTCCTCATGCAATAATTTAGAAAGGTAGGCCAGAATCAAGGATGTCTTTGTTTCATTCACAAAGGCCAAACCCTAGCGACTTACATCTGCTAGCTGTATCTCACTTGGTTTTTTGTTGTTGTTGTTGATGCTGCTGCTGTTTGTTGTTTGTTTGAGACATGGTTTGTCTGAGTAGCCTTGGCTCTTCTGGACTATATTGTAGCCCAGGCTGGCCTCGAACTCACTGTACTCCGCTTGCCTCTGCCGCCCAGATGCTGGGATTAAAGGCATGCTTCACCACACCCAGCCATACCCCACTTCTTAAAGGCCCTATAACCTCCAAGATTCGGGAATCCATTGCTCAAAATATGATGTAGTCACAGGCCATTTCAGATTCAAACCACAGCACTGGTCTTGAGAGACACCCTGGACTAGATCTTGGACTAGATCTTAAACATTCTCCCCCAAGGACTTATATATAGACAGCTTGGTGTACAGGGATTTTAATTTAGAACATAGCTGTTCTAGCAACAGATCACACCCAAAGTGATCTATGAACATACAAACATGCTGATTCTACAAACATACAGACTCTACAAACATACTGATCTCCAGTGCTTATTTCTCAATTATACGTAATAGAACCTAGATTCTATGGAAAGCATTTTTCCAATTGAAAGTGCTATATCCATAAGAATAAAAGATATTATATAGTTCAAAGAGTGTCTCACACCTGTAATCCTAGTAGGAGGATTGCTGCAAGTGATCAGAAACAAGCAAATATCAACAACAAAAACCCCAAATGAAGCAAGCAACCCTTCAACCAAATACTTCAACCAACCTTGTGCTAAAAAAACACCCCAGGAAAACAGAAAGGTGAAACTATGAAGACTTACTAAGCTACATTAGTTAATTGAATTAACTGGTAATTGAATTCGTACTTTTTTCCTATGGTTTTGGGGTTGGAACCTAGGGACTGACTGTTCTACCACTGAGCTACACTGCAAGCTCATGTTTTATTATTGTTGCTGTTGTTTTTATCAGTCTTTTTTTTTCTTCTGTTTTAAAATGTGCATTAGTGTTTTGCCTGCACGCATGTCTGTGTAAGGGTGTCAAATCCCCTGGAGCTGAGTTACAGACAGTAGTGAGATGCCATCGGATGCTGGGAAGTGAACTTGGGTCCTTTGGGAGAGCAGCCTGTCTTCTTAACTGTTGAGCCATATCTCTAGCCCTGAGTCTTTGTTTTTGCCTTTTTTTTTTTTTTTTTTTTTTGCCTGTAGGGTTCTGTCACCTCATTGCTTTATTATAATACATTACATAGAACATAAACTTTACCATGTTACCCACTTCAAATGTGTCACTTGGTGGCACTAAATATATTCACGATGCCTTACAAGCCTTCATCACGAGCCCTCTCTCTCCAGCTTTTTCTTCCTTAAAAAAAAAAAAAAAAGGCTTTATTTTCAGTCATGTGTGTGTATGTGTGTATACATGTACTTGCAAGTGCCTCTATGTGGCACTGTGCATGTGAGTGCTCTTGGAGTCCAGAAGAGGGTACCAGGCACCATGGAGGTAGAGTAGAGGTGGTTGTGAGCCCTCTGACAAGGTCAGTGGGAACCAAACACTGGGCCTCATCAAGAGCAGTATGGGCTTTTAACTGCTGAGCTGTCTCTATGGACGGCCCAGGCCTTTGATCTCTAAACTGAAGTTCTATACTGTATTGTGCTACCCTTCCCCAAGGTTTGATCACAAACACTCTTCCCTCTGCAGTTTCATTTTTTTCCACACAATTAAGTTTTGTGCATTATGAAAGATACCCTACTAAGTAATATGCCTTGTGAGAGGACTTGGCCTGTAAGTGGACATTTGATTGTTTTCACTTTTCCTTTTCATAAGAATACCTTAGTTTCAGGGCTGGAGAGATGGCTCAGTGGTTAAGAGCACTGACTGCTTTGCCAAAGGATCCCGGCTCAATTCCCAGCATCCACATGTCAGCTCACAGCTGTCTGTAACTCTGGTTCATCTAACACCCTCACACCAGTGCACATAAAATTAAATAAAGAAAATAAAGTCCTGGTCCATTCTGACCTTAAAAAAAAAAAAAAAAAAAAAAAAAAAAGAATATCTTAGTTCCTAAAAAAATTTTTTTAAATATGTATCTTTTGTTAGTGTCAGGACACTAACTAAATAAAACAATTTAAAAAAAGAAAAAGAAAAAGAAAAAGAAAAATGAAAAAATACTTAGGCCAGAGAGTGGAAAGTTCAAGTCCAGCCTGCTACTGAAGTGACGATAAGCCTAACTGGCCCACTTTAGCTATAAGCCCCAAGGCTAAAAGGTCCAATTTGCTTGTGCAATCTGCTACAGCATTTCTTCTGGTTTTATTGAGTCAACATCTCTGTTGATGTCTTTTAAGAATTTACTGCTCTCTCTCTTTCCCCCTTTCCCTTCCCCTCTTTGTTTGGGTAAATTACTTTATCCCTAGTCTGGGTGGCTTGAATGCAGACCACGAGAGGGAGAGCGGTCTTGATTCAATTCAATACTGCCCAGTTAACATGCCTGGTACTTCTTGAGCACTCCCACAATGTTTTCTGTACTGTTATTACTCCAGAGAAAATGGACCAAGTTCTCTCCCCCTCGTCCCAGGGAATGGCTAGAATAGGAAGTGTGGTACTGCTCCCTTTCTGTAGGTCTCTGAAGGGCTTTGTTTGCAGGCTTAATCAAACAAATTGCCAGGTCATGAGCACCTTCTCTCTTCCTTGCAAGCATAAGACAGAAAAATTCTTTTATGGATAGAGGAGCTTCCTTTGCTTTTACTGTGGTAAATTACTGCTAATTTTAAAGAAAGTTCTGCTAAGTCTTCAGAAAGGAAAATAATAGGTTTTGCTTACCTGGGATCTAGAAAAGCTCCTCAGTGTAAGAAACAGGGACCCTCGGTACAGTGTGTTTCAAGTCATAGGTTAATGAGCTAAGGAATACTTACACAGTACCCCGAGGGAGGATGGCTGAACTGTGTTGAACTGAATTGACAAGTGTTGGACTGGTCCTGGGTACTAATGAGCAATCCCCAAGGCTGGAGTTTAATGGAGTTTCTATCCTCAGCAAAAAAAAAAAAAAAAAAAAAAAGTCCACGCTCTTTCTTCCTTCTTGATCTGTATGTATAATATATGTACATAAATATGTTTGTATCTAGATATATGTGTGTGTGTGTATATATATATCACAGTTACTTGCATTTATACATTTATATCTGCTGTTCCAAACCCAGCCATAACAACATGTATCTATTACAGAAATAATGTGTCTTGGTAAATGGTGAGAATGTTATATTAAATTGAATTTCACTTCATTTTTTTTTAAGGCTAAAGATGTCTGACTGACAGGTGTCAATCAAGACTATTGTTAGAAGTTGCGTACATGGCATCAAAATTCAAAATAAAAGTTATGCTTATTCAATTGTGGTCACACTTAACGTGTGTAATATTTTGCGGAAGTAAGCAACTATACGACGTTGCTACAGAAGCAAGTCAGGGTGGCATTTGGAGAAATCACGCCAAGCTGCCAAGGTAGCAAACTGACAGACTTCAAGGCTACGACACAGCTTTGGGCTCCTTCAGAGCAACCATGCTGTGTTCATGGTTGCGGGGGGGCGAGGGGGGGCGAGCCCTTTTATTAAATACGTATTTTTAAAATAGCTATAAGACAGTGAAAATAAAAACAACCCAAACCTCGCTCTACTCCACGAAGCTATACGAAGGCAGAGCGGCTGGGAGCTTCCCCAAGCAACAAGCAAAGTCAGTGATGCGGCAAGTAAATTCAGATATTCTGCAAATGACAAGCCAGAAATGAGGCACGCCAGCTGTTCACACTGGAAACTTACCCAACATTTTATTTTGGTCCAAGTTTTATTTATTACGCGAACACACGAGAGTAAGTTTTCAAGGGGGGAAGGGACTCTTATTCCTTATCATATCAATAAGGAAGGGTGAAATTTCAGTGGAGCTCGGCGTTTTAAAGCTTGCAAGTACGGTCCCCTTTCTTCCAACCACCAGCCGCTCCGGTGGGACCACCACCTTGGGGACAGAACCCCAGGATACCTCTTCTCGGGTGCCTCCTCCGCAGTCCTCCCACAGTCCTCCCACATTCCTGCCTCTCTGAGTCGCATCTTGGAGATCCGGCAGTAGGCTGCGCAGCGTCCACCTTTCCCGCTCACCGCCCGGGATCCGCGCGGCCACCAAGCCCAGGTAGCGAACAAAGGCGGCGCGGGGCGCGCGTCCAGGCTGGCGCGCGTCTCCCGGGCAAGAGGCGGCGGCGGCGCGCGCTGGAGCCTGCATTCCTCTGAAGCGGCCGGAGCCCGCGGGGCGACGTCACCCCAGGCTCCGCCCCCGTCCCTCCCCGAGCAAAGTAACTCTAGACTACCCTGAGCTGCTTCTGCCGAGCATGGAGAGCGGCGGCCGCGGCTGGCGGGCGACGCAGGAGGCGCTTTCGCCCGCGAGGTAGTTTGCCGACGTTGCGCAAGGACGAAAGTGCTGGCGGGTGGCCGCGGCGTCCCCGCGAGCTCCCCACGAGGCCGGGCGGGCGGCTGGCTGGCGGATTTCGCGGCGATTCCCCCGGAGGCTCTTTGCAAAGCTGCTTGAAACTTCTCTCAAACTCGCCATGGATGTGGCGGCGGCGGCGCTGCCTGCTTTTGTGGCGCTCTGCCTCCTGTCCCCGTGGCCTCTCCTGGGGTCGGTCCAAGGCCAGTTCTCAGCAGGTGAGTGGTCGGTGGGCGTCTGGGTCTATAGCTGTCCCCAGCCTTGGACTCCGAGGCAGGAAGGACTGACTGAGTGCCGGAGCTGGGGCTGGGAATCCAGGAGGCGGTCACTTGGGGAAGGGGGTGCAGGTTGGAACCAGGTTGGGAGTTTGGGTCCGGCGGGACGCGGGGCCACGAGCTGAGCGTCACTAGGCACAGGTAACTTTCACGTTCTTGACCCACTGTTTCCGAGGCTGGCCCAGAGCACAGACAGCCTTAGGTGTGCTGATGGAGCGTGTGGAGACCTTGCTTTTCTTAGGTGAAGTGTTGATAGCTTGGGCGTCGGGCGCAGTTCAACACAGCTTTAGTTAGGGAAGAGAGAAAGAAAAAGTACTTAAGGCTACCCGGACCACGATTTTATGGCTCGCGGAGCGGGCTGGCGACTCTCTGCCATCAGACTGTTCAAAAATTCCCCGGGAAGCCTTTGTCAGAATTGTGGGGTCGCTAGGGACTGAACTCGGCGCTCTCTGCCAGGTGCTTTTTGTCCCGGGAATAACCTCCTCTGACTATTGTCTAAATACTTCCCTGTGTCTCCTGGAGGCTCCTTCCTCCTCAGGGTTCAGGGTTCAGGGTTGCTCCTGGATTAGGGCACAGCGTGGAGCATGTTGCATGCGTATGTTGGCCCGAGTCCTTACGACGTTTGGAAATGTGGATCTAAGGATAGATTCCGAACTGTCCTGGCCAGCGAGGTCTGGGCGCCCATTTCCGGAAGGCTTACCCTGTTTATGTAGCGAAACCACCACAGAGCTGGCTCCACACCTTCCTGAGTCCGCCTAGGTGACCGGTGCTGGGAACATTCGCCGCCCGCTCCGCCTGCTCCTCCCGCTCCCCCTCCCCCCCCACCCCCGGCCAAGCCCGGGAGAGAGAGAGAGAGAGATGCGATGTAATGTTCCCTTTGAGTTCTAAGTACAGCCGCTCAGAGAAGTCCCTGGATTTCAGGTCTCCCCCGACTGGTGGTCTCTGTTCCGGTCCAGTTTTGATATCCTTCCTGTAGGTTGCTTGTTTCTGTGTGTCTGTCGGCTCTGAAGTTTCACCAGGTGGACGCTGGGGAGCGGGCTCCCAGGTTTCGCCTCTGCCTCCCTCAGGGCTTGACAACTTTTCTGGCTAACCTACCCAGCCCAGCCGGGTTTTCGGGCGCATTTGCCGCCTGGTTCCCAGTTGTAGATGGGGACACAGAGTGGCCGGAGGGTGACGGGAAACGCGACAGCCGTGCTCCTGGCTGAACCGGGCAGGATGCGAAGACAGAACTTACTTTGTACTTGACAGTTTCATTGTTGAGACTGCCAGATTTCCTGGAAATAAACTCACCATGTTGTTTTCCGGAGCAAATCCTTCATTAGCGTTTCTTTTCCCCTCATCTTTTAGAACTGTATGAAAGGAGTTAGACCTCGGATTCTGGTGCCTGAGTCGTCCTTCTCTTAAGGCAGAGACTATGAAATGGCAGCAGGCAAAGGAAAGACCATGTATCTGGGTGGTGTGCAGAAGGCACCAGCTCTATGCAATGAGCTCGCATGACTTAATTTAATTCTCTCCGGTTTCAGCATTACCGCGCGCTTCTCTGCCACACAATGCTGTTAGTATTGGAACCATGCTTGCTGTAACTCATTATATGCAGCAAGTTGGAGGGAGTATTGATTTCTGCACAGTGCTTGTCACTGCACGGCGAGCCTAGCTTGAGACGGCATGTAGTTTGTTAATTGAACTTTACCAGTTGCATGATTAAACACATGCATTCAGGAGGACTCCTGACCAGTGATGTCTTAACAGCTGATGGATATATTTTCAACACTGGAGAAACTTTTCTCTGTTACAATGTTATTTATCCTTTAATCAGCGTGTGCTGAGATCCCCTCGTCACAGTGTGCAGATGTGTTTGGAGTGTGTGTGTGGGGGTGGGGTGGGTGGGAGTAATGAATGCAGTCCTCACAGAACTGGCTACGGTCCTCTTGGTAGCCAGGATATGCATATTTGCCCACAAATGAAGGTCTTTAATCTCTTGTTTAGAGTCAGAGTGTCTACCTACTTTTCTTTCTCCAGAGATTAAAAGTTGGTTTTGTAGACTCTTTTTTTTTTCTACTTGTCATAAATCATTTGGTATTGTAAGGTCATTAAACTCAATGACATATTGGTTATAAAATACAAAACAAAACAATGATTGGGGATGAATTAGAGACTCTAAGTGTTTTCTTTCTTGCTTTTATTCTTTCTGATTCTATTTTAAGTGGTGAATTTCTGGAGAAATTCAAACTTACATGCTTTAAAGAGCTAAGGAGGTGTGTTTTCTGTATTTTAAAAGTACAAATACATTTTTTAAATCATGATTACCAACGTCAGACTCACCACTTTCCAACATTACTGTGTGGCTGTTAATGTAGAAAGCTTAAAATCAAATTTGGGAGGATAATGTAGTTGGGAATTTGATATGTCGTATGCATTGAATCTCTGTATGTGTCTCAATCACACATTTAACACTTTCCTGTTGCAACCTTCCTTCCTGTTTGCAGGTAAAGGGTAAAACTGCTCCATGGTAAACATCTTTAAAGCCAGGACTTTATCTATACATTTTACCTTTCACTCGAATCACTGAAAATGACACTTGTGTCTGTATTCTACCTGGGAAAACTCAAGTGTGGGATGCAGAGTGCTGCTACTATCTAGTCACTGGGCAGTGTAGCTCTTATTGCTGGCTTCACCGTGCAAGCAAGCTTTCTGTGGAACTCAAGCCTGACGAAACCAGTCTCCCTTGGAAAACTCAGCTTTCTCATCTATAAAATGGGGATAATAACATGCGTCCTGACCTTTGCACATAGTTTTTATGAGGATCAAGTGAAGTCATTTATGTGAAGCACAGCACTGTCAACTGTAAAGCATGGTGCAGCTATCTGGGCTGTAATCATCATAAATTAAGGTAGCTGGAGTGCCAGAGTTTCAGCTTTACAGCTTTTAAACTCTTAGAACTCTCTTCTCAGTGAGTACAGGCTGGATGTGCATGTGTACGTGTGTGATGTATGTGATTACATGAGTTTGAGTGTGAGTGTGGGTGTGAGTTCTTCCACTAGTCAATCATTTTCATCATAAATAGTCTAGATTGAGTCAGCCCATGAGTTAACAACAGTATCAGAAATCATTTTTAGCCAGGTGTGGTGGCGCATGCCTTTAATCCCAGCATTTGTGAGGCAAAGGCAGGTGAATTGCTGTGCGTTCCAGGCCAACCTGGTCTATAGAGTGAGTTCGGGATAGCCAAGATAACATAGAGAAACCCTGTCTTGAAAAACCGGAAAGAAAGAAAGAAAGAAAGAAAGAAAGAAAGAAAGGAAGGAAGAAAGAAGGAAGAAATTATCTTTAATGGCTTTTTAGCTTAGTAGTGCAAATCTTTCACAAGTTAAACTTGTGGAAGCAGCACTGTTAGTTCTTCTAGTCTCCTACCTGTAGGGAAGATACTTGTAACATCTTATTTTAAAGTAATTTGTTGCGCACTTGGTTTCCAGTGTTCTCAGTGCTGAGAGTTACATGGAACTTTGGGTGCAGTCTTATCCATGACCTAGAGAGGGGCTATTGTGTCTGGTATGAAGTAAGCCAGAGAATGCTGTTCAAGATCCTGCCTCCACTGAGGGCCTGGCACATCACTCTGCTTGTCCTCTAGTGCCTTACAAGTCACCAAAACAGAACCACTTGCCTTGTGTCTGGCTTCTTGTTGTGTCTAGTACAGACTTAGTTTTCCTTTATTCCTCTTACCTGCTGGGAGCCAGCCTGTGTTAAGGTTTGCTATTTAGTTTTCTAGTTTTGATTGACTGGTATCCTTTGGTGTCTAGATACACTAAACTTAAAAACTGTTCTCTGCAGAAATGATTTGGACAATTCCAGGACTGTTTTTCTCGCTCACTGCTTCACTTATATATCTGAATTTCCTAGCTTGTGAGATGTCATTTTGTGTCTGGCCTGCCCAGACGGGAAGAGGCAGGCTTGGCTGTTATTTGGTCATTGGCACGTGTGTTGCTGACATCTCTTCTCTTTGTATTCATGAATGTGAATCTGAAAAAATAAATCAACAAATCAACCCCTCTGCTTCTCTGTCTCTCTTTCACACTTTCTCCCACGCCTCCCTGGTAACAACAAGCCCCTGTGCATATTCACCAAATCAGAAGCTTTCTGTTTTCACCAAGTATCTTTAGGTGCCCGCATATGTTATGAAATACTAGACATATGACCAGTCCACTACCTAAAGCTAAGACTGTTCTCTCACACATGAGGCCCACTCCTGTGTCCAGCATGTGTTAGTACTATTTTTGTTTCCCTAAATATTAAATTTATATGATATAATTCCTTATAGAGAAAAATGTGTTGGTTTACACTAATTTTTGTCAACTGCGTTAGACTGCTTCTCCTCAAGACTGTGTTTAGACTGAGTAGGTCATTCTGAGCGTGGATCTGCACTGTTCCCGTTTCTTCCTCTTGCTTTTCATGGAGGGAAAGACATGGAATAACTGAGTGGAGGAAATAGCAAAACAATTTACACACAAAATGGAGTGTGTGTGTGTGTGTGTGTGTGTGTGTGTGTGTAAGCATACATGTGCAATATCACTTACTTAATTTTCAGAAGAGGGGAAAAAATCCCCACTTTCTGAGTTGTTTATTAGAATCAGCCTTTGCCTTTGTCCAAGCAGATTCATTTCTTATTCTATGAATGTAAACATTTCTCTCTGTGTATTCCTCTCAGACTCTCCCCTTTGATCATCTGTGTCTGGTCTGTGTTCCTTTATCAAATGGTGTTTCTCTGCCTAAAAAGGTTGTAATTGCTTTTGAACATGACTTGTTTTTTTCATCAGAATCCATGCTGTTTGTCATAGTTACTGAAAAATTGTACAAACCACATCAAGTAACCATGTATCTTAGAGTGGTATTTGATTACAAAGCTAATGAATAATACATACATTGGACTGCTTTTTATTTCAATGGAAGCCAAAATAAGCCAGCATATCCATGAAGTATTTTTTTTTAATGTCACAGAGTGTTTCATGTTTGTATCTGTTTCTGAATGAGAGCTTCATAGTCCTTTCTTTTTTTTTGCAAGAGGGGTAGAAAATTTGAGTACCAGGTTGTTTGATACTTTGAGATAAGTAGGATAATTTGTGTACATCTGTGCTTCCAAAAGCTTTTGGGAGTTGCTACATTTGGATGCTTATGGTGTTAAGTCTAAGGGAGAAATGTTTCCAACTTCAAACTCCACTTGGTTCAGACATGATTGGTGCAGACACTCTTCAAGAGCCAGAGCTACTCATAAGACACTTTCTATTCAGTTGGCTCTGAGAGGTGTGTGTACAGCCTTGAATTCCTATGGAAATTCTCTTGATTTGTGGTTAATGTCTTGGTAAGTCCTGTTAATGAAAGCTCAATTTTTTTCTAGTATAAAAACTTAATATTTGTGATGTGTTTCGGGTTGTTGAGGCTCTGGGAAAACACTGAGGCAGGGGATGTAGGGTCTGTATTGATCCTGCTGTGGAGCACGGCCATTTCCCCACTTAACGCTGTGTAAAGGTTTTTTTTTTTTTCCTTTCTTTTGGCATTCTGCTATCTGTTGATAACCCAGAAAAATTATTAGAGGCTCATTTTGTCATTTACAATTGCTTTAGGTGCAAAGTAAGTGGCCTTAAGTGAAATAACTCATGTTTCAGCCAATGTGACCGCAGAGCTGAGTGAATAAAAAAGTGATGAACTGGGCAGTGCTGGCTGAATCTTCTACAGGCATCATGGAGGGGGTTGTTTGAATGAGTGTTCAGGAGCAAAGCCAGAGGAAAGTGTTCTAGTTGAATTACAGTTTGCAGTTATTTAGTTGGGGGAGCTGAAAGCTTTAAGTACGTATATCTTAATGATAGTGTGAACTTCACTGCCAAAGACTCATGCTAGAAGAAGCTAAGGCGGTAGAGTGGTGGCATAGGCAGTGCCTGCTCTCATCCTTGGAAAGACTACCTAAAGCCTTTCAGTAATTTTTTTTTCTATTTTGACTTTGATAGTAAGTGAAATATTTGTTCTGAATCAGTGTCCCGTCCCATTGTACATTACACTTCTTAATCAGTACATAATAAACCTCTCAGGTTGGCATCTATATATTCCACTTTCCCACTGGACCTTGCTCTTGAACCAACTGCCCAGGTTGATGCTCCAAACTTTGTCCACAGCAGCTCCTGGCCTGGCTATAGAAATTCTTCTAGTTGTGGTGCTCTAGCAACTGCTTAAGTGGGAGACTGGCCACAGCTCTTTGGTATGATTTGACAGCAAGGGCAACACCCGGGGAAGAAGACTTTCTGGGGCCAAAAAGTCATAGCTGGCTGCTTTTCAGTCCTTGTGTTTCTCTCCTGAAGCTGGCTTAGCATTTGCTTGGTTTGTGGAGCATGAGCTTTACCATGACTTGGGACCTTGTCTTGTTCATCTGTGATCAGACACGGCGCTATGCGTACTGAACTGGAATTTAAATTTCAATTTGCTGATTTGCCAGGCCACTTTAATTTTTGGAAACATTGTATTGGAACAAACAAAACTGAGCTTAAAAAGATTGTCACATGCACTTTATTGTATAATTGTGACAGTTTTGTGCGAGGATTTAATTATGACATAAAACAGATTTCTCTGTGCTTATGATTCTTGTAGATTAAAAAGATGTATTATTTTCATTTTACTCTGCTCTATGAGTGTTTGTTTGCATGGATGTCTGTGTGCTATGTGCTTGTTTGCTGCCTGTGGGGGTCAGAAGAGAGCATCAGATCTCCTGCGACTGGAGCTGTGGATGGTGTCATGTGGGTGCTGGGAATGGATCCCAGGTTCTCTGTAAAAACAAGTGCTCTAAGCCACTGAGCCATCTGTCTAGGCCCAGGTTTATAATTATTATTTATATTTACTTGATAATAATTTACCATTCCTGACACACAAGAACATTTAAGATTATACAGGTTTTTATTTTTTTTACTTTTAATGAACACTCAGATTTGAAAACATTTTTTTTCACAAGAAGACAAATATAAGGCTAAGTAGGTTTAGTTATTGATATTGCTTAAAAGAATATTTATAGGTACATATACTGTCCATGGGACAAAATTATGCTATGTGTAAACTATTTTTGCTTGATTTAATGTTGGTCCTGGAATTTGTATTCCTTCTGACTTTAGCACAAGTAGTCTCTTGCTTTATTATTTTCTCTTTCTTCCAAGATCTCTGTAATACGGAGTATATTTGTAGGTCAGTCGGGTTTAATGAATGGGAATTGGAAGGTAGAATGCATTACATTTCACTATGATTCTTTGTACTATCTTTTCTGTTCATATTTAAGAACAGAGATTCTTGTCAGTTTTCTCAAGAGAAAAATTATGATGTAATAGACAGTGTACACTATTCATGTCAAAACACAATTTTCCTTGCATTTTATAGCTTGCTGTAGCATTCTTTTAGAACATGAATTCACCCAGAAGACCTAATTGCCTTTTTATTAATGAGTCTGTAAGTGTTTTTTGCTTTCCATTTACTATTCCAAATGTGTCTACTTTTGCTAGCTGTTTCAACAGTGAAGTCTCTGATTAAATCACAACTGCTATATTTGTTTTCGCTGTTCACTAGTGATTTGGAAAAATACTGGCATAATGACATGGTTATAGCAGCGAGTAATGAAAGGCAGGAAGTATAAATTAATGTTAACCCATGATCATTGCCAATCCTGTGATCTTAGAAGCTCTAGTTTGGAGACAGTGGTTGGGAAGATCCTCTGTGTTTTTGATACTGTAAATAAAAACCAGCGTAGCCTACAGTTTCTGAACTGTGAGGGACAGAGATGTTGGGGACTGACAAATTCTATATTTATTGACTACTTCGGGAGGTCCAATAAGAGACAAGTCACAGACAGACAAGGAAAACCTCCAAGTTTTTCCACACACTTTCAAGAACTTTGGAATCTGAATGTTCTTATCAATTGTCGCTGTTGTGTTTTCCTTCTAGTTTTATTTCCCATTTACTAGGTCTTCTCTTACTTTTGTTAGCCATAGATAGGTGCATTTATACTCTCACCTGTTGGAAAAGAAAGACTTTTTTTTTTCCCCCAAAGCAATTATAAAAACAGTGGGACCTGCCATTTCCTGAGGGCCCATGATCTCATAACACCTAGGATCAGTGTGTTACATATTTTAAAGTTTCCACACTAGTGCTTGTGGGCCCATTCTACACTCAGGCTTAGGGACGGAAGGCGCTTGTCTCACAAGGTGATCTTGTGAGAAACTGTCCGAACCAAGATGCATTTATCCTGGAGGGGATGCATACACATGCAGTGATTAGACATGGCAGTTGCACACTAGCAGAAAATGCCACAAACTGTAGAGGCAGCTACAGTGTCACTTGTAATGGAATTAAATTAGCTTTGACCAATCAAAAGAAGGAATGGAGGATCCTGTGTGTGTGTGTGTGTGTGTGTGTGTGTGTGTGTGCGCGCGCACGCGCGCGTGCGTGTGTGTGATCTTTCTGGTACAAAGCGAGGAGAGAGTTGGAGCTTGGGAGTAACAGGGAAGACACTGTGATCAGATGCACCAGGGAGCAGGGGCAAGGTGGAGGTTGTAGAGTCAGTCCTTCCTATCAGATCCCATTACAGATGGTTGTGAGCCACCACGTGGTTGCTGGGAATTGAACTCAGGGCCTCTGGGAGAAGAGCCAGTGCTCTTAACTGCAGAGCCAGTGGAGTCAGTCTTAGCTGTTGAGAAGGGCAAGGAGAGGAAAGAGGCAGTTTGTCCCCTAATGGGTGTCTGTGCCTGACACCACAGTGTTTGTAGTAGGGAAGGTTGAGTCTTTCATTTTCCCTTAAACTTTATAGTAGGAATGTATTATTTTCATTGTTTTATTCTGTATACCCAATCAATCCAGCATTAAACTCATCTGATACAGTTTTTCCGGAGTGGTCTATCCTGGAATTACTTAAGCTCTAATTTAGCATTTGAAGCTGTGTGTGGTCATATATGCTTTTAATCCCAGCAGAGGCAGGTCAGTCTCTTGTGAGACCCCGGCTAGCTTGGTATGCATAGTGAGTTCTATGCCCGTCAGGGCTACGTGGTGAGACTTTGGCTCACAAAAAGAACATAACATAAACTGACTTGCTATTTGAGTCACATTTGTTATAACACATGCATCATATTGCTTATTGTAATATAGATAAAATATCTTTTATAGCCATTTTTGTTTGTATCTAGAATTTTAAAAATAGCAGTGTAAAAGTATAAAACTGTTTTAACTGTTTGGCCTTGATTACACTTCTCTACTAATCCAAAATGACAATAACGTGTGTGGCTGAAAGAGGCTGTCAGGTAGCTGCTTGCTTTTCAGGTACCCTGTTAGGATTTACTCATACATAAAGCATACATATAATAGAATTAATACAGTACAAAAGTGTGAATTAAGCTATGTATGGTAAATGATTATAACTGATACAGTGAAATAAAACCTGGTACCTCCTTACTCTTTGAGAACCTTGAAGCATAGGTGAACTTGCATGATTTCGATACATTCATTTCTGCTACCTAACTGTGATGCATAGCTGCAGAACATGGCAGTTAGGGAGAGATGCTATCAGAAACATTTGCACTATTGGGTAATGAATGACGAGACGTAGCAGCTGCATGCCCAGTTACTCTTGTTTGAATGCAGTGGTCAAAACCTGTGGGTCAAAACACCTTTGAGGGTTGTGTGGGAGATACACCCATAATCATTCATAACAGTAGCAAAATTACAGTTATGAGATGGCAACAAAATAATTTTGTTGTTGGGGTCACTGCAACACAAGGGACTGTATTAAAAGGTTGAAGCATTAGGTAGGCGCAGAACCAGTGTTGTAGTGAAAGAGTTACCTTGTATCTTAGGTTCGTTTCCGGTTGTGAAAACAAACAAACAAACAAGAAAACCAACTTAAGGTAGATAGGGTGTATCTGGCTTGCATTTCCGGGTGACAATCCACCAGGTACCAGGAACCCTGGCTAGAGAGCCACAGTGCATTCATTGTCATGAGCAGTCGAGCAGTGAATTAACGCATACACGGTAAGTGCGCCACTGTCATACTAACTAGGGTCCTTTGTCTTGGGAGTGGTCAGGTCTTCCCTCATAGGTTATTGTAATCACGGTAATCCCACAGACGAGCCTACAGGTCAGCCTGATTCAGGCAATCCCTCACATAGATTCTTACAAACTTTTCCGTGTGTTATTTGTTTTTATTTGCGGGAGGGGGAGGGGTTGCCTGCATGGGCATCTGTGTGAAGTGCCCGCAGGGGTCTTTTGGAACTGGGTGGTTGTGAGCAGCCACATGGGTACTGAGACTTGACTTCGGTTCCCCTGAAGGAGCAGCCAACGCTCGCTCTTTCCTCCTGAGCCATCCTTCATTGAGATTCTGTGTAGGTGATTCTAGATTGTGTTGACTTGACAGTTGAAGCTAACCATCATACCCAGCCTCTTAGATAAATGTAGGTGTTGGTGACGTAAGCTTTGGGTTGATAGAGGCTATGCCATCTTAGGCAAAGATAGATTCTTCCATCGCCCAGAATGGATGTGTTGGCTTGGGCATGTGGCCCTGCATATAGAAGTAAAGACTGAGTGTGTGATGACTTCACCCTGTGTCCCCCTGCCATCAGGCCTTATTTGAATATCCTTTTGTTTGTTGGTATAGAGAAGTCCTTCAATGATGTTTTCTCTGTGTTTCCTTCTTACTTTGTCTATGCTTTTGTTCCTCTGTTTATGTGATGAGTTGTGTTAACCGAGTCTGGATTGATGTGGCTTGTCACAGTTTGCTGTAACGATTTGGCTGGGTGGTAGCACATTGCTCATGTTTACCATGCTACCTAAGCTCATATATAGATACTTAGGAACAAATGCATGTGGAGAAAGGCTGGCAGAGACCTCAGTCATGTGAACAAAAGGCATTGGATATTGGGCCCAGAGCCCTGGGGCTGCAGAAAGGGGGGAAGGGGAAACTGTGACTTTCCAAGCATCAGTCATAATTCCTTTCTCCTTAATCCTTCATTTCCATACAGTACTGTGGGCATATTCCAATGAAGAATGATTTTAATGTCTTCTCTCGTTAGTCAGCCAGACACCTTTAAAGATAAGATGAGTAATGCAGGTGAAAATTCGCCTATAATTGTAAACTCACATAAAATGCAAATTCTGTTAGGGATATAAACTTTGGCGGTAAATAAATTATTGTTGAAGGCATAGTGTGTGTACGCTGAAGGATGAAAATGAGAACCATAGATGCTTCATATATATTCATGTCTGAGTTATACACTGCCTATGTAAATGCCAGGGAAAGTGCTATGATAAATAAGAGTTTATATAGTTCCTGTGAACAATGGGTAATTCTGCTGTCATGTAGCACCCAGTCTAGCCCCTCCTCCCCATTTCATTTTTGCAGATACATATAAACACTACCAAGTACCATTTCTATGTTTTCTAGATATGCCAACAAATACTGCATCAGATAGTCCTATTGAACACAGCCAAACACATGTTCTAAGGACTGTGACCATGCATGCCATGTTGCATATATAGTTCTTGAGTAGCTATGGTAGAAAAATACTCTTTTGGGGACCAAAGCTGTAGCTCATTTAGTAGAGTACGTACCTAACACTCACAAAGCCTTGCATTTGGTCCCCAGTACTCCCACAAAACTGGGTGTAGTGGTGCATGAATAAAGTCCCAGCGCTAAGGAGGTGGCAGTGGGGGATGAGGAGTTTAAGGTCATCTTTGAACACAAAGTAGGCTTGAGGCCAGCCAGGAGTACATGAAAACTCTTTATCAAAACAAAAACAAACAAACAAACAAACAGATCAATGAAGCAAAACCAGCTACAAAACCGAGTTTTTCACCCAACCTGGCTTTTTAAGTTTTTTTTTTTTTTTTTTTTTTAAATGCTGCCCTTACTAATTCTATTCTTCATACATTTACTATTTGGTATGTGTCAGTGCTAGGCCAGGTTGTGAGTGAGTATGCTAGTAAGCAAGGGCCTCCTCCTGGATCTTGGGGAACAGATGTTTGACACAGGCGTGGCCGTCTTTGTAGAGCATCACACCTAATGATTCATAGTGCAGCTTCAGGCGATTTTGTAACTGACCATACCTCTATGATTTGGCAAGTCTCAGAGGCCAGGCTGTCTCTCAAATTTTACTGACCCACTTCAGAACTTCCCTAGGATAATTCCAGTCCCTTAGAGTCTCCTGTTCTTGAGATTACCCCCTCCTTGCCAAAAGCCCAAGGCTGCAGAAGGAGAACTGGGGGGAAAAAAAAAGTCAGCATCAGGATAGTAAAATTCCACTGAGTGGAATTTCCCCAAAGTTGAGTAACCTGAAGTCTAAACAAAGTCCTTGGAGGAGATAGCACCTTTGTTTTCTAGAGGTTGGCAGGCTGGCCTCTCCTGCTGGAGGCAGGAGCAGGAAGGGCCTTCCGTGTAGGCTTCACAGCAGTGCACATCAGCACACTGACGTCCTGAGCACTCACAGGCAGAGTTCCTGGTTGTGGGCTGGATTCATATCTGTTGTGACCTATGGCTGTTGTTACCTGGACTCCCAGGGGCCCTGGAGGCTTTCTCTGTCATGCCTTCAACTCCTGGCAACCGGGAATGAAGGCCAGGTGAGGACATCCAACCCATAACTCCCCAGCTAGCTAGCATCTGTGTCCCAGAAACAGAACACAGTTACCCTGGTACTTTGATAATCCATTATGATGGGGAATTGGTATTCATATTTAAAAGTGCATTGTTTTTAATGGGAAATGGAGGTCCTAGAATTTTTTTCTTTTAAAAAAAATTTTATTGATTTATTCATATTACATCTCAATGGTTATCCCACCCCTTGCATCCTCCCATTCCTCCCTCTCTCCCATTTTCCCCTTACTCCCCTCCCCTATGACTGTGACTCAGGGGGACTTCCTCCCCCTGTATATGCTCATAGAGTATCAAGTCTCTTCTTGGTAGCCTCAGTGAGACCTGTGCGATCTGCTTTTTGTGGCTTAAGTAGAGAAGCACATTTAGAGATGGGTAAATGTTTTCTAAGCAAAACCCAAGCTTCCAAGTAACATAGACACAACGTACTAAAAACAGAAGCACAGAAAACCCATCTTTTTTTTTTAACTGAGTCATTAATATTTTGTGTTCTTTTCTTATTTAGGTAAAACAGGCTAATGAGCTGGTTTCACCTCAGTGTGGATGGTGGTGAAAAAGTGCCCAGGTGCTGGGCTGGCCTATAGAGGTCAAAAATGGGCTGTGACATCTTCTTTATTTCTTCTTCAGTCACTTGCTGTTAGTTTTCTCATTTGCGTAATGGGGAAATGAGGGGAATCTGTTCTAGATATGTGATTTGGGGCACACTGGGTCTGAGTACTTAAGAGTATCTGGCGCATTAATACCACCTATTCGCATGAACTGTTTCTGTGTCTTCACTGTGACTGGACTGAGTTAACTCACGTTTGCAGAGTAATCCCTCCCTGTTCTTCAAAACCTCTAGCTGCAGCTTTCTTTCTTTCTTTTTTTCTCTTTAAACTCTTTTTTTTTTTTTAAGATTTATTTGTTATTTATACAGTAATCTGTCCACACGTGTGCCTGCCCACCACAAGAAGGCACCAGAGCTCATGACAGGTTGTTGTGAGCCACCATGTGGGTGCTGGGAATTGAACTGGGGACCTTCGGAAGAGCAGCCAGTGCTCTTAACCTCTGAGCCATCTCTCCAGCCCTCTCTTTAAACTCTTAAATAAACCCAGCACAGTAGAGACTAGTGTAACCTGGACTAAGCCAACAGCACTGTGCTGATTGTCTGAGGGCACAGACAACACTGTAAATAACGTAACTCACTGTTTGTGAAACCAGACAAGCTCACACCAGTTCCTGGGCCTGAGAGAGCTTTAAAAATCATCAACAACTACAAAAACCTGATTACGTGTTTGTGTTCATCTTCGTGGCACACACGTGTGGGTAGGTGCCTGTGGAGGTCAGGAAGAGGGTGCGATCCCCGAGGAGCCAGAATTGTAAGTGGCTGTGGGTCCCTGGTAAGAGCACAAGGACTCGTCACTGCTGAAGCGGACACTTGGGATGAATGATTGGGAAAATAAACACACTTAAAAGAAATAATCCAAAGTAGAGCAGTAAATGTAATGTCAAGCCAGCCAGGCGGGATGCAAGACAAACATTAGTTTTCAGGGTACTTTTTAAGACCATGGAAGATGGCTTTACAGTTTCTTAAGTAGGCCGGATGCTGTGGGAAGTTTGAGATGTGCAGAAAAATGACTTAAGCCTTTGAAACCCAAACTCAGTTAAAATATAACAACTAGGTATTGGGGGTATGCTGTATTTGGGGACTGCTTGGGAAGTTGAGGACACTCTGCTGCCTCAGTCACTGCCTGTCCCAGTGAGACTTGTGTCTTGTCTGGTATCAGGACGCAGCCTCAGAAATGAGGGGACTAAGGAGTGTAAGAGAGGAACTACTGACCCAAGGTAGAGGGCTGTTTCTTCTGTTCGCACTCGGCAAGTGTGCTCACCAGATGTAGGCTTCTGACGTTGATCACATCCATTTGGCTGTGGGTTCTTACATTTAGGATTTTATTTTTGAGGGTTGTGTAGAGGAGATTTAAGCCTGCTTGGTATACAAAATAATGAGGCAGGTTCCAAATTGATTAAACTCCTGAACTTTTTCGGGCCACTGCCTGTTGGATGAAGCTGTTCCTAGTGCCAGGACCGGGTGGTGTGTTCTGATACCGTTCCTGACTATTGTCAGCTCCTGTGCAGAGGAAACCCTGGGAGAACATCTTCTCAGGTTCCGGTTTCTGGCTGTCTTTCCTCAGAGTCATTTCTGATTAAAACCTGCTTCTCTTCGCCTGCGTGGTGTTTGTGAAAACATTCGTTCTTTCCTTACCCAAATGTCTTGTTAACTTCTATACGGGAGAAGCCCTTTGCACCACAGCCCTGACTCTGACTGGACTCATGTTCTTTGTTGTTTTTGTTTTGTTTTTTTGAGACAGGGTTTGTCTGTGTAGCCCTGGCTGCCCTGGATCTTGCTCTGTAGACCAGGCTGCCTTAGAACTCAGAGATCCGCCTGCTTCTGCCTCCAGAGTGCTGGGTGTAAAGACGTGCGCCACCACGCCCAGCATGAATCACGCTCTTCTGGGTTTAACTGATCTTATCAGGGTTGCTTTGTGTCCTGACTGCTTGGGCCTAAATAATTATAGACGTGGCTTCATCAGTCCTTCCAGTTAAAGTTGGTTTGTTTATTTTTATTTTTATCTTTTAAGTTCTTCAAAGTTTCTCTACTTGTTGTCTTTCTGGCATACTGTTTATCAGGTTCACAAATGAAATTAAAAAAATAAAAAGATCATTAATGATAATGACAAGAACAAAAAGAGAACCAAACAAACAAAAAACCCCAATCTCCTGTAACACCTAGTTTTCAGCTTTTTAAAAGCTAATTTTTTCCCCCTTGGAAAATGGCTTTAAAGTTGCAAGTCAGTGATTATTTAGAAAGCAGACTGCTCTGGAAGTGTCTGAGGTGGAAGACTCGCTTGTGGAATGACTGTTAGAACTTTAACCTCCCTGGGTCAGGCTCTTGGGGGAAAACTCACAACCAAGAAAGGAGGTTATAGATGAAATTAGTTTGTTTGCTGTTGTGCACTTCAAGGTGGAGCAAGTGTGTTTTGTCTCCCCCGCCCCCCCCCCCCCCCAGCCACCATCTTATCAGAAATGCGGATGCAGTTCACTCAAACTCTGAGGCTCTGAGTGGTGTGGACCACTCCTTACAGCAGGAGGTAAAAGTAAGAGACCGTCAGTTGCTTTGGCCCAGTTACATTGTGTTCCTCACAGTGACCCATCTCAGCAGTTTCTTCACAATTTGGAGGCTAAGCCAGACACAGCTGTTCCGTCCACTCCTAGCGCTCACTCATCTATACCACAGACTTCTCCAGTTGCCTTTACATTATAGAATTGTGTGTGATTTCGTAAAGAGTGGCCCGGGTTGTTTTCAGTCAAGTTAAGAAAAGGATAGGATGGGCGCAGCCTGATAAGCCAGTATCTAGGTACCTCTTCTGGCACTGAAACTTTGAAAGCTGGGTTTCCTTTGAGGTGGAGACTTTTGTCTGCTCACAAGCTGTTGGGAGTTAGAGCTACACCAAGCATTTTTTAATTTTTAATTTTTAATGGATCAATGACACAAAGGTTATATCTTTCCTGTACACTGTGACAATGAGCTTGAACTTATGTCTTCATGTCAATCGTAATCTCCTCTTTAGCTTGTTAAAAACAAGTAATACCATGCTAGATTATTAACAGTTCCTCATTTTGGACACCTTGTTGGGGCAGCAGAGAGCTGACTCCAGCAACTTGTCCTCTGGCCTCTATTTGAGAGGCAGAGGCAGGAGAATCTCTGAGCTTGAGGTCCATGTGGTTTACTTGGTGAGTTTCAGGATGGCAGAACTATATAGTGAGGCCCTATTTTGAAACAACGAACAAAAACCAAAATAAAACAAAGCCCTGGCATGCCTTATGCATGTATACATTATACATGTATACATTTTTTTTCTTTCCTTGGGAGGTGTCTTGTATGTGTTGAGTGTAGCAGTACAGACAGTTTTGATTTATGGAGGCTGTTGTAAAGATGATGATGATGAGGAAGAGGATGAGGAGGATTGATTTTGTAATGGTGTGAAATGAGTACAAATTTGGTAGAAACCAAGCTTTGAGTTCTGATTTTTTTTTTTTTTACTGACTTTTAGGGTATATGGTAGTATCCTCCCCCAGTGGTGGGCGGCTGTCACCTGCAGCCCTGTAGAGTCTTTGAGTTGAGGGGCATCACCACAGGTCATATGCATTTTTGCCTTATACGATATTTTCCATTTATAATGGGCTTTTTGAAGTATAATCTCATCATTAAGATGAGGACCATTTGCACAGTAACTAAGCGATGTTTCCTAGTGATTGGCTTTCTCTTTTGGACAGACTGAGCTTTTCTATGTTTGATTTTTCTAGATTTTATATATTCTGTTCACTGGTATTTTGGGGAAAAATGTACATTTCTTCCTTTCTGTCCAATGCCCCAAATTTGGGAGCATTCTAAGTTATATGAGGCAATGTGAGATCTGATCTTCCTAGCTCAGCCTCTGGAGTGTGCTGGTTTGATGCGGTCCTGGGGATGGTTCTCAGGGCCTTCTGTTTGCCAGGTGAGCCCTGGGCCCCACTGAGCTGCGGCCCCAGCTCCATATATTACAACTTTAAACTTGATTTCATGGCAAAGTTTTTCGACTTTTTTTTTTTTTTTAAACTCTTCTCACTTCTTCTTGGTCTTTTGACAAAACAAAATGAGAGAAAAATAAGTGACAAATATTACTCAAAATTAATATACTTGAGGCAATCAATTGCCTAGGACCCATGATCTTTGTACTTACCATGCTTGAAGGAAAGAGACATGTGTTAATATAAACTCTCAGGGATTTATTGTTAAAAACCAATTTCTGCTGTATAGCCTGCGATCAATCAACCTTACATTCAACCTTTCAGCATGATACTTAACACTGTAGCAATTAAATAACACCTGGAATGGTGGCTGAATTACCTGAGTGTAACTGCAGATAGACTTCTGCTAGACACACTGTTATTGGTCAGGCTGCCAATTTGCTCTCAGTAGCCACATGCATCATATGGAGCCCTCTCCTTCTCGGTTAATCTCCTGATTACATTAACCATGGTGACCCATTTTGGAGCAGATGATTTTGACAGGCAACTTCTAATCTGTGTGACTCTGAGTTTCAACACTAGGTCTGGTCAGTGGGGCCTGACAAAGACCTGTGATTTATCTCTCACTGTTTAGTTACTCATTACTGAGTCACCATGACATGACACTGTTAGCCATGGCCTAGATACAACTTCAAAAAAGTTAGTAAGAGATTTTTATGGTTCTTTGAGTCTAGGACTCATCTAGTACTTTATGGCCTTCAGCTCAGTAGACTCCAATTGTACATAGACTATTTCTTGTGTCAGTAGGGAAATGACTATAGAAGACTATTGCAAAAATAGTAAAAGTAGGCTAGCTGTGCCCCTTCTAGAGGGCAAGGATTGCTTTGTGACACTGTAATTGAGTGAGATTTTCCTTCTTCTGTGTCTGTACACTTGCTTGAAATGAAAGGTGAACTGTGGATAAGCCCTAAACTGGGAAAGCCAAGGCTCTTCCATCCAGTGCTTACTACAATCCCAGGAGGTACATTGGCTGTAGAAACCATAGTCTGTATGCTCCACCCATGTAGTGGCGTATCAGTGGACCATAAAAAACACAGGGTTTTTGCTTAATTTAGCAACAAATTTGGGGGTTTTATCTCTACTTTCTCAAGTAAAACCAAATAGCCAGTTAGTATATGAAGACTCTAAGAGTCAGGGGCACCGCAATAATAGTGCTCCCCGTTTGTCTGTCTGTGAGTAGAATGCTTAGGCTCAAATCATGCAATTTATGCAGAATATGCAGCTCAAATGGCTTATAAAAATGTAAGGCATTCTTATTGCAAAGATTTGCTTCTTGGCTCTTGAAATACTAGTTGGCTATCAGCTTTTACTAGGGAAGGTGGCTTAAGTGTCTTCAAGTTATTTCCAGCTCTAAGCATTTACAAATCAGTGCTTTCTTGTAGTGGGGGTAACTCCAGTCGATAATTTTATATAGCCTTTTATCTCTTGTTTGTGACAGGATATAGGGAATAAGGAAGCGGTGCTTTTTATTCATGTTTACCCTTTCTATTTTGGTGCTACCCTTGACAAAGTACCAGCAGGCAGATGTACTTTGGATATACCCGAATGAGCTCATTATTCACATTTGTCTTCAAATAAACCTGTATCTTCATTGTAAGACAAAACAGTATAAATGAAATAAAAACTTAATTGGAAAAATACCTTAAATATCCACAGTGACACGCAATGGGGGTATCAGGTATTTCAGACTCCAAAAAAAATAGCTAAGGCATAAGGGAAAATAAAACAGAGAAACAGGCAGCGAATTCCTAGTAAGTAAGGTGGCTGTCTGCCTGTGGTCTGTCCTCTGTCTGCCCTGTATTCTGCTGTTCAGGCTGATAAATTTGCCATCCCTTCTTAAAGTAATAAAATATTTCAGAAATTAAAACAAAGAACACCTACCAATTTCTATCTAGGCACATAGCTAAATGTTTTGATAGTACATGCATTGTGCATTTTTATATTTGTTCTGTGTCCTATCTCAGGGATGTGGTCATTGCATTTGCCTTTGCAAAGGCAGTATAGCATCACTTCATAATTCAGAATGCATCTTGAAGGCAGGGAGTTCTGGACACTGTCACAAGGAGCCATTTCTCAGCAGTAGATGACAGAACAGCACTGGTGCTTTGTTCTCCAGCAGCCCCTTAGCCTGGCCTTGTTAAAAGTGTGGGCGGGTGTTGGGCTACAGATGAGGCAGAGGGAGGGCTCCTGGCCAAGTGTTGTTTATTGAACTGAGTAAATGTGTCTCCCGTGTGGGTCGAAGGGAGCTGGTTAGTATAAGTGGGCAGTAAAACGCGTACTTCTAAGACCTGAAGTTTCTCTTTATAAATCTCTTTCTTTCTCTGCAGATTCCCAACCCCTTCGGGTTGGGAAGGCCACCTGTTTGAATCTACAAACTAGTCATAGTTTGAAAGTCAGAATGCATGGCTTGGGTTTGTCTTTTTAACATGTTGATGAGAAGAGCGTTGTTAAACACACAGTTTCAGGGAATTTATTGAATCCCCACAATAATGAACCATTTTACTTAAAAAAAACAAAAAACAAAAAAACTGAGGATAGAAACAGTATACTGATTGCAGAAAACTCATGCATGTTCATGAGAAACATTCTGTAGGGGACATCCATTAACCAACGTGCCTTATAAAATAAAGCCTACTGTGAGGAAAAAGTGTTACAAGATAGAAAAACCATACTCACTTACATTTTTATGCAGTTGAGATTTTTACATGGTTCCCAGTCACTCCACTCACGTTGCAGCTGAAGAGGCTTTGTGGTACCTGCGTGAGCGACTTGCCATGGTAAGGGGGAAACAGAACAGAAACTCCAGCTTTTGAGGTTGTCATTTTAATGATTAGTTGCTTGAAGAGAAGAGGATGTGGTTTGCACTGTATGGATGTATTAATATTAAGAGGAAAAAGGTAAGAGTGATTCAGTAAAGAAGAGGGGCGGGCGTGGGAGTGACTTCAGCCGGAACAGCAAGGCCCAGATTTTTAATGCAGCAACTCTCATTTCAATGTTTGTTTGGTTGAAAGGTGAAGTTTGTGCTTATTCATTTCAGACCGAGATACAAGTATGTATGCATTTAACATGATTTTTATTTTCAGATTCCTTTAGGTAGAATTTTTTTTTTCTCTCTCTCTCACAGCACGTAGCCAGTCATAATTAACTTAAATATACTTAAGAAATGATGGTGCACTTTCCTGATATATATTTCCCAAACTCCCCGCTGTGATCAAACTATTATGTAGTGTTTTACTATGGCTTCTATAGACATTAAAAACAAATGATGATGACAGCCCCCCTGCCCCCCGTGCCCCCACCCCTGCCAACGCCTCCCCCTCACCCCCAACAAAATAAAACTTGGGTTAAACTTTTACCGCCTGTGCAACAGAATCTGGTCATCTCTACGTTCTGACAATGGGTGTGTGACCATGTGATAAATGATTAACCCCGTCCCATTGTTTATGTGGGAGGGCTATGGCACAGAGCTACCTTGCTATCTTCTTTAGGTGTTATCTTTCTCAGTTTATAAGTGATCTTGTGTTTGTTGCTATAGGAGTGGGGATCTTGTTATCTTCCCTCATTCTTCCTGTGGGGCGCAGCTGCCACCCGTATGACTTTATTGAATCAAATTTTTGGGTGACATTGAGTCTTCCAAATGAAGACCCAGAGCCCCCAAGAAACTCCCTCCCCCCCCTTTTTTAATGTTTAGCTTTGGTGGGAAATGGAGGGCAATGAGGATTATTTAATGGTAGTGGACTGAGGGAGTGCTTAGCAAGACCTGTTTTGGTTACATCGTTCCCAAATCTGTCTGTCTCGTGTGTGCGTGCGTGCGTGCGTGGGTGCGTGCGTGCGTGCGTGCGTGCGTGTGTGCGTGTGTGTGTGTGTGTGTGTGAGTCTTTATGTGCACACCCAGAGGCCAGAGGAGGCTGGCAGGTGTCCTGTTCAATACCTCTTCAACTTACTCCTCTGAGACCGGAACTGTGACTGATCCTGGAACCAGGCTGGCAGCCAAGTCCCACTGATCTTTAGGCCTGCCTCCCACAGTTCTGAGATTATAGGTGTGTGGCCGTGCAGGGCTTTTTGCTGGGGATTCAAAGCCATTTCCTCACGTTTGTGCAGCAAGGTCTGTTACCCGTGATCCATCTCCCCAGCTGCAAGATTCTTCTCGTTACATCTGAGTGGCCATCCTTTCACTGGGGAGAAGACAGGACCCATTTTGGAAGAAGGATTTTGTGATACTGTCATAGTGGCTGGGATGGTCCCACGCTGCCACACTCAGTAGTCTGAGAAGTTTCCTGAAGCCTTTTGGCCCCAAGACTCAGCAAACGCAGGTTTTTAGGACTTTGCAGTTACAGGACTGAGTGTGGGGGTTCCTACTGCAAACTGGGTTTCTGGTCAAAGTCCTGGAAAGGGAGGAGGAGGGCAGGAAGCAGCTGCTTATGGTGCTCAAACCCCCCAGCTCTCACCGGCTTTAGTCAGGTGAGGGGCTCTGCCTCCCTGTCCAGGCCCCTGTAATTTTTCCTATCTTCTGACCTGCCTCAACAGACAAGTTAGACCCGAGAGTTTATGGTCAGCTATTACCCAGGCTGGCGGGAGAATCTGAGGTAGTATTTCTAAGTGTTATGGAGTGTTGCTTTGGAGAGAAGGAGTTCTGGTTTCAACTGGCTGACTTGAGGAAGGAGGAGTCTGGTTGCAGTGGTTTAGAGAGGAAGGTTGAGAGACAGGGCAGGAGAAGGGAAGAGAGGCTCTGCGTCTGATCCTGCTTCTTGGGCTTTGCAGCAGCCCTGGTTTATGGTGCTCAGCATGGCGCTGCCTTGTGGAGAATCATTTTCTTACGCTCTGTGGACTGTTTTACCAACTGCAGAGTTACCCCGACTCATTGAGCCTTCGCTGGTGATTGTGATGCCAGGCACCATCAGTCAGCTCAGATAAGATCTTATCAAGGATGCTTTAGTTTTCTGCGTTCACAACAAACTGCTTTATAAAAAGAGCATAGAGCAATTCCAAAAGCCCTATTGGAGAGCGTTTCATGAGCACACCACTGGCTCATTATTATCTGTGTGCCTCTTGATGCTTTTGATAATTCCAGAGGTGGTATGAGTTGGCTCTTGCATTTGGTTAGGGCGCGGTACACTTTCTGAGACAATGATAACTTGTAAGGCCACCTCTGTTGCTGGTGACAACCACACGGCATCAAGTTATGTAATATAAAGACTCTGGTCTCTAGATTCTCTAGGACCGACATGGAAAGATCATGTTGAGATCTTGTCTTACATTCAAGTATCCTAAGTTATGACTAAGTAGCTCATTTGCCTTAATATTTTATAACCTAAATTGTCATTCCGGAAATAGGTATTCAGTGATAACTTTACACGTAGCTTTTATTTTGGGGGGACAGGGTCTCTAGGTAGCCCTGGCCATTCTGTAACTTGCAATGTCCACCAGGCTGGCCTTGGGCTCAGAGACACCTCTTCTGACTCTGGAGTGCTGAGGTTGAAGGCATAGGCCACCAGGCCCAGCTCACGCATAGCATTTTGCTACAAATCTTAGGCATACAGAGTATGTGATAAACCTTAGGTAATGTACATGGCACCATAATCTGCAATAAATGCTCTCTGTTCTCTACTGCTGATTAGGATTTGCCACTACCCTTCTTATTGCATAACCAACTTTTCCATCTCACAGTTTAGGAAATTGAATTTGTCTAACAGTTACTTGGCTGGAAACTGAGAGAAGACTTCATCCTTAGGCAAGCCCCTTCTGAGGGTGTGGAGGACAGTGCCCCAGCAGCCTATAAATACACACTGAGCCCCTTTGCCGTGACATGCTCATGTGGACTTGCATTTCATTATGAAGTTTTATATATATATATATATATATATATATAATATATATATATTCATATGTGGCAGTGTGAGTATGTGTACATATATGTGGGTGCCTACAGAGCACGAGCAGGACTTCAACCCTCCCCCAGAGCTGCAGTTACGTGTTTTCATGAGCTTCCCATGGGTGCTGGGAAACCAGTAAGCTGTTTCTCCAGTTCCTCACCATGGGCTTTTTTACCAGGCTCCTTCACAGTCTAAGCAGTGAGAGGTCAAGAGGGTAGCTGTACATTAGTAAGATTCTATAAGTAAATGGGGCGACACTGGGACACTCGATGGCGTGAGGCCTGGGATTCAGGTCCCCGGCATCCACAGATATGCCAGTGCTGAGCAGACAAGGCAACCCTCTTGTAATTCCAACTGCTTGGGAGATTAAAAGTGGGGATCCTTGGGCCAAACCCGTTATCTAGACGAGCTGATTCGTTAAGTTCAAGGTTGGGTGCGAGGCCCTGCCTTGATGGATGAAGTGGAGCATAGTTGACGAGGATACCCATTGTTCACTCATGGCCTTCACATACGCCTGGATACACATGTGCCTCTGACACGTGTGAACACACATACATGCACTATACACAGGTACTCCCCTCCCCTAAGGAAACATAGGAAGCTAGGAGACTGTCCTTCAGGAATCACTATCTCATAGTTATTGAGAACTGAAGAATGACTGAGAATCTTGGATGGAAAGAAGGCTTGGCAGAAAGCTCTAAGCAAGAATACAGCCTAGTGTGGTGACGAGATGCCACCCTGAAGAGAAGCTATGCAGACCCATATAGATTTCTCTTTTCTTGTACTGTAGCCCACTGGCCCAGGCCGAAAGAAGGCTTCAGGGGAACATGACTGAGTGCCCGGGGCCCTCAGACAGAAGCCAAGCCATCACTCTCTAAGTAATGGCGAGTATTAGCTTCTGAGGAAAAAGTGGAGCAAAGTAGGGAGAAAGAAGCCCTGAGATGTTGACTTTCCAGGGCTCTCTGTCAGCACAACATATCTGATTCTCAGTGACTACAGGACATCTAGAAGACAACTTTTCTATCTTCCATGTTTCCTTTGTGTGTGGAGGGGTGGGGTGAGGGTGGCGATAGATGTGTGCCTGTGGGTGGGTGTGTACATGTAAGTAAGTATTTGTGTGAGTTCACATGTGGGGGCGTGTGTGTATACAAGTGTATGTGAGGTGATATGTGGATGGTTCGTATCTTGATGATGAACCACTTGTGTGTGTGTATGTGTGTGTGTATGTGAGAGGGAGAGAGAGAAAGAGAGAGAGAGACAGACACACACACCATATACACGCGCGCACACACACACACACACACACACACA
>OU015750.1:82163988-82185729 GCA_907169655.1 Acomys percivali
AGAGAGAGAGAGAGAGAGAGAGAGAGAGAGAGAGAGAGAGAGAGAGAATGTTGGTGAGACCAGTTAGGAGGATATAGTCATCTAACAGGAAACTGAGTAGTCTCCTAGGTGAGGGAGAATGGCAGCTAAGTGGGCGAATGGGCATGAGAAGGCAGGGCCATCCATTTGCAGGTACTAAGGAGAAAGGAAGAAAGCTGTCTCTGAGTACCTAGTAGAACTTACCTGTTCTGTTACGGGCTGGGGTTACTCTAAGAAGATTTTAAAACAAATGTGCATGTTATGTTTTCCCACATCATCTATTTTAGACAGCATGGCTGAATAGTCTTGCCTTTGAAGATGACTTCCATTTATTTTGTAGTTTTAAGTATGGTTGTAAATGTGTGTGTGTGTGTGTGTGTGTGTGTGTGTGTGTGTGTGTGTGTGTTAAACACACTGTGCTTCCATTTAGCCACCTCCCATCCAAACTGCTCCATCACTATTCTAGCTACCTTTCTCGTCTGGTTCTCTGTCCTTGGAACTTAGCTTCTTCAAGTGATAAGCTGTACTGCTTTGAAGCTCTTCTCTGTTAACTTCTTCTTTAAAGTGATATAACAACAGGTATGTCTGCATACACACACACACACACACACACACACACACACACACACACACACACCAGAGTGAATTGGTATATAACAGAGTATGAAAAAGAGAAGGAAGAAAAAATTGTATTTTCTTAATGGGTTCTCCACTTGGAAGTAGGCACATTTAGGCTATTGAGAACTGAAGATTATGTATGCACATATGTATGTATGTATGTATGTATGTATGTACGTATGTTTTTTTCAGAATTACAGAGATGTTTACAGTTTGGAAAAGTTTAGGAAAAGTTGGGGAAGACTAGGAATTCACTGATTACTTCCCTTCACATACTTGGACCAACTTGGAGGGCATCCTGATGTTTTAGTGTGGTTTGTAAACTGTGTCAAGGTGTGCTTTAATTCTCTTTCACGCACCTAAATCAAGTCTCAGCTCTTTCTGGAAATGTTTACCAGGGAAAAAAATCACAGGCAGATTTTAAAACGCTTTTGGATTGCAAGGCTGCATGGTGCCAGTTCGATTGAGGGTTTGTAGTATTTTATTTTCTTTCCCAAAGAGTCACGATAAACCCTGTAAACATTTTCTTCTCATTTTGTTGTCTCTGTTGTACCATTGTGTTTGGCTCTGACCTTTTGCCCCTGGGAAACAAAAGTGTTTTTTAACTTCTGTGCTCCTGCTGGGTCCTGTAGCTGCCAGGCAAGACTTTCAAAGTTGTTCCTTATTTACACACTGTAATTCTGACTGATCGGAAGACTCCCAACTCTTATCTGAAACGTGGTATATTAATTTTAAGAGATGCATTTTAATAGGAACTCTTTGTTGGAACATACAAGACTCTAGCTTTTAAAAAGCTTTTAAAATATAAAGTTCAATTTAATTCAATCATATTCTTAAAAGTGGTTGGCGTGAGCTTCAAGCACAGTTTAGTTATATATAAATTGAAGCAATGGTCAGAGTCTTGTAGCTACTTTTTATTCACTCAACATTAAAAATTATAAATGGTAGACAGTATTCTGCAGGAGCTGCTTGGGGCCCTTTAACTTCTAGGAGCTAAGTCCTGGTATTGAGAAACACAAGTGTTGACAAGTGTTGTACCTCTCTGAGGAAGGAAGCCCTGAGAGGAGCATTGATGGTAAATTAAACCTTTGGCATTTTTAGGTAAGATTCAGAAGAAAAATGCTGGATGCTAGCTTATAACCCTGTTAAAATAAAACATTTGTTTGGGAGGCAGAGGCAGTTGAATCTCTGTGAGTTTAAGGGCAGCCTGGTGTACAGAGTGAGTTCCAGGACAGCCAGGGCTACATAGGGAAACCTTGTGTCAAAAAACCAAAACTAACAACAAACATGCAAAACCAGCAAAAAGACGTTTGGATTTTTGTTGTTGTTGTTGTTCTTTGTTTTTCTGAGAACTCACAGAGCTCTGCCTGCCTCTCTCTGCCTTCTGAATGCTGGGATTACAGATGTCCTCCACTGCACCAGGCTGGATTTGTGACTTTAAAAACCTTTCCTCTCGTTCTTATAGTTGGGTTACCGACTCAGAACAGTGCTGTGGGTGTGTCTGAGCTGTGCTGGAGACATTTGCATTTAAAAAATTGGAAAGAATTCAGCTTCAAGTTTCACTTTGTATTAGATTTTGTTAAACGGAGTTTATACTGGCGAAAAGGAAAGAAGGCAAAAGTTTGATTTTCTTTTGGTATGTGTTGCCTGGTACCGAGTATTTGGGACATTGTTGGGGAACCATAAAAACACCCGTTCTATTCTACCATACACAGTGTTACCCAAGCTCTCCCTTGCCACACCATCCTATCCCATTCCTGTCCATACTAATGTATCCTGTCCCACCTTCCCAGCCCACCCCATCCCCTCCCTCCCCATCTTAGTCCATCTGTCTCATCCCCCATCCTATCCCACCCAATGGATTCTGTGTTTATATTTGGGACAGGGTCCGTGATATACCACTTTCTGAATTAGGGACACATACAATGGTTTGGGTTGTCACGGAAGTGACCAATAGTCCCTCCCACTTTACAAAAACCATTCAAGGTGCAACGTGGAGAACGGAGGAAAGGTTGTCCAAGTGGGAGAGAGGCACCGTGGAGAGTCTGAAAAGGGGCGGAGATTCTTAGGTGTTTCCAGAGGCAAAAACTGGAGTATGAAGAGATGATTCCGAGTATTTTCAGACCAAACGACAAATACCGAACTGCTCACTCATGCCATCCAGGAGGCACAGAGAGACTGGGAAGAGGGGTCCTGGGACAGGATCTACCCTTCAAGGGGACTCTTAAAATGGTGCACTTCTTCAGGGAGGCCTCACCTCCTAAAAGTCCCTGGACTCACAAGTAGAACTAGCCATAAGACTGGAGCTCTTATCCAATTATCTCTCACCTGGGCCAGCAGCTCAGGGGCGAGTTTCTAACATGTGGACCTTTCCGTGGACTTTTTCCCACCGTAACACTGGCTACTTAAGATACTGTTGACAGTTTTAAGTAAGATCCTTAAGACTGGGCATGGTAACGCATGCATTTAATCCCAGCACCCTACAGGCAGAGGCAGGCTAATCTCTTGAGGTAGAGGTTATCCTGGTCTACAGAGCAAGTTCCAGGACAGCCAGCACTACACTGAGAAATCCTGTCTTGCCCCACCCCGAAAAGATGCTTAGGTATTTATAATATAATATATATATGTATATATATGTGTGTGTATATATATATATATATATATATATATATATATATATATATATTAGTATGATCAATTTAACAGTGATGTTAGATTTAGGGTATTGTGGTAATACACCTAAGAGGCAAACTGCTCATGTGGAAGGAGATTGATAGAACTTGCCTATGTGGTAATTTCCACAGGGAGATCTAAAGCTATGTGGGGCGTAGTCCTGTCACCAGGGTAGATTTTCTAGGCAGACAGAGCAGCCTGCTAAAGGCTTAGAATAAAATCAGTAGAACATCATCATGGTTTGGGAGGTGGCACCCAGTTTGTGGAGGGTAGATTATGAAGCTAATAGGTTTTGTTTTTGTTTTTGTTTTTTTTCGTATGGACTGGTGACTTTAACTTAGAGGTAACCTGATGGCATCGAAAAGTTTTACATGGGTGATTAGTAGGATCTGATGACAACAATTAGAAAATAATGTTAAATTCCCTTTAGAAGAGGGGAACAGTAGTGACTCCGGTCAGGGTGATGTTGCATTGCTGACAACTTACCTGGACTCAGTGGCCTTGGCTTTACTTGGCTGCAGCTGAGATGACTTTTTTTATCCTTCCATTGCCTTTGTTGGTACCTACCATTCTATTCCCTAGCTCTCCTGTTTGTGATACAGAGTCTCTGCTAGGATTGTGGTAACAGGAGGAAAATGTTACAGGATTAATGTAGATCTCTGTGTTCTTATGACTACTAGAGACTGCCTCAGTTAATCTTATGCTCTCTCCACGATCTCCAGCCTGGGAACGGAGTGCTAGAAAAATAATTGGGAAATTATTGGTGTGGCCTAAACTGCCTTCCAGCTGCCAAGTGTGGACACCGGGGAGCCAGGCTGCTTTTTGTCTGCTTCCTCATAAGCATTCTTTCCGCATTCTTTATCTGCATGTAATCCTGAGACACAAAAAAGGTTTGTGTCCCACTGAGAATGTGAGGAAAACAAACCAAACCTATCTATTGGTTTGCTCCTGGTTGGGAACCATTAGTTTTCGAATATTAGCCACCCCAGGTTCTGAGTTGAGATAAACGCTTTCAGAAAGATGTGTCCGACATTTTTTTTTCCCCCTGAGATATCACCATCCCAGTGCAAGAAACCTTAAAGAAAGACCAGGCCTGTTTCCAGCCACCAGATAAAGTGGTGTGTGAATACTTACTAGACATGTCAATTTTAATGATGTTCAGCCGTATGGTTAGCCTTTAAACGGGACTTTCCATGTGGCAGGCACTTTATATATACAACACTACATTTCTTCATCATAGCCATGTATGTGTTATGCGTTTTTATGGACCAGTTTGTCTCTATAGGTTCATCCGTTGAGGACCCCATCCTCAGCATCTCTGTTTCTAAGGATATCGCTATTGCTTAAATGAGGACTTGAGGATGGACTCAGCTGTGTTGCAACTACTGCCTTATTAGAAGAGAAGCCAGCAATGGGAGTGCACAGAGAGGTTAAAAAAAAAAAAAAAGCAGGTGAGGGCTGGGCAGTCATGGTGCACACCTTTAATCCCCACACTTGGGAGGCAGAGGCAGGTGTATCTCTGTAAGTTGGAGGCCAACCTGGTCTACATGACAGCTAAGGTTACACAGAGAAGCCCTGTTTTGAAAAACAAAAACAAAACAAACAAAAAACCTAAACAACATCAACAACAACAACAACAACAACAACAACAACAACAAAATAAAGCTGGTGAGGGAAAGAGATATGTGTTTGAAAAGCAAGATGAAGCCTCAGAAGAAACCAGCCCTTGCTTTTGTATTTCCTGCCTCTAGAACTTCAGGAAAATTAACAAAATGTAAAGCAGTGAGCCCCAGTGGACTCCTGTCTATTGGATGGCGAGGAGCAACACAGACGCAGAGATCGAGCACCTGGTTCCCCAGTTGGGGAATGGCGGAAGCAGGAATCAGGCTTGGGAGCCTGAGAACTGAGGGGAGGTATCTGACTTCCGTTTTGTCTGCCTTCCCGTGGAAACAGAGCTGCTGATAGCTGGGCCTGGTGGGTGTGTGGCACAGCCCCTTGGCATTCCGCCCCTCCCTGCTTCTACTGCACTCTCCATGGCTGCCCGCCCCGAGGTGAACCCCGTAGAAGTGATCTGTCTGCAGAGCCCAGTCCTGTACTCTTGTCACGCTTGGCAGTTTGCTCTGGCTCAAGCAATTTCCTGGTTCCGAATGATCAGGGTCAGCAAACACGGCTGCATTTTTTTTCTTGACATGGATTAACTTTTCAGGTAATGGTGAACTCACCTTCCTGTCTCTCCTTCCGCCAGCAGTGGCCTCATTCCTGCAAGGCTGTTGGCTGGTGTGTAGCCCTGGTGGACAGCTTCAGGAGCAATGAGTTCTATGTAAGGTTGGGGGAAAAAGGAACTGGAAATAAGAAAAGTTAGTATATGAATCAAAGTAACTGTGTTAGTACTTAAGACTGTTCTAACCAAAGACTTTGAAGCTTTTTTTTTTTTTGACTATTTACAGTTATATTTAATATATTATGGGTTTTGAAATGGTTTGTAAAATCTCACAGTATTTTTGGAACTTATGCTTTAGGAAACCTTATATATATATAATATATATACAATATATATATAATTATAGAAATATAATACAGTGACCAGTGAGGGTAGGACTGCCCCTCGCAATGCAGATAGAGTAGCAGTATAAAATTGTCTACAGTTATTTTTCTGGGAAATAATTGAGCTTATTTCTGAGCTTATTAGAACATTTATAAAAAATTTGCCATCAGGTCGTTTGGATAAGAAAACAAAATGTATTGCGTGTTCCTGATCTCTTTTCTTGTGACCTCTTTTGTTTATTTACTTGGTGTATGTGTGTGTGTGTGTGTGTGTGTGTGTGTGTGTGTGTGTGTGTTGGGGAGCTGTACCACAGGACACTTAAAGAAGTCAGAGAGCAACTTTCTGTAGTTGGTTCTCTCCTTCCATGTGCAAGGAACTGAACTTGGTCCTCAGGCTCTCAGGGCTAGCATTTTCACTCATAGACCTTTCACCCTCTATGTACATTTTAATGATGTAGTGAAATGGAGGTCATTTTGTAGGTTTTCTTACTTTTTTTTTTTTTTTTATGATGGGTCACTGGACAGAGACACGCATGCACACACGGGTGAAAAGAATAAGATTATGATGTATCGATTCAGATGTTTGACGTGGCATACTTAGAGTTACGATGAACATTTTTAACATTTGAAACTGTTGCCGTTACTTCAGTTGTTTGACTCATAGAGGAAGGAGAACCTGTTCCCTGTTAAATGAGAGGGGCTGCCAGGGTTTAGCAAAGGCCTTGCTGAAACTCTTAAAACAAAAACAAAAACCTGCCTTTCTTCAGTGGCTTAAGGCATCTTCCCCAGATCATGAAACCCACCCACCCACGGCATGGAACCATTTTGACATTTCTTCTGGCAGATAAATGCACACAAAAAATACTCAACATCATTAGCCATAAGAGAAGTGCAAATCAAGTATACACTGGGACTTTCTCTAAACCCAGTCAGACTGTCTACTGTCAGCCAAAGAAAACCCAACAAAACCCAACAAAGTACAGAGGTGTATAAATAAATAAATAATAAATAAATAAATATAGAAGTGCCACAATACTCTGTTGTGTTACTTCTCAGTTTATAAACTGAAAGGATCAAATGAGCTAATTACTGTGGAGATGCTATATACACAGTCCTGTATATCATGATAGCTGAGCTGTAGATTCAGCCCAGATACCTATCCCATCAATGGATGATTGGATAAAAAGTAACACACACACACACACACACACACACACACACACACACACACTCACTCACTCATGCTTCACTCAGCCATAAAGAAAAAAAATTATGTGGATTGTAGGAAAATGTCAAGACCTGTAGATATTTTCAGTGAGGTGAAGACATACCATATTTTCATTCCTCAATTATGTGGCTATCAGGGGGTGGGGAGGGTGATGCTGACGGGGACAAGGAAAAAGGAGGATGAAGAAGTTTATAACATGTGTTAGGAGCACAATAGATCACTGCGTGCCTGGAAAAAATCAAAGAAACTCCTTGCTTTTGGTGAACTATGATGAATCTGTATTCCACTTTCAAAGTGAACCCTTGTGTTTCCGTTCCATATTTATTAATGTTCGGAGGTCCATTTCTGTCTCACAGTGTTGAGATTGATGGTGGGAGGATTGTTTTCAAAACTCCAGTCTCAGGAGTTGTGAAGACGGCTTCCATAAACTGCTAATCTGTTTTTAAGTGTGTCCTTTTTGCATGTCTATGTAAAAGTAGAGGATTGTGAATTATGGGTAAAGGATTCATTTACCATGAAGTAACCCCCAACCTCCCAAATCATGCTCTTTGTATCTTCATGTAAATTTTTCTATGTGAGTAAACTTGGTCTAATTTTAAACTGGCTGAGAGAGAATAAATGTTGGATTTTAAGATCATAGACGAATTTTTCCTCAGAATTTGGCTTTCAGATTTTTAAAAAGTTAAATGTCACTTAAATTTACTGAAAAACTTCAATTCCAGTACAGTAGGTATAGTGCATTTTGTGTCAAACCACTTCACATTCAATACCCACTTCCCCACGTGCCAAGTACAACTACCTGTTGGCAAAAGTTACTATAAATATGAGGGGTTTGCTCGGAACATTTGAATGAGCAATTTCAGCAGTAATTATCCAGCATATTCAACATGAAAGGTGAGGTGGAGCCTCTGTTTGGAAGATAATTCACCACTTTTGTTTCCGTTATAAATGGCACATTCTGCTGGATGGCACAGGAGGCAAGCGCGCCCGCCCCGTGAATGCCCGGTATTTATTCCCCATTGTGACAGACAGTAGTGTCCAGCTGTTGCCTTTGGAAAACAACCCTTCATGGAGTACAGCCTTTGAAGGACGTTCAGTCACAGTGTCCTGTCTTCCCTCATCCACAGGGTGGGTAGCCAAACCGCAGCAGGGAACGATGAATCTGACCCCAAGCGCTCTGAAGCTGTGGCCAATAAAGCTGGCTACTTACAGGTGGTATAAGTTGGAGGAAATAAAAGGCACGCCCCCGCCCCCCCCCCCCCCCGGGAAGCATGCGCAGAAACCGAGGCTGGCAGTGGGGGAGGGGCAATCAGAGCGCTCTGCCGCGCTAAAATTCCTGGTTGTCAGGAGGCTTGGCGTCTTCCTGGCAAGTCTCTGCTTCCCTTATTCAACATTTCATTCCTGCTTTTGCTTAGATCAAGTTCAGTTCTTGTTGCTTAAAAGCAAAGGAATGGTGACCTCAATCAAATGGTTCCCCCCTCCTGTGTTTCTGGTTTTTTTTTTTTTTTTTTTTTTTTTTTTCATAGCTGTAAATTACTTTCAATAATTACAGTCACAGCACAGATAGCATTTATTTTTTGGCTCATTTTCAAGTGAACACATCCATTAAACCATCTCCCACTTCCACCCCTACCCCATCCCCAACTTTTCTTTCTACCTGTCAAAAAATATCCATGGATTAGAAGAATGGCTATCAGACCTTCTTAGTGCTTGATTCATGGTAAATATTTCAATTTTCTTTTATCCCTTTCTCTTTATCGAAAAGAGTGAAAACAATAAGGAACGTTCTGCCTTTTTAGTAGTTTTGAGTTAGTTCACATAAGATGCTGCTGTGTCAGGATCGAGCATGCATTTATGGATTTCATACAGTCTGACACTCATCCAGTCACTTTGTGAGTGGTATCTTTTACCAGATTGGTTTCTTTTTGGTCAAAGTGAAGGCAGTGACATGTCTCCTGTGTTCTTATAATGATGAAATGAGAAAATGGTAGTTAGATGTTTTTTAGGATGTAAAAAGTGATTTTTCATTTTTAAAAGTTATCTAGTGATTTCATACATTTATATAGCATATTTGATATAGTCACCCCTATTACACCCTGTCTAGTCTCTATAGACCATTTTTTATTCCCAGAAAGTCCCCTCTAATGTTCAGGCCTTTTCCTTTTTTTTCCTGTGTGAACATGGGCAATTTTCCAGTGGCTACTCCACTGAAGAGACTTGACCTCCGGGCTCCAGCAACCCTTAATGGCCAACTGCCCCTCCAGGAGGTGTGTGCCTCCTGAGTGCTCACCAATCTGTAGTGTAATATCGATAGACAGAGTCTTGTGCGGGTAAGCACAGCTTGTGTGAGTTTATGAGTGTCCCCGGTCCATTTCCTACCCAGAAGATAGTGTTCCACAGCAGTCTTCCCCATTGTCCTGTCCTTCCTTCTGTGATCTTCCTAGAGCCTTACTTTGAGAAGCTGTGTAGATATCACACTCCAGGGCTTAGCCCTCAACAGAACTTACTCTCAGCGGACCAGATATGTGTGTCTTCCATTAACTGTTGCCCATGGCAAGAGGCAGCTTTTCCATCCAAGGCTGAGAATGGTACAAATACTTAGAAAGCAGTTGTAACGGTACTAGGCTCCTCCCTGAGGCCCGAGACCTGGGAAAACTGCTTATCCCTTATGCAAAGGTAGTTTTGCACCAGTGTATGCTGAGTTTCTGTTATTGACCTTTGCTTTAGAATCCAGCTTGCAGCAGGACCACTGCTCTTCCTGACACTGTTTGCTTACAGTTCTTTCCGGAGTTGCACTGCAGTTCATCCCCAAGACCTTCCTTTGCTCTTCAGCATCCCTCACTGTGACAGCCACTGTCTTGTAAAGGCATCCCAGCTCCAAGCTTTCCTTTGTTTCCTTCCCTTTGTTTTGTTTTATGTGGCAAGGTGCATGGGTTTTGCCTTTGTGATAACAGTGATTACTAGATAAATATTAGCTTTGTGTGTGTGCATGCATCTTCCTTTCCCCCTTTTCATTCTTTATTTTAGACGGGATCCTGAGATGTAGCTCTCGCTAGCCCTAAATTACAGATCCTCCTGCCTCAGCTTTCTAAGTGCTGGGATTACAGGTGTCTACTGTCATGCCTGGCCACGCATGCATTTCCAAGGATTGTGTGTTCTACAAAGTATTTTAATCACCGATCATTCAGACCTTTATGTTAGTGTTAGGTGCTGGGAAAGTTTCTCCTATTTTCAACTTTTCCTTTAGAAGTTTGGAAATTGATAGTAGATGTGAGTAAAGCGTGAGAGCATGGTGGTGAGTTACCTGCTTAGACTTCTGTGATGAGTGTGGGCCGGGTGCTGTTACAAACAATTGGACTAAATTCACGATGTGATGTCCTTACTTAGGTAACTTTGCCAAAAAAAAGAAAAAAAAAATGTGATTACTGCTTGATTGTAACAAAGCCATAGGTTAACACTTTTATACACTACTAGGTATTTCTGATAATTTTTTATAATCATGTGGTTGAACTGTAATTATATAGCTTCCATTTATTTGTGGGTTGAATCAAAATTTGATGTAATTTCCACTTGCTGTAGGTAGATTGTTCTTTCCCTGTGGGTTCAGAGACCTCTAGCTAAAGCTCGTGAACACCCTGTTGGGATTGTCTGTTGTTAAAGAGGAAGTTTAATTTTTATGAAGTTTGTATTTTGAAGCAAATTTAAATGACAGTACCTTGAGTTGTATATTTGATTTGTGTTTTCTGAAAGGAAGGTAACTATTGAGCTTAAAATTTTACCTTGACTTAAGTGAACGACAGTAATTTAATTTCTTTATTGCTTGGTTTAAAAAGATTTCATGTGTTTATTTACTTATTTGGAGTGTGTGTGTGTGTGTGTATGTGTGTGTGTGTGTGTCTGTGTCTGTGTCTGTGTGCATGCACGTGTGCACATGTGTAGGTAAACGAGAGTGTTCATGGAGGCCAGAGGCTTGGTAACCCCTGCAGGTGGAGTTGGAGAAGGCTGTGAGCTACTCAGCAGGCATGCAAAGAACTGAACTTGGTCCTTTGCAAGAATATTAGGAGCTCTTCACTGCTGTCACTCCAGCACTGGAACTAAAGTAATTTACTAAAATTTAAAGACTTATTTGTTTTATTTTATGTGTATGGATGCTTTGTCTGTACGTACCTCTGTGTGTGTGTGTGTGTGTGTGTGTGTGACATACCTGCTGCCTGCTTAGCCAGAAGAGGGTGTCAAATCTGCTGAAACTGGAGTTATGGACGGTTGTGAGCCCCTGTAAGGGTACTGGCTAAAGGGCCTGGGTCCTCTGAAAAGGTAATCAGTGCTTTGAACCACTGAGACATATGTCCAGCCCCTAAGTTTATTTTTAAGTACATGATATATTTCTCTCTGACCCCTTTTTCATTTCCAGGAGCTTATTCAATATTTTCTTAGCAGCTTTTAAAGTAGAAGATTAAGAAAAAAAAATCACAAGTGACTTCTTTGTGTTTTAAAAGTTTACTTTTTTGAAGGACTAGTCAGGAAATAATTCCTTCCCTGGTTTGTTTCTGAAGCTGGGAATCACATCTGTGCACGACCACATTGTCAGTTGATGATGCTCCCAGCAGCACGGGAGGGAGTATAACACGCGCTCTTAGCCCAGTGTGTTGACGTTAAGATGGAAGATAGTTTGCTGTTGAAAGTTTGAGTGCACAAGTTACTGAAGTTAGTGGCTGACTTTATTTGGTAGTGGAACACCTCTCTTATCCCAGCATCAGGAAGTAGAGGCAGGAAGATGACTGCAAGTGTAAGTACAGCTGGAACTACTCTGTGAGACCTTTTTTCACCCTTTCTCTGCCCCGAGCCCTGCCCAGAGAAATTCAGGACTCCAAAAAGTTTTTGTATTAACGTCTAGAAAATGTCGTAACTCTGTCAGGGTGCCAAAGACCAGTTAGTGCAGCTAACTGTTTCCTGCTGGCTGTGGGAAATACAGTTGGCTAAAACATATCTGCCCTTTAAGCCTGCTTGTGTCTGCACATAACTTAGGGTGGAAGGTGAGGTGTAACAGATCCCTTGAGAACAAGGGGAAGAGTTGAGGACATAGAAACATTGCTTGAAAAAGCCATTGCAGCTAACTAATTGCAATTGTGACCACTGGAGTAAACCCCTCTCTGCTATCGGTTGCAATCTTTATATTTTTCCTCTCAGAAAAGGTTGAAAAAGTAGCTCTGCAACATGAGAAATTAGCCATGAGAATACAAAGGCCTGAGAGACAAGAGACAGTGGAACTAAGAGAATAGAAAATGCTTAATTATGAACCAGACACATCTCTGGGAATTTAGGGGGTTAGCCTGGTCTACAAAGAGTCACAGCTCGAGGAAGAGATGCAGAAGAAGCCAGAAGATTTGAGCAGATTGTTGAGTTAGGTTGAGGCCAGGCAGAGCAATTCCAGGCGGAGAGAGAAGCCAGATTAAATAAATCAGCTTGGAGAGGAGTTTGAGCCAGAACAGCTGAGTTGAACCAGCCAGCGCAGAGCTCAGAAAGAACAAGTAAGGGTGAGTTCATTAAGCAGTAAGTCTCAGAAGCCGAAAACACTCTAGGCCTAAAATGTTCTAGGCCTAGGTTAGATTGTGTGGAGGCTTGAAGCTCCCAGAGCAAGGCCAAGGATACCAGAGAGAGACAGTAATCCTCCGAAACAACAATGGAAACAGGCATGTAAGTTACTTTTACACAGTCAGCCTGTCAATACCAAATGAGAGAAGACATCCTTACCCCCCTCTGTTTTGTTTGATAAACATGGCAGCTGTGCCACTGTCCATCCTGGATTTATTTATTATGGTGAAGGACTCATTGGTTGGTAATTAGGACATGTTTCTGAGGCATCAGAGGATGTACAAGAGGACCACGGAGAGGAGAAAATAGATTGCAAAGGAAATGACTGACCTTGGAAACTATTAGGACATCCTCTCCAGGATGCCATTACCAAATCTCCGCTCCATTATTTGTATAAAAAGATAAAATCTATACACAGAGAAGGACAATGCTGAACTGAGGGAATTGCCCTGTGGGACATTTTATATTACACTGGCTTGTTACTTTTAATTTGAGTTTCAATTTAATTATAGTATAGCTCTAAACTAGTTGTGTGCAAGGCCTGCCTAATGATGGGGTACACAGATTTTATTTGGGACTAGCTATTCCTAACAAAGGATAGCCATGATAGTTTGCAAGATGATTGCGGAGCCTCCTGGGTAATAATAACCTGGCCTCCCGGGACTAGTGTCAGCAGCGTCAGCGCATGAACTATCTGTTCCTGTGTGTGTGTGTGTGTGTGTGTGTGTGTGTGTGTGTGTGTGTGTGTATTTTCCTGTCCTTTTGCTTATGAAATTACTCCTGCTCTGAAGGAGTCAGGCTCAGTACACCACAGTCAAACTACAGATCCAGAAGCTCAGGGAAAAGGTGCTCAGCAAACAGTTGGACTTTATTATTTTATATTAGTTTCTTTTTAATGAGAAACACACTGCTTTCTTTCTTTCGTTCTTTCTCTCTCTCTCTTTCTTTTTATGTTGTACAAACTGCCATGTAAAATGAGTGAAGAGAATAAAACAAGTTTAGTATGAAGAGCAAAACCAAAAACAAACAATTGAACAAATCCTTATCTTCTAGGATGTGAAAGGTCAGAATTAGGTTGTTTTTATAACGATCGTTTTAATGAAAGCTTTATTCTTTTTTTTTTTTTTTTTTTCTTTAAAATTAGTGGTAGAGGTACGATGGAAATGAGTCAGTATGGCTTTTACAGCGTAAATGTTTCCTGCCTTGCTCATGTCTGGGATTGGCGGCTGCACCACATTCTTCAGGGTCCTTGTCTAGATACCTAACAGACATTAACAAGAGTAGAACGTTACTTTCATCAGGAACTGGCTCAGCAAAGGAAAGAGGGAGGTGTCGGCTGTTGACGCATCCAGGCTTTTGTGAGCAGGATACCACCTGGTTCCTTCTTGTTCTGACTGCATTTGTTGTTGTCTGGGATAATGAGGACTGCCCATTGGCCTACTGCCTTTTCTTGTAGGAGACAGATGCTATCTGGGCTCTCATGTTAGAAGGATTCCCAGAATACTCCACTCAGTGTAGAACAACCAGTGGCTTGTTGATTGCAATGGTAGAAGAGGAATTCCGTCTTTTCTTGCACCTCAGTGTCTGTTCATGTGTGTCCTCGGTTAGCAACGACGACGAGGCCATGGATTGACCAGCTGAGGGAGTCCCCTGGTGCTTTTTGAATTGACAATTCTTTTTGTTTATTACTGTGTTGCAACAGGCCAGACTCTGGATATATACATAAATAGTGGAACATACTGTCTCTGTTGAGCCTATCTCTTAACTTGTGCTTCTGTTTGTATTTTTTTTTTCTATTTCTTTCTTTCCTTTTTTTGTTTCGATTTTTGAGACAGGCTTTCTCTGTGCACCCCCTGGCTGTCCTAGAACTCACAGAGATCCACTGGCCTCTGCCACTTGAGTGCTGGGATTAAAGAAGTGCGTACCACCACAGCTTTGTTTACTTTTTGAAATACACATTTTACTTAAGCAGGTCTTTACTATTATTTTTCTTTTTAAAGTTTTCTTTACTTCGGTTAATTCATAAATAAAAAATATCATGCAACCAGCCACTCCAAAACTTGCCCCCTGGCAAATTTTATAGAGTTAGCGTGGCATTCTGAAGCAATGGAGTTTTTCTTAGGGTTTTATACTTCTTAATTATATTTATTTACTTACCATGAAAAAAGAAAGTGAGTTGGAAAGAGGATGGGGGTGGGGGATGGCGGGGGGGGGGGGGGGGGGGGCGGCAGGAAGTAGCTTTATAGTCTCTTATGACTCATGTGTCCTTTAATTACATTCTGTCTCAAACTCAAAGAGGAAAAAGATGCCTCTTGCGCACCATAGCGTGTAACGGATGTGTGTGTGTTAGAGCGAGACAACGTAGAAAGGAGATGAAGAAAGGGATCATGTTAGTCGATGAGGAAGAACAGAATTCAGACAAAAGCACACTCATTTTGCTTCTTTTCTGTTTCCTGTGTCTGGGTCTCACCTCTTAGTCCATCCCAGGCTTTTCTTGAACTTTAGGCAACCCTCTTTCCTCAGACGGAAGAGATTTCAACTATGAGCCGACATGTTCCTTCACCACTTCCAGCTACACCAGTCATTCTTTTGAATTCTTTTCACCTTACCCGCTTCTCTTCCTTCGTTTCACGTCCTACGTCTTTACAGTCTAGACTTTATTGCTTCTGTTTCAGTACACTGTGTGGAAAAGCAAATACTAAGTAATTGTAGTGTAATATGCAAAGTGTGGAAACTCAGGCTGAGGTGAACCTCTCTAAGACATTCTCAGGTCCACCCTTGGGGGTATGTAGGGTATTACAGCTATACATGTTTTCCTCATATTCTTTGTCCAGGCTGTTTCTCAAGCTCAGTACATGCCCAGGTGCCTTTAGTGCCCAGGAGTCGGTTTCCTTTGCCCACTTGTGGCAACCACCAATCCCAAACGCTAGGCTTTTACATTATAAAGCAAACACCATGAATGTCATTGTATACGACATTAATTCCAGCTCATGCCAGAAAGTCCATGTAAGCATAATTAATACATTGTTATTAATTTGTTTTGAGGCACTAAACTGGCTTAGAATATTAAAAAAAATCACATCAGTTAGATAATCCATTTAGAGTCCGCATTGATGTAGCAAATACGCCTTTATTGTGTGTTAATTTTAGAGAGAGTCTATGTTATGTGTATTAGAATGATAAAAGTCCCATAATATCCAATAGTTTTAAGCATGCCAATCTTGTTAGAGAGTCTTAACATGTATATTCATGGAGATTTTGGTAGAAGCTGAAGGACTAGCTAATACTAATACAATTTGAAACAAATGGAGAAATGTAATGTGTTCCAAACATCAGCAAGACAAAAAAAAAAAAAAAAAAAAAAAAAAAAAGACTGTTGTATTATCTGATCAAGAAAGAGGGAGGGGGCTTGGCGGTGAGGCAGCGGCATAGCCTTTAATCCCAGTACTCCAGAGGCAGAGGCAGGCAGCTAGACCTCTATGACTTGCAGGCCTGCTTGATCTACAGAGTGAGCTCCTGGAGAGCCAGGGCTTTGTGGTGAAATCCTGTATCCCCAAACTAAAAAACAAAAAAGAAAAAGAAAGAGGCAGGGAGAGGTGTGGAAGAGACATTGTCTCAGGGGTCAAATGCCCACAGTTTTCAGTGGTTGATGCTGCACATGTGTCCGCACGTCACATGGAGATCATGGCATGCTGCCCCCACTCCCCGCAAGTCTTATTTCCAGTCATGCTACAGGCACCCTTTTGTCTCTGGATCTGAGTTGGATAGTTAGCTGCTGCCTGTAAATTTCTAGCATTACAAAGAAATGCAAAGTGTTTGGTATCCAAACTTGCACAATTTAAAAGATTTTACTGTTTTATCATATTAAATGGCATTATGTGCATGTGTGTGTGTGTGTGTGTGTGTGTGTGTGTGCACTCGCATGTTAGTTAGTGCAGGTGTCTACAGAGGCCAGAACAGGGTTTCAGATTGCCCTGAAGCTGAGGTTGATAGCTGTTGCAGGCTGCCTGGTGTGGATCCTGGGAACCAGTCCTCTGGCTCTACAGGAATTGGTGCATCCTTCTAATCATTGAGTCATCTTTCTAGTCTCTAGAACTGCATTTATTTCTAAATATCAACACAGTTAATTGGTTGAACATCAGTGATTTGTGTGTGTTTAGATTTAGGAGAATGACAAAAATACAGACCATGTGGAAAGCATTAAAATGCACCTTTTATAATTACTTAATATGAAAGGTACTGTTTGGTTTTGAAAATAATTTCTTCTTTCAGTTCCTGAAATTGTATGGAAAATTTAAGCCCAGTTGACTTTGTCTTATGACTTGCTGTTGGGCCTCTAGTTCATCGAAAGCAGAGGAGTGTCTGTTCACGGTCTGCTATGAGCCAGCCAGGGTAGTTGGTTTGGGTGTGGCCAAGCCGAGTGCCTTAGGGAAGAGAGCTTGCACTAAAGAGTCCTGAGATGTCATGAATTCAGAGAACAGTGAGGGCTTTCTGTGGCTGGAATGGAGTTTAGGTTGTGTACGTGTGGTGCGTGAAGACTGAGCATGGTGAGGAGCATGTGGATGACAGTGGGTGGAACACTGGACTTTGTGTCATCATCAGCTGTCTCCGCCGATAACCGTGTATGGGAACCTGGGAGAGCTGCTTTGCCTCACGCAGTGCTTTTGACCAGACAGTGAGGCTTCTCTAAGGTGTCTTCCGCATTGTGTGGACGTGCCTCTGACAGTGTAGCAATCCGAACAGACTGAAGCAGTGTGGATGAGGACTGATCAGAGTGGTGAAGTGGCCGAGTGCTGACAGCAGAGAGTGACCAAATGTACCAGCTTGGAAGATTTGGAGGGCTGCAGTGAGAAATTGGCAAACGTTGTTGTGTTCCTTCCCTGGGGGGAGGGGAGAATGGGCTTAGTTTCCACACACTCAGCTTTAGTTGACACCCTAGATGAGACGCCCTGCAGGCATTGGAAGAACAAGAGAGGGAGGTAGGTGAGGCCTGGTACACAAGGCAGGCTGTCTTCAGAGCAGGAGGGCAATGACATCATCGAAGAAAAGATGGGAAGAGGAAAATACAGAATTAGCCTAAGGCTTGGTGTTGGAGTGGGAGTTGAGGAAACCTCTCAAATAATTTAGACTCAACAAATGTGGGGATCAAAGATTCAGACAAAGAAATGGGGGCGAGGGCAGAGCCTTGGGAAAGGCAGACAGGTTTGGTGACATTTAAGAAGCTTTGGGAAAAAAAAAAGAAGCTTTGGAACAAACTTAACAATGTTGAAGTGGAAAGAAATAGTGTTTTTGTTTGTTTGTTTGTTGTTGAATAGAATGAAATCTTTGCAGTAATCGAGACAGAAGGTGGCCATTCCAGGAGGAAAGACATTAAGTAAATGCAGGGTAGTTTGCTGTGTGTTGAGAATTTGCCTTCCATAAACAATGGTGGCTCTTTCTAACCTTTCTTCTTCAATGCTGCCTTGACCCTAGTGTACCTGCTGTCCAGATGAAGGCCAAGGGCGTAGAGCGAAACAAGACTGCTTCCCCCACAAATCCTTCCCTTCACAGCCCATTTTCCCAGGTTCTCCCCTGCCATAGTCCTCACTGTGGCCTCCGAACAGCATGGCATTTGGAAATGGATCGGTGTGGTGCGAACTGCGGAACCTCATCACTGTTTACTTTGTAGAAAAGAGCTGTGAAGGTGGTTTCCCTCCCAGTCCCAGTCAGGAGGACCCCCAAGAGTACTGGTTTCCTTTCTTATCTAGAACAAAACAAAACAACCCCCCCCCCCCCCAAAAAAAAAACCCAAACCAAATCCTTAAGTTTTAATGTCAGAGCCATTTCAGAAAGAACTTTTCCCTCCCTGACACATCTAATTAGTTGTAATAGCTTTGTATAGGTGCTTTGTTGGCACTGAAGAAGAAAACCCCTGGCAGTAAACTGGACTGTTGAGCGCACAGATGCGCCGAGGCAATCCCAGAAGTCCCTAGATCTTACAGTGTTTGCCAGATGCTGAGTTACTTTTTTTTTTTTTAAAGCCAACTAGAACAATACCAGGCTCACACTAGTTTACTCAGTGTTTGCTGAGGCTTTAACACCCTCCCCTCCCTGCCTAAGTCCACTCCTCTGACTCACCAAGAATGCCTGAAGAGGAGTCCCGCTGAAAAGGTGCAGAAGGGTGCAGAGCACGGGTGGCTTAAAGACAGCTTGCTATGAGAGCTCAGCTCACCTGTTATCCAGACATTCTCTAAGGAATGGATTCTGATAGTTCTACCCTAGTCATTTACATCTGAGATATACCTTGGCATACAGTGGAGGCCTGCTTTAATTTGCCTGAAGATTTCAAAATTATAGGTGTCGCCGCCCCTCCCCCCAAGCTAGGCTACAGGTTTCCTTTGATGTGGACGGTGAAAAGAAAATCGACTATGAAACGGGTCTGCAGGGCAAACAGCCCATACAACTCATGTACTGTAGATCCTAGCTCTTAGAAACGTCATCTTCTAAATTTTTACCGTGGCCGGAACCCACAGCTTTGCTTCGTAGCGCTATTGAGTTTGCTTTTGTACAGGGGCACCTGTAGGTCAGAGGGTATCCAGCACACTTCTATTGAGGGAGAGTACTGAGCAGTCAGCCCCTGGAGTGGTTTGAGATGGGACCTGCGGAAGGTCTGGGTGCACGCATGCGCGATCACAGCAGAGGGAAGAGATATACGGGTGGGAGGGAGGAAGCCAGGTACCATAAGTAAAGTCTGGTCAGTTGTTAACATCTTTCAATTTTTGTTCTACTTACTTGGAACTGAATAATATAGATGTCAAACTAGTGTCTCGCAAGGTTTCGAGAATTCATTGCTTCCAATTAGGTAGGAACCCCGTGCTGCCTAATTAGTCAGTTCTAAGTGGCGTCTACGCAGGTGAGATGCTGATTAAATTGCCAGCAGGACACAGTTCCTTCCGTTGGTTTCTACATATGGTGACAGTGATGGTGGCAGAGAGTGACGCCCGAGGAGCAGCTTCTCAAGTGTCGCAGGTTGAACAGTGCCCTTCTCTCAGACACAAAAAAAGAAGGTGGCTTTTAGTATAAACTATATTCATTTGGAGTGTAAACTACATTGATTGTGAATAACTTAATGGGGGGGAAATTTGTATGTAGATTGTACATCTGAATATTTTCTGTCAATAGAGGTAGCACGAAGATTAGCTGGCTTCTTACTGTTCATGAAAGCAGTAGATAAGTGTTTTCTTTGTTGCCTTTAAGTAATGTTTTTGATAAATAGTGTTTGTTCTTAGGAGCTTACTTTGTAGACATTTATTTCTAGGTCATAGGAAGTGAGATTGCAAGTTTGTGCTAACTGTTGCCTATAATTGAAAATACTACCTTTTTTTTTTTGATACTAGGATTAAACTTAAAACTTCTCTCATATAGGTAGGTGTCCTATCTTTAAGTATACCCCACACCTTAAAAGATTTTCTTGTCATTTAAATTAAGAACATTAAAAAATTACATACAAGAGTATTGTATTTGCATCATTTTCATTCCTATCCTGTCTCTTCCCTTTCCAACTCCTCCCATGGACCCAACTTTCTTCCAAATTTATCATTTCTTTTTAATTACTATCACACACAAACAGAGACAGGCAGACTGAAACACACATTCATAAACACAGCATTCTGAGGCCATTTAGTGTTGCTCGTATGTGTATTTGTTTAGGGTTAACATCTTGGGATTGGATAACCTGTCAGTGGGCATGCGTGGGGGGGGGGGCGCACGCGCGTACACACACACACACACACACACACACACGCACGCACGCACGCACACACACACACACACACACACACTGCATTTTGATCACTCTCTCCCTTCACTCTCTTATCTCCTACTCCACCTGTCCCCCCTCAATATCTATTTCTCATGTTTATATCTCTTTACTCTGGTTTGTGATCACTGAGTGACCGTAGGTGTGACGCTGCCCAGAGGTGCATGGTGGACTCACCAATGGGTAAACATTTGAAGATAAGGACCCCTCCTTTCCTAGAATCCACCATTAGGGAAAGATAGGGCCCCATGAGCCGCGTTCCTACTCATGACTGCCTATTCACAGTCTTGGTAGGTCCACTATAGACAACCGCACATGTGAGTTTGTGATTATCACAGTTGTGCTATGACCAGAGATGGCATTTCGCATCCTTTCTCCCTATCTTCAGGGCCTTACATTCTTCCAAACCTTGACCCTTAGAGGAGGTGGAATAAATGTCTTCTTTAGGGCTGAGTATTCAACTATCCCGTATGCTCAACATCTGGAGCATCCTAAAGCCTTCTCATTCACTGCCAGTCATTGTACAGATTAGCTTTTTTTGATTAAGGCCAAGTGTAGTATTTGTCTGTGGGTGTAAATATAAGTGCTTGTGGAGTGGTTTGATACTATGTCTGTTTAGCTATAAAATGGAGGTTCCTTCTATAGCCAGTGACCTCGTCAGCCGTGGAGTTTTGACTGGATTTATAGTAATGAATATGAATCCCCTTCCGCAGAGAGGGCCTCTAATTTAATTTGAGAGATGTTGGTTATTCCCATAACAGTTGTGCCACTATTGCCGCACTGAGCTCATTTCCCCCTGCAAGCTGGTATTATAGTTTGTAGTGTTCACGTCTAGCTAATATTCATGGAATGTTTCTCCCCTGTAAGGCTGCATAGCTCCTTCCCACTTTATGAAATCTAGCCAGCAGAGAAGAAGCTTTCAGCTCAGTTCTGGCTTGATTTCTCTGTATCTTGGAACTATAATGTGTTCTGTCAGCAGTTGGGTTTAATCTTCTTGTCCTAGCATGCAACTAAGAGGAATGGCAAGAAACTGATTGTTTTGGGGCTTTGGCCTCTCTGACCAACAGTTCATAGAGAGGAGGTATACCATACTTATCACTGAGATTCTTGTAACCCATGGCTTCCCATGATAAACCAGGCTATCAAGCCAAACAGAATGCATTGTTCCTGACTCGTATTTTGTTAACTTATATTGAGCTTAAAAGTTAGTAGGTTTCCATATGTCTTTCTTTCTTTCTTTCTTTCTTTCTTTCTTTCTTTCTTTCTTTCT
>OU015750.1:82185739-82225269 GCA_907169655.1 Acomys percivali
TCTTTCTTTCTTTCTTTCTTTCTTTCTTTCTTTCTTTCTTTCTTTCTTTCTTTCTTTCTTCTTTCTTTCTTCCTTTCTTACATATACAGTGTTCTGCCTATATGTACACTTGCACGCCAGAACAGTGCATTAGATCACATTGTAGATGGTTGTGAGCCACCATGTGATTGCTGGGAATTGAACCTGGGACCTCTGGAAGAGCAGATAGTGCTCTTAACCTCTGATCCATCTCTCCAGCCCATATATGGCTCTTTCTTAAACCCATCATTTTTAGTTATTCACCTCCCCACCTTGATTTAAAAAAAATCAGTTTTGAAGGAGCACATACTTATTGAAATTTATCATCCACTAGACCTTAATATCACATATTCTAAACTCTCTAGTAATTAATTATAGGCCTAGGACTTAAATAAGTGTGATACATGAAAGCTATGGGCATAATTTACTGAATCAAACCAAAGTAAAATTTTGGTTTCTTCCTTCCTTCCTTCTTTCCTTCCTTCCTCCTCCTCCTTTTCTTTTTTCTTTCCTTCTTTCTTTCTTGTTTGTTTTTTGAGATTGAGTTTCTCTGTGTAGCCTTGGCTGTCCTGGAACCTGCTCTGTAGACATGCTTGGCTTCTAACTCACAGAGATCTTACCACCTCTGCTTCTTGAGTGCTGGGATTAAAGGTGTGTGCTACTATCACCTGGCTGAAATTATGTTTTATTACTCATGGATGAAACTAAATTATTTTAAAGATTAGTAAAATGAACCATGGAAAAAAATGAAATAAAACAAAATCAACATATTTTATATACTTACTGTCCTAATCCTGCATTAATGCAATTTTATGATTCTACAGTTGTTATTTATACATATTTCATTCATACATTCTTGCTTAGCTGATTGTTAACATTGCTTACATATATTTTGTACTCATTGACTTTAGACAAGGGTGGACATGATGGCCAGGATATTGTGAATTTATTTGTGACCATACTGACATTTTTTCTAAGATAATTATCTGTCAAATGAAATTATATACATCCAGACAATCTGAGGGTTTTCTACATATGCATACTTCATAATGATCAAAATCAGATTGTTAAAACATCCATCACCATCTGAAGTAGGCATGGTATGTGTGTGTGCATGTGTTTCCCAGGTATTTTTGAAGAAGATACTGGTGAGGTCAATGACGTGTGTGTGTGTGTGTGTGTGTGTGTGTGTGTGTGTGTGTGTGTGTGCGCATGCGCATGCACACGCGTGTGTGTTTGCATGCAGCTCCCAGGTATGTGAATTAGAACTGTTGTATTCATATCCTTTGTGAGAATTATACAGAGTGAAAATAATATCTGGTTAATATCTAACCAGCATTGTATATTTATTTAAAGAAGGACTTAGCTCCTCAAATCTCGTGTTGGTTTTCCAGAATAGGTGTACAGTTGAGGGAGGGCATTCATGTGTCAGTACTGAATCCTGTATGCAGGCACTTGACACTGAACATTCTGTTGGGATATGGCGGCTAGCCCTCTTTTATTAGCATGTGCCATCTGTTTCTTCTCTGGAATTAAAAATGCTGTGTTCATCTGTGAAATGATGGCTCACAAATATGTGTTCCAGCTCAGTCTTTCTTTTATGCTTTATGTTTAAGATGTAACCACACAGGGACACTTTGGTATACCTTAATCTCAGCCTGTTGAAATTTAGCTGTCCTACTTGCTCTCAAGCATGCTTCCCCTCCTGCCCTTTTCTTTCTTTCTTTTTTTCATTTTTTTACCCCAGAGACAAGAGTTTCTCTGTGTATCCCTGGCTGTCTTGGAACTTACTCTGTAGACCAGGCTGTCCTCTGAATCCCCCGTGCTGGGATTAAGGCACACACATGCACTACCAAAACAGGCTGAATTGCTTGTTTTGTTTGTTTTTGTTTTGTTATTTATTTTGTGTATGTAAGTGTTCTGTCTGCATGTACACCTGCATGCCAGAAGAGGGAATCAGATCCCAGTATAGATGGTTATGAGCCACCATGTGGTTGCTGGGAATTGAACTCAGGACTTCTGATGAGTAGTCAGTGCTCTTAACCTCTGAGCCATCTCTCCGGCTCCCTTGTATTTTGTTTGTTTTATTTTGTTTTGTTGTTTTGAGACAGTCTCTCTCTGTAGTCTTGGCTGTCTTGGAACTCATTCGTAGGCCAGGCTGGCCTCAAACTTACAGAGATCCATCAGCCTCTGGCTCCCCAGTGCTGGGATTAAAGGCCCATGCTTCTCAATAGTCCTTCAGTTCCAGTTGCCTGAGCCAAAAGTGTGAGATCCGGCTAGGAATCTTTGGTTTTTCCTTCCACTATAGTCTTACACTGTCTTCCTAAATTCTCACACTTGTGTTTTCTCAGTAGTGTATCATACGACTGCTGTCAGGAACTTGTGTGTCTTCCCTGGGCCACATGGGCCCTCCTATAGTTTGTCTTGGTTAAGTAAATACACTTTTCTAGCCCATCCATATTTCACTGTTTTCTCAAAATATTTTGGTCTAACAAAAATTTCCCCATGTGAATCTGCTCTTAAATGTTTAGGGTCTCTCTATGGTATAGTTTTGATCTTTAGAGTTGTTCTTATTATTATTTTTTTTTAATTTAAGACATGCTAGCAACTCTTTAAATATGTTCTCTTCTTTAGTCATCTCAGCAGCCAAGTGAAGAAGTAAAAGTGCCTCCATTTAAAAAGGGAGAAGAAATGCTTGGTCACAGCATGTGACTCTAGATGCCCTGTTGGTAAACACTGCGCCATTTCTTAGTTCTCCATATGGACAGACTTTGAAATTCAAAGTGAACAAAGAGACTTGGTCCTATTTTAGCTCATTATGTGTAACTGTGGCATGCAATTCCAGCTTCTGTAAAGATGATTGCTTTAAATTTTATGGTATGAAATGAATGCCCAAAGGCACTGGCTTGTGTAAAAGCATTAATGCTTCTTAAGCTGTTTGTTACCTTGAGTGGCGATTTCGGTTGAGACATCTGATATTTTCAGATGCATTTGTAGCATTCATACATGATTGTCCCCTCATACCAGGTCTTACAAGGTCTTTTCTTGACCTTGGGTTGTTGACAGTTGGGGGCATGCATTTGCCTCCAAGAAAAATATAATGACTCTCACTCCTGCTGTGATGTTGTTTTCCATTTTGCTTCTGCCTGAGGCATTTGTGAGTTCTCAGTTTTTGCAGAAAGTTCAAACAACTTAGGAAAGTTGAGGAGTAAAGCCATTGGAAGGTTTTGTCTTAAAGTTTGATTTGAGCAAAGGAATATACAAATATAAATGTGTACCACAGCCTCATTCACCAAAGATATTTTTTGACAGTGAATCCATGCTCTATTTTACACCCTTGTATATATTCTATATTTTCTGAGGTCACTGTTATCCTGCCAAGGGCAAATGAATTACAATGATAAGGTTCTTTTATTTATTTATTTTTGTTTGTTGGTTTGTTTTCTTGAATTTTTTTTCTTTAGAGATAAGATTTCTCTGTGTAGCCTTGGCTGTCTTGGACTTGCTTTGTAGACCAAGATGGCCTTGAACTCACAGTGATCCACCTGCCTCTGTCTCCCTGAGTGCTCGGATCACAGGCATGCGCCACCACTCCTGACTAACACGTGTCTATTTCTACAACCTCTTTGATAACTCGTTTACTTTTTATGACAGTCACATCTCCTTGAAACATTTGGCTCCTCTCAGAACATGACTTTAAGGTTTCTTTTCTTAAAGCACTCTCTTACATACTCTTGACTTAAGAGACCAAAGTATATAATTTAATATGGTTAAATATTACCTGCCAATTACCTTAAATAAAACTTAATTACTATTCTGACCTCAGTCCTAGGCCAGTGATTATTGATTGATGATCTATGGTCTTGTTGGGTTAAATGGACAGGGCAGGATTGTAGGCAAACTCAAAAGTCCAAGCATTGTGTTATTTTCCCTTATTTTCCTCTTGTCTGCATTGCACTGTAGTGCAAAGTGTTTGCTCTGGAGTGAAAGCCATAGCGGCTTAGAAATGGGCACTTTTTTTGTTTCTAGATGATAGTGGTTTTGCTAGATAGGCTTGTATGCTGATGAGCGAGGTTCTGTGGAGTGAAGTCTTGAGAACATTTCTTGAGATATTGTAAGGTCAGAAAACTCCAGGAAGTTTAAAAGTCAGAATTTTGAAAGTTTCCAAAGAGATCTTTGAAGAACAGCCAGCAGCAGGTGAGTCACCTAATGGCTATGAACATCTTATGTCTGACCGGAAATGATGCGATGTTGTAGTCTGGGATACTGAGCTTGAGCTTAATGGCAAAGACAGACTTCGGAAATTTCCACTGGGTGTAGAATTGGGCGTTGGAGATGTTTGGTGGGTGGCATTATATTTGCATGGTCTTATACATTTTACCCTTACAATGAAGCCAAGCATTTAAAAACAGTGAACATAAGATGGCGAAAATGGGCATTAAGATGAAGTCTCTAAAGAGGGGCAGCCAAGACGTCATGTACATCTCAGGTGTTCCTCAAAGGCAGAGAAGATCTGCAGTTGGGAAGGCCTTTGGATTAGATCAGATGAATTCCATGGCGAAGGATTCATCACTTCAATCTCTTTCATCGAGAAACCTGAGATAAAGCCCAGGTGAGGAGTCTAAATCATAGATGGCCTCTACTTTTCAAAATATCAAGTTTAAGAAAGACATAGATGTGCTTACCTGACAAGGGGAAACCTCATGGGGTCCTACCTCAGGACCAAGAATGATAGGCAACTAAGGAATGCTGAGAGGAGGAAAAATAGTCTTCCTCAGGATGAGCCTTCCTCCTCCCCTCAATTGCTTACCCTAAAGAAAATGGTCAGTCTTAAAATGATACTCATACAGTTTTATGCATACAAGCAACACTAAGTAGACTCAGTAGTTTGTATTTATATATTTGTATTTTGTAGAAACATGTAACCTAAACAATGAAGGAAAAAGGTCATGAATTGAGAGGAAGTGAGAAAGAAGGGTGTGGGTGTGGAGGGGGGTAGGTTGGAGAGAGAAAAGGGGGTGGAAATCTTGTAACTGTATTTTAATTTCTAAAAAGAGAAGAAAATAATAATAAGAAGTAGAAGATGGAAGTCGAGTCCAGCATGTGTGGAGCTCCATGGGCACACTGTTTGCTACTGGTTATCATTTCCTACATTAGACGTTACACTTTACAAGGACGTTATCGAGTGACGTGACTATGGAGTGGGAATGAGGGTGAAACTTGTGTTTTTCTTTGCCTGTATGGGAACACGTATTGTTTTAGGGTTTACAAGTTACTTTTTAAAAAATCTCAATAATAAAATACTCTGCTCTAGTTTAAATTGTTGTTATGAATAACAAAGGAAAGAAGTGGTCTAGCTATGTACCAGGGAAATTTCACTTCAAGTCAAGTGGCAAGCCATATTGCTCATAGTTTGTCAAGCCCTGGATTACATAATCATGGCATATTAACGCTCAATTTTCTGTGTTTAATAATAATATTGTTTTTATAAGAAAACACTGTTGTTGTTTAGAAATAGAAGTCATTGAATGGTTAGAAGACAAAAGACGCATCATATATAATATAGTATCAAATTGTTTAGAAAATAAAAATATGTGGACTAGGTGTTGAGAAAAACAATATGACCAGATGTGCAGAATTGGCACATTTGGATAAAGATTATATAGTAATCCTTTTGTCTTATTTTTGCAGTTTTTCTATGAGGTTGAAATTATTTCCAAATAAACACGTTAAAGGAGTTCCCCAAATTAAAAAAAAAAAAAAAGAAAGAAAGAGAGAAAGCCATATCTAGCAAGTAAACGCTCTCGCCCACACTCTGTGCTCGGCTGCCTTCTGCCATCTGCGATCGGCTGAACTGTGTGAATAAACAGAAGATACAGGACCAGGCTTTAGAGGGCTGTGCCCATGAAAGGCGGAATTCATGAGGGGAAAGGAACCCAGAAAGGAAAAGAGCAACAACGCTGCCAACCTTCTCGTAGCTTCATCAGCGCTTGGGGCAGCACAGTTTGAAGGGGCTTCTGCTTCATTTGTTCTTCCTCTCCTGTGTCCACGCTCCCTCTTTCCTTTTGTCTGTAGTGTGTGTGTGTGTGTGTGTACATGTGTCCGTGTGTATGTGTGTGTGGTATGGTGTGTGTATGTGTGTGTATATATGTGTATGTGTGTGTGGTGTGTGTGTGCATGTGCCTGTGTGTGTGCATGTATGTGTGTGTGGTGTGTGTGTGCATGTGCCTGTGCGTGTGCAAGTATGTGTGTGTGTGTGTGTGTGTGTGTTTTTCCACGTTCCTTTCCTTCTTTTTATGTCTCTCTCAGAACCTGCCCTACGGACTCAGAGCTGATACATTCTTACCATATATTGACACAGTCACGATCCTTGCCAGGAGGCTTCAAGTGCTGTGACTGTGTTGGCAAACATGTGCGGCCCCACTCAGGACTGTCTGTGAAAGTGGCCAGGGTGGACCTCAAGCTCACCGTGTGTCTGCTGCACTCCGGCTTTGGTTACACATAGGAAGGGGTTGTGCTCAGCAGTGAGGCCACTTGCCCTGTCTGTTTTACAGCCACAAGCTTCTTTCCCGGTACTGATTGCCCTGCCTTTGTTTTGTTCTTTTTACCAAGTTGTTTTGTGTACATTTATCAAAGGCACCATCCGCCTCCTGTCTTTATTAATTTTCATTTGCTTTCCTTTTTAACTCATACGTGAACATGCAACCCAGTTCTCCCAACAGCCCCATTTGCACCTTGTCTGGCCGATTTCTGCCGTCATAATTTTAACTGTCTTGGCCCAACCCTTTCTGCTTGAGTTTCAGAATTCTTTCTTCTATTCACTTTAATTTTTTTTTCTATTCCTTTTCTACTCTGTTTGCATGTCAGGATGCTTAAAACATGTAAAATGTCCTGTGTTGTTGAGTTTCTTTGCAAACAGAGATATCACTTAGTGCTGCCATCAGAAACATCTTCCTGCAAAACACCTTTGTTGCCTGTCGTATTTACGACAGAGGTTGGGAACATGCTGCATGTTCTCAGCCTGTTTTCTACTGTTGACCTTGACAGTTGCTCCTACCCACATTAAGTTCATTTAAAGCTAAGAGAACATTGTTCCATAAAATTAACTTTTAAAGGCTATCTTTTAGTAGTTATTGAAGGCATTATCATATATTTTAAGAATGTTGTGAGCTTTTATAAGAGATTTAAGCTTTTATAGGAGGCTTAATTTAGCCCTTGATATATATCTATTTAGACCTCTGTTTTTTTTTTTTGTTTGTTTGTTTGTTTGGTTTTTTTGGATGGTAACTCCTTCCCATTATTAAGAGATAATAGTTTTCTATAGTTAAAAATCAGTGAAAATGAATAGACATTTTATTTTAAAGTGCCATTGTCAGGACTTTTAAACTATTTTTTAAAAATAAAATATACAGCTGATTGTTCCTACTCTAGATAATGCCTTATTGATCCAGTAAAGAGCTTCATGTTAGAAATTTAAAAATAAAATTCTATATTGATTTTTGCTTTGGAGTGCTTCTTTTGCGATATTAAAGAAGCCCACCTCAAGTACTGGCTGTGCAGTTCTCTTGCTTGAACTTGATCCTTTTGGATTGGAGAAGAACCATAGTAAGAAGCTGGGAGAGACCTCGAGTGAAGGTCACCCGGCAGTTATAAATCATTTTGTCAATTTACATCAGCTTTATTTAAACATGTCACTTTTGTTAAAGTTTCTCATTAGGGGCTAACAGAATGATGTCACAGGAAAAGCCAAATCTCACACAAAGTTAATACTTCACATTCAAAAGCGAAAGACGTCAGGAGCCCGAGAGCACAAGGAATCATTCAGACACTGTGACAAACTCATTTGTCCTTTGTTCCATCCGTACACCCACCCATCCGTCTGTCCGTCCACTTGTTGTGACTTAGTTTTTACTCATACCCAAAAACCTAATGATTCAATCCAGTAGAAGTGGTGGGGAATTAGGAAAATACAGAGCTGAAACGGGCACAGTACATTGTGTGCAGTGGACTGTCCCCCATAAACACAGGTCACACAAATTAGGTGTCCCTGGCTGCCTCTGATGATCTTGTTGGTCTTTCATCCCTACGCCCAAAGCGCCATCGATTCCACAATAGTCAAGCCAACTTTTACTTCCTCTGGGACAGCATGCTTGCCACTCAACCCACTCAATTTTTTCAGTTCAGGTAAAAATAGAAACTTTTCTATTTGGTGCAGCCTTCGACATAGAGAAACTGCGAGAGTCTGAATGCTTGAGCGTGACGCTTTCATCAGATTTCGCCTCCAAGGTCATCTTGTTACCCGTGCCTTTATGGCTCATGACAAACCTACTACTACAGGAGTACTCTGTGAATGCAGGAGCCTGTGTAACCAAATTCTTTTACTGTGGTGCTTGCAGCAAGCAGGTTTTCTGCTGCCTTTGGGACTTTGCAGACATCTGGGAGGAGCTGCTGCTGGACCAAGTGTCAATAGTCTTATGAGAAACAAGGGTGACTGTGCTGGCAGCGGGCAGCTATAGGGGACAGTGTGTCTGCTAAATCTCTGCTCTACATTTTCTTAAAATAGAGAACTGATACTCGAGGAGAGGTACTTTGACTATTTTAGTAGTTCTCAGACCATTCCCCCTTATTTTTAATATATAAGTTATATAAGAAAAGATGTGTATGCTTAGGAATAGGTGTATTAAAAGGTGTATTTGTTCGTTGTGAACGTCTATATTATGAACTGACACTCAGCAGGTCTGCTTACAATGGTCACCAACATTCTGGTGGTCCTTATTTCTGGAGGTCAGAGTTATATGCATTTCTCTGAGCCTTGCGGGTCATTGTAGGTCTTCTGCAGGTTTCAGGCAGCAGCCCTTCACTTGCTGTGTGAACTCTCTGGAGCCAGTGGTCTTCAACCTGTAGGCTATTGCCTCCTTTGGGAGTTGAACAACCCTTTCACAGGGGTCATCCAAGACCATCAGAAACCACGGATATTTATATTACAATTCATAACAGTAGCAAAAATCACAGTTAGGAAGTAGCAATGAAAATAATTTTATGGTCGAGGGTCACCATAACTTGGGGAGCTGTAGTAAAGTGACAGTGTCAGGAAGGTTGAGAATCGGAGCCCCAGAGGCCACAAGTCTTTCCTGGCACATGGTGTTTCATCTTTTGCAGCCAGCAAAATCAAGATAAGTCCTTCCCACAGAACCCTCTCAGTTTTTCCTTTTCTGCCTCCCTCTTTCACACTGAAGACACTTTTGACTATCCTGGGGTTTGCTTTGCAAAATCGAGTCCCCTCTCTTTTTGATGAAAGAAAGACGTGTTACTGTCAATCTTAAATTTCATTTGGAAACTTACTTGTTCATGGAACCAGAAATAATGTACAACTGGCAGAGTCTGGGAACATTTTTCTTTTGACTTTTTGAAATCTGAATATTCGTGGTAAAAATCAAAGTTGGACCGGAAGCAGTAAGTTGTGATTTGTTCGGTGGTTCAGACAGATTCTATTTGATAGTTTTTTGGTGCTTGGGCCTTCTGTTCACGTGCCTGTGAGAGAAGATGTCTTTAAAGCTTCTCTGGAGTGTTTAGTCACTGAAGGTATGCAGTGTTGTAAGGACTGGTCAGGATTCGCTATATTGGATTTGAAGTGGGTTTCCAGATTATAATATAAATATCATCAGGCATAGCTGTAGGTTATTAGAAGTTGAGTGACTCGGGCATGCGCACCTCATGCACGTTTTTACTTTAGTGATTTGTAATGGATCTTCTCTTGGCCGACTTCTATGACTGGGTACGCAAGATAACCCTTTGTTTTTTTGGTAAGTGACTCAATGCACGCTTTCTAGTTTGATCAAATAAATGAAGGAAAATGTTTATTTATAGCAGTTAGGTCTAATTTCTTCAAGATTCGATACTGGCTTGATTTTGTTAATATTTCTGTGGGACTTTGTCACCTTATTTTTCTTTGAATGTGAAAAGTGCATTTTTGTTGGTATTTACAAAATACCATGTTTTAAAGATATTAGATTTATTGTATTTCTTTGTATCCTGTGTTGCCGAACCCAGATATATTGAGACATTTAGGGGGTGAGGAGGTGCTTAATGTGTATATTGTATTTCATGGGCTTCAACACCTTTTGTAACTTTTCAAAGGAGCAGAGAAATTGATGAATAAATTAAAATGCCAAGTACTAGTTAGGTGAAAGAAAATGGATAAAAGGAAACACATGTAGGTATATGTTTCTGAAGAAGAGGGACCAACAATGGATGCTTGGCTGCTATTCATAAAAGTCATGGGATGGGTGGTCATCTCACCAGGATCTCTTAGAACAAACTTTCTGTTCATGAAGCTATAATTAAAGGAAGTAGATTGAACAGTAATATAAAAGCCAAGCCGTGGTAGCGCAGGCCTGTAATGCCAGCCCTCGGGAGGTAGAGGCAGGTGGATCTCCAAGTTCAAGGCCAGCCTGGCTGTGGGGGCAAAGTCTTCTACCATGAAGGAACAGAGTGTAAGAGCCTTTGTGTAGGGCTGAAGACATGGCTCAGTGGTTAGGAGCACTGTCTGCTCTTCCAGAGGTTCTGAGTTCAATTCCCAGTAACCACATGGTGGCTCACAACCAGCTATACTGGGATCTGATGCCCTCTTCTGGCATTCATGTGTACATGGATAGAGCACTCATATGCATAAAATAAGTAAATAAATCTTGAAAAGAAAAGAGGTTTTGTGTCTGGAAGGTGCTAGCATTCATAGGTTCTGGAACAGGATTAAATGATTGACATGAAGATGGAGAGGAAAGGGAAGGCAATGTTTTGCCAAAACACTAAAGGTGACAATGACAGTAAAGTCATTAAAGGCTTGTACCAAAGTGATGGTGGTAACAATTGATTTCTGAGTCTAAAGGTAAAATCTTGGGAATGCAAGTGGGTAACAGCAGTCATGCAAAGTTAAGATGAGGCTTCATCAATCCTGGTGAGGGAAGTTGCTGACTTGAGTATTGTCAGAAAAGACAATGGGAAGGGGTTGGATTTGATAAGAATTGAAAGGAAAAACCTAAGGACTTGGTGATGGATTGTATTTATGGATGACCTTGGGTGTACAGATTTAAAGCACACATGTAGTTATGTCTAAGCCTTTAGTACAGCTGAGTTAAGGAATCAACCAGGTGTCTGGCTGCACAAGACTAAGGGGCAATGGGCATATCTGAATTTGAGAACTTTAATTAGCTATGTTAGGCTTAATTGGTGGTGTTTACACTAGTGACAAATCCTGACATCTAATGACTAACGAGACTGAATCTACGAGGAAATCTAGCAGCCAGAGTAGGTAGAAGAAGCCAGTCATATACATCGTCCGTGGGTACAGAGTGTGAAGGGTGGGGAGTGGTTGTTAGGGTTCTATTAGATGAAAACAACCCATTGAGGACTGACAATATGCCAAGCAGTGTCTGACTGAAGAATTGCCAGTGGCCTCAGAATGACACTTTCATGGCATTGACCCTCACATGTTCTTGTGGTGATGCCCTGCTTCTGAGAGCTCATGCTGACTGGAGCTTACTAGACTCGCTCACTTGCTGTTGTACAGAATTCTTGTCTATACTCACTTTACTCCGTGTTTATTTAATTTCATCGTCGCATTGATCTTTCTTTCTCAAAATCAAGCAAGTGATAAATAGCAAAATAGATTTTGCCACTGTTAACTGCCCCATCTGTTACTGTCCCTGCAAGAGCATGTGGTTCTTTGTTTCTCTTGCCGAAAGCACAACAGTAAAGTCGCTTCTTGTGTTTTTAGTCAGTGTTTAGTGTTAACTGATTCCTACGTCTTACTGCTGTTATCTTAAGGTGCTCTGCATTTCAATGTTGCAGTCTTAAATCATATGTAATTTTTGTATATATAAAGGCCTTTTCTTAAAGAAAACATTCTGTGTGTTGCCTTAAGTGCCTTGGGCCTTTTCTACTCATCCATATTAATTGCATACTCAATTTGTTTATTAGAACAAGCCCCATTCTTCTTACTTACAATATCTTAGGCTTTTCATCCAAAATTAAAATAACGTATTTTTAAAGTATTAAACACACCTTTAATCCTAGCACTCGGGTGGTAGAGGCAGGTGGATCAATGTGAGTTCTAGGCCAGCTTGGTCTACAAAGTGAGTCCAGGACAGCCAAGGCTACATGGAGAAAATCCTGTCTTGAAAAATAAAATAAACAAAAATTTTGGCCATACCTATTAATTTTATGGATGACTAGGACTATTTCTGGTCACTTGGACATTTCAAGGCCTAAAGCACATCCATGGACCACTGTTCCCATGGGGCTGGTGGGAGAATCCCCTTCATCACTCACAAAGGATGCTCCAGCTGCAGTTGCCGTACTTTCCTATTAAATTTATTAGTTGTTGTGTTTATCTTTGCCACTTCTATCATTCTGCCACCTCCTTTAATTCTCAGGTCCTTGTGTTGCATTTTTTGACACATGAGTTAATAGGTAAGGTATTGTATATCCAGAGGGCTTGTCATGTTTGTAGAGTTCTCTTACTTGCAAATGGGACATTGGCAAAGTGTAGGAGCAGATACAGATCTGGCCATATAAACTGGCAGGACTTTCCTTAAAAAACATTTAGTACTACCCCGTGCCCCCCCCCACCAAACCTTTAACCTAAACCTAAATAGCGATTCTCGGAACGCACCATTGGGTTAGACACCTACTTGCATAGGGCCCTGATTGAGAGGAGGCCTGTACTTTTATGGTCTTTTTCTTTGTTTTATTTGAGACAGGGTTTCTCTGTGTAGCCCAGCTGTCCTAAAACTTGCTTTGTAGACCAGGCTTGCCTCAAACTCTGAGGTCCTTCTGCCTTGGCCTCTTGAGTGCCGGGATTAAAGGCCTGCTCCATCACTACCTGGACACTTTTTAAGGTGTGGTGCTGGCCGCCTCTAAGTTCTTACTAATTTTGTCTTAGATTTGGGATTCATGAATGAAGCCAAGGAGACAGATGACTGAGAGCTTGACACTTGGACCCTCTGCTCACTTTTGGTCTATTTGCTGGCACTTTCTGTACTCTCACCAAGAGGGCCTCTTGGCTCTCTACTCTCCCTGCTGTCTCTCAGGAACTAAAAAGTACTATGAGAGACCCGCAGAAGAAAGATATTCTTCCCCCTGGTTTTAAAATTAAGGGTCACTTCTGAGTAGAGTTAGTTGTATTTAGAACCCTGAGAAATTTCTGTGTTATGGTGATAATCATCTTTCCCAATTTTCGTTAAGTTACAAATTTTTCATAAGGCTGGGAGGTGGTGGGCAGGCAGAGGCAGAGGCCGGCGAATCGCTGTGAGTTCGAGGCCAGCCTGGTCTACAGAATGTGTTCCACAACAGCCAGGGCTACACAGAGAAACCCTGTCTCGACGATGACGATGACAACAACAACAAAAACAACAACAACAGCATAAAATGAAAACAATGCATCCTTCATACTTTCACGGAACTAATAATAATGTGCTGAAACACGACCTTACAGAGTTGATTCCAAGTTAACACAGTTGTATTTTCTCTAGCTTTGTTGGGATAATAAGAATTGCTTGTTTGATCCAGATTCATTAGTGTCTCTTATGGAAATATTTACTTTGTCCTGGGTTAGCAGCTGGGACTTCCCTGCTCTGGGTTCCTCCTCTGCCTCTGAGTTTTAGCCCTCAGGCTTTTCTCCACTGTCAGTGCCCTCCCTAGCCCCGCTTTTCATTCACTCTTTCCTTTATCCCTTTTGCTTTCTTTAATTGCTGCTGCTGCAGATGACACAGATGGACGTTGGGGGATATTGAGGCACTTTGTCTTCCTCACAAGTCCTAGGGATTCTAAGGATTATGTTTGCCTTCTATGCCAGTGTTTTATCTGGTTTATCGTCTCGCAATTATTTCTTTCTGAAGTCAGATTGTCCCTGAGGCTTTATAGTTGAACTTTTAAAGTGATTTCCCAGTTGAGGCAACTATTTTGTTATGTGAGGAAACATTATGTGTTTATTGTAATCTGGTACATTGATGCTAAAAATATTACAGGATAATGAATATGTGTTTTCTATCTCTGACATGCTTAGCTTGTCATCAAATTTATAGGTGGGCTTGATTACTTAAAAGTAAAATTCCATTTTCATAAAGAAGGCTGAATGAAAAATCTGAATGAAAATACTTCCATTCAATTACTTGTAAAATTACCAACTGCCTTAATTTTGTGTAAAAGGGTACAGTATGTAAAGTGGCTTGTTATAAAGCTACTTAATGATTAAAGTAGCGGTGATGTAAAGTCTTTGTATTGCATGGTAGTGCACTGGCTTTTGTGTGTAAGGCCATGGGAGTGACCTATAGTGATGGAAAAACATCTGTGATGTGGGGCTGGATATGAACAAGAACTTTAGGGAGCATGAGTGGAGCTTTGGCTACACGTGACATAAAGATGCAATTGGCAGAGAAACTGAGCAAGCTTTTAGTACATTGAAGAAATGGATGTTCATTAGAGAAAGTCAGCATTCTTCACAGAAGTCAAAACCCAAAAGTGAACACTAACCTTGGAGGTCATCTGGTGGAGGCTGCCAGGTGGTGAGAGTGCAGGCAACACGCGGTGGGTGTGAGAGGGAGCCGTGAGGGCTGGTGGGTTTGGAATAGCAGGTGTTAGGCTCTGGAAGCCCTGAGTGAATCCCACTACTTCTAAAGCCTCGCTGTATCAAGTTGCCTATGTGTCAGGCAGGGTGCACCGCTGCCTCACTTATTCTTAGGGGCATTGATGGAGAACGGTGTGCTTTGATCCTTCGTTAGACCCTGCTGGACACGGGAATGTCAATTAGCTAATTAGGTGGGCTGCATTGTGATAATGGTATAGACACGGGACACAAACATTTTTAATGTAGAAATTAAAGTTCGTTCTTTCTCCCCAACAGCCTTTGATTCTCCATTCTCTTTTCAGTACATTCTTTGTTCCTCCTCCTTTTTAACCAGTCTCAACTTTTTACGATGTCTCTTTGCTATTGCTCGATTCTCTCTAGATTGGCAGTGTCTAAATGTTAGACTCTCATAACAAGAACCTTTTTATTAAAATGTGGCTAGTTCTATATTCATATATGCAATAAATAGTAGTTGCCCTGGAGGTAAGATGGAAGGGATGAATGTCAACTCCTTACTTTTTATTACGTTGTTTACATTTTACCTGTCAATATTTTGGATATATTATGTTATACAAGATGCTGTTAAAACTCCCCCTTCCCCCCACTGCCAAGACAGGGCTTCTCTGGCTGTCCAGGATGATCTTGAAGTCAGAGATCTGCCTGCCTCTGCTTCCTGAGTGTTGGGAATAAAGGTGTGCACCTTTAAAAGTGTGTACCACTATGCTCAGCTCAAGATAATATTAAACTTAATATTCTGTGTTTTTTTTCTCCCCTAGAATGGAGCTAGTAGAACATACAGGGTTACTACAGGCATGGAATGAATTATATTTTAACTGAGTAGTAGAACTTTAGGTTTTTTCGCTGGTACTTTTCCCTCTGCCAACTCTCAAAGGAAACATTCCTGCTTGATGTGTTATCAGCTCTCAAAAAATATTGTCATGAGGACCTGGCTTCAGAACACTAAAAAATTCCCTAAACCTACACTTGAAAATAAGCGTTAGATGGAATGTTATTTGGTATATCAAGTAAGTGTGTACTGATTCATGCGCCCATGTAATTGAAGTTGAGAAATACTCTGTTAAATGAAAGAAGCTGTGCACCACAGAGCATAGGCTACCGTTTTCTTGAGATGCCCAATCTTCCTCTTTCCTCTCCCTCAAATATCTCCAAGCCTTGAGGGATGGGGTGTGATCTAGAATTTAGGTGGAGCATCCCACAGTCTCTTCCTTTTTCTTAGCACCTTGACCAGTTGAGGGTGGGGGTGGGGCGGGGGTTCTGTGTTAACTGCCATACTCATGAGTGAGGAGAGACACACTCTTCTGTGTTTCAGAAATTTTATAAGCAGTCGTAATATGTTTTGTAAAAATTAGTACCCACACAGTTACTTTAATGTCGTTTTCGCCTGAGGGGACTTGTTAGGCAAATGTATTTAAGTGTGATTTTAGTGCCTTTTTATAGTGTTTGCTGATTTCTTTAACAGTGAAATTCCAATATCCGATGAATTGTGGTTTTTCATTAAGACATCTGGATTTCTTATATAAAAAAATTACAAACGGCAAGAGTCATTTTATAGGGTGGGTACACTTATCTATTTATAGTACTTATGTATAAATATGCATTTTTCTAACTCTGGACAATGCAACAGTGTGTGTGCTGAAGAGAAACATTTTGATTAAATTGGTCCATTATCAGAAATGGAAAACAAATGGTTTGTGTGAGTGATTTTTAAATAATTTCTTTCAAGCTGTATTTTTTCACATTTTCTTTTAAAAAGAGCCATAGGAGACAATATCTTTAGTAAATATTGTTTTTATACTCATCACCAACATGTTCATTATTTTGTATTTGCCCTGTGTTGCAAGGTGGCTTACTTTTCTAACCTTCAAAGTAAATATCCATGTGCACTTCTATGACGCTATGTAAACTGTGATCCTTTTGGCCATTAGTAAGGAAAAGTAGGAAATGAAATTTTGACTGTTCTCACCATTTCTTGCCAAAGCTCAATGTTTTCAGTTGGGAATGTTTTTTTTATAAGCATCCTCCTCTTCATCTTTACCATCACAAAGCAACTGAGACTCTTGTTAAATTGTGTGGCATCCTATAGTCACTTGGAATTTTCTCACAATCTGATGGACAAGAAACACACATATGTACTATTGTCATTATTTTTAACTAACATTTTTTTTTCGTATGGAAAAAAAATCCATTTTGATGACCTATAGTCCATTTTGATGGCATTAAAAATTATAAAGTTATTTTTTTTCAAGAAGCTAAAAAAAATCCCCACCCCAGCTACATTAAAAATTAGAGGACTGTATTGGTTTTATGATAGATAGGTAGGTGCCATTATTGATTTTTGTCTTAGGTGGTTTTCTCTTTGCTGTGACAAAATGCCCAACCAAAAGATCTCAACGTTGGGAGATTTGCTTTAGCCCCTGGTTTTGGATATGTCGGTTCTAGTCTTCGTCTCTGCGTTTCGTTCTTATGATGACGCAGGTCACCATGGTACTGGGAGTATGTGAAGGAAGAGGCTGTTCATTCCGTACCAGACAAGAAGTGCAGTGGAGAAGCAATAGAAAAAGACCAAGATATTATCCTCAAGGATCTGCTCCCTCTACTGACATACCTCCAGCTGCACCCTCCCTCAATATTGACCACTTACTTCTCAATATTACCATAATATTATGACTCCATTAAGGTGTGACTTCATTCATTAGGTCAGGGCTTCCACAATCTAGTTGTCTCTGGAGATGATGTCTGAGGTACACCACACCAGACTTGGGCTTCTCTAATCCCCTGGGTGTTCCTCCATCTAATCAGGTAGGCAGTCAGGAATAGCCATCATGTTTTATGTGAGGTGGAACCCCATTGGCTGGGGATATCTCAGTTATCGGTAGAGTTTGCCTGGCATACGCAGGGCCTTAGGTCTAATCCCCACAGAAATAATGACAGCAACGAAGGCAACTCTGGAACTTTTATCACTTGGAAGATGGCGAGTAGGCTTTTGGCAGTGTCTGCAGTCTTCATTCCTTTTCCTTCAGTGTGGCTGTATCATGGCAGAAACAAGGGAGGGGACATTGATTTTGGCTCTTACTTCAAGAGATCTCAGCCTGTTGTGGCAGGTGAGGTAGATGGAACAGCTCTATGCATGGTGGGGAGAGTCTATACCCCAGGTACACTGTGGCAGAAAGTGGAGCCAGGAGATGGGCTATTAACTTCACGGGCCTTATTCATGCCATACTGCAACTAGGTCCTATCACCTTCAGGTGCCATAGACTCCAAAAATGATTCTACCAGCTGAGGAACAACCTCTGTCCAACCAAAACACTGTCTAGGTAAAGGAGGGTCAGCCTTTGGGCCCTTGCATGTGCCCCAGTGACACCATTTGTTGTTGTGACAGCCAGAGAGTGGATTTGTAGTAACTCAGGGGAGAAGATCTTCAAAGCTGTCCTCTTAAAGTTAATGGATGCACCTGGATAGATGCACCTGGACGGATGTACCTGGATGGACCTGCTGGGATGGGACAAGGAGCATGGGAAGTTATGTGTCTCCTTTTTCTTCTTCTGATACACTTTGATAAGTTCTAGTACCTTGCCTCAACTTTTAAAGAAGTCAGCTGTGCTAATTAGTGATCATTTAACGATTAGGGGATGTTTCCATTCATTGGCTATTAAAGACTAAGATTCACACACTTGGTTTTCCATGTGAGAATATTGCCAAGATGTCAACACTTGCCATTTTCTTTCTGGGCATCTTAAGCTACAGCACCCATCTTAAACGCTTCAGTTATGAAACTATGGGCATGACTTTATGTGCTTACAATTTGAGCATACTCACATGCTTTTCCAAAGTCTTTGGTCTTTAATAATTAATAGGGGGTTTAAAAAGATATTTTATTTTTATTTTAATGGGTATATTTTCCCTGCATGTATGTATCCAAACCATGTATGCACCTGGTGCCTGCAAGAGGTCAGAATGCTTACACACCCACCATGTGGCAGATAACTACTAAGATACTAAAATATAGTCTCAAAAAAGTGTAGGCATCAGAATACCAACCCAAAACAAATGGGGACCACATTTAAAAATTTCAGGATAAGAACCCCAGCTATTGGAAGCACCGTTAGTGCATTTACCATGCATGTATCTATATATATGAGTCTGTGCAGTATGGAAGTTCTGATAACCCAAACCATAGACACAGAGATTACATCATGTAATTCTGGAGTACCATGCATCCATAAATATAGTACTGAGCCAAAGTACTGAAGTTTTCAGTTTTTACTATTCTGCACTACTGGCAACTAATGGAGTGCTCGCCTTTTTAGTCAGCCTTTTAAACAAACATCGTGTTAAAGTTTCACCTGCACGTGCCACAGACAGAACTAGTGTGCTTCGTTTTCTCTGTGCCCATATACAAGGAGAAAGCACACTCAGGAAGAAGGGGCAGTTTTGTATTTCCCCCTTTAGAAGTAAGCTTGCTTTTCTTTTTTAAAGAGCAAACATTATTTCCCAAAGACATTTCTATATTTTTCTTCCTTGAAGACTTATGTTTAGTAACAGTTCCCAGCCCACCGTTGTAATCCAAATCCTATTTGGTCCTGCAGTGAAGTCAAATGTGGGATCCTGACATCAATTTGTTGCCATGGAAATAATTGAGATGTCAGTGTTTCTGCATTATGACTGTACCACAGGAGCAGATGGGCTGAGAGGGGAAAATCTTTGCAAATCTCTCTCTAATAATTAGCTGAAGTGTGAGGTACTGTTCTAAATTTACATTATTATAAAAACGTGAGTAAGATCCATCTAAACACCACAGAATACAAGCAACTTGAACAAGATACTATCCGGGAGAAAAATGTTTGCAGATTACACGGGAGGCTCACTGTATTCTTTTACTCTGTTGGTAGTGTTCTTTTGCTTAGATTATCACTTTGGGGCCTGAAGAAAAATGTATAACCAAGTTGAGAATAAATCATATGTAACAAAGCAAACTTTATGTCACACAGCTAGATGACCGTGTTGAATGAGAAGATGGAAACAGCCTTTTGGCTGCTGTCCACAGTTTCCCCCGTGAGGAACACTGGCATTAGCTGGACTAGCATACAGTTAACGGCTTGCAATAAATTTTTGCTAGGAAAAATGTTTGCCAAACCCTATGTTTGCCTCTTTCCAACGAATGTGCCCCAGAAAATGAGACAAATAACCAGAAAGATTAAATTGTTTGCAGGATCCCCCATGGTCTGTGACCACGTCTTCCAGATTTTATCAGATTGTGTCCTTTTTAACATTCAGTGAGAGCTTTTATAAGAATTAGTTTACTTAGATTAAGATATGTTGGGGGAGTTCACCGATACGTAAGCATGTGCGTGAATGCACACAGATTCCCAAATTGTGAGATCTAGCGCTGTCATTTGCCTGGTTTTTGATGAAGCGCTCTCTTTGGAGCCTTCTACTCTGCCACCCACAGTGAGCCCTTTTTATGCAAACATGAAAACGTTGTTCTTCCCCATTGTGGGCTAATTATACCATCTGTTTAGCCACAGCACTATTAATGTTAACTCCTTACCACTCCTACGTGCGATGCCCTCAAACACCTCGTACTGTCAAAAGTACAAGTCATAAAAAAAAACAAGGAAATTGGTCTTCTGGTTTGCATTCTCATCTTCCTATATTGGATCTACATAATGGCCTGTGCAGAGATGTGAGTCTTCGGACATCTCTACATTGATCTTTACCCTCATGGCATGAATTTGCAACATGGGCCATCAGTGTGGTGAGGAAGTCAGTCACCCTGTATTGGAGCCGAAGGTTGGGAAATAGGCAACTGTTTGAGAAAGGGGATAAAGCCAGGAAAAAGAGGACCAGAGGACAGCCAATCACCTGACAGGCCTTGTTTATCCCTGCAAGTAGTAAGCCAGCCCATTTTCTGCATTAGAAATTTAACTTAATAAAAAGATGCAAATCTCTTCACAAACCATAGGTATTTAAAAATTGGTTGTGCTGAGATTGAATCAGTTTTGGGTGCATTTCGTGTTGGAGGACGAGCACACCTGCTCCAATGCCGACATGCTCTCCCTGGAGTCTCTGGAGTCTCTGGCGGGAGAGAACAGGGCTTTTCTATGGCAGCATCCACGCCCTCCTCCCAATCCCCTTTCAAGGTCAGAGAAACAGAGAATTGGCATGAGGCTAAAAAGAAAATGAGTGTACTTAATGATAAGAATTTATAATGAGATTTCATTTGAGCAAATATACCAGTTTTGGATTCATTTATTTTTTCCCCCCCGTGCAGCTTAATAGCCTTCCAATAAAAACTAGCTAATTTAGATGAGTTGTAGGCAACACCTGTCTGAATTAATTGAAAGTCTGAATCACAGAACAATCTTACAGAAATTAAGTTTTAGTATTTTCTGATACGTATAATTAGCCTATCAATTAGCAGCTGGAAAAAAAAAATGAAGTCTTGGAGTTACTGACTTAGAATACTTTGTCTTATACCCACATTCTCTTCATCTTGCTTATGCTATGAATTAGTTTTTAAATGGCTCAATATTTTCTATTCCGATCAGCTCTTTGCAAATGATTTTCATGGATATAGTGCTAGGTTTAACCTCTGCAAAAACCCTTGTTTTTCAGACCAGGCGATTTGTTGTGAAGGGTTAATAACTACGGGTGCGTTCATTTCCTTCAAGAAAAGACGGCAGGGCAACCCTCACTTTGCCTCAAACCCATCTCTTTTGAATTAAATTATCACTGTAGAAATTTGTGATGTTTAGGCAACCTTTTTTTTGAGATGTCACCCATATTTGGTCAGCAATGTGTGGTAAGGCTGTTGTAACAGGCTCTCTTAGACTCAGTGGCTTTTGAATAGTGCACTGGCATTTAATCTTAGGTCTGGAGACTATGTGGTCCAAGCTCAAGGAGGCAGCAGGCCCTGCATCTGTAAGGACACTTCCGTGGCTAGCTCACAGACAACCATTTTCTTTCTGCCAGTGTCTTCACATGGATGAAGGTTGAGGGAGGTTTTCTGAGTTCCTTGTATAAGGGTGTTAGCCCTTCATTAAGACTCTGCTGTTATGATTTATTCATTTCCCAAATCACCCACATCTAAGTGTCCTTATATGGGCATTAGCTTTCTAGGTATGCTTTTTCAGGAGGCATAAACATTTAGTGTGGTATGAGTAAAAGTACCTTTTCTTTTCCCTCCCTCCCTCCCTCCCTCCCTCCCTCCCTCCCTCCCTCCCTCCTTCCCTCCCTCCCTCCATTCCTCTCTGCTTTCTTCCTCCTCCTCCTTTTTCCTCTCTCTCCTCCAGATTTATATTTCTAAAATAGAAGGTGTATTTACTGTAGTTTTTGTTAATTATTTTATTTTATTTTATTTTATTGAAGCATTGTTTTGTTATGTAGTACAGTCTGGTTTCACATCTGTAAGTAGTGTCATCTGGTGTTGAACTAGTGTTTCTGCCCCAGCATTGTGAGTGTTTGAGTGGAGGGACTGCACTTAGGTACCCAGGTGCCTGGTCATGCATCTTGGCCACTCCTCAGCTTGCGTTTTTGGATGCTCATTTAATATCTTTCATTAAGTTGGTGTTTTAAGTCTGACTTATGCTAATTGGATGAAGCACTTGAGAATAAAGTATTGATTCTATTTGTTTTATGAAAATATTGTCATTGAGAATATCTATCACTAGCCAGCCTTTAAATAATTACTCTAGTTTGGTAGTTCTTAACCTTCCTAATGCTGTGGCCCTTGAGTATGGTTCCTCATGTTTTGGTGACCCCCCCACCATGAAATTAGTTTTGTTTCTACTTCATAACTGTAATTTTTCTACTGTTATGAATTGTAATGTAAATACCTGTGTTTTCTGATGGTCTTGGGCCATTCCTGTCACAACCCACAGGTTGAGTCTAATTGATTAGGAGTGTTTTCAATTCAGCAGTTCCCTTTGCTATTTTCTGGGTTCAACTTCATTATTAAGAATTCTTAGGGTTTAAATAAATGAACTGACTCTGGCTGCTTTAAGCAGAAAAAGCCTTTGTACTGAAATTGTGTGCCTACGCGAACGTATGAGGTTTCAGGATTGTCGAGAATTGCCAGGGCTCTCTAGAGACCTGTCTCACCTCACTGCCTCAGGTACACACTCATCACTTCTCCTTCAATCACTCTCCTATTCCCTCTCTTCCACATTCATTGTGCTAGTTTTCTGTTGATGTGATAAAGCACGGTGACAAAAGGCCACTTTAAGAAAGAAAGGCTATTTTGGTTTCTGGTTGCATAGGAATAGAGTTCACCATGCCTGGGAAACATGACATGCTCACAGGAGCAGGAAGCTGGCTTGATCTTATTTCTGCCCATAAACAGGAAGCAGAAAGAGAGAACGGGAAGTGAGGCAATAAACTCTAGAGGCAGATCCACCAGGAAGGCACTTCCTCCAGGAAGGTTCCACAACTTAAAGTTTCCCTTACCTCCCCAAACAGAACCACTGTCAGGGAGACAGCTCTCAATCTAACCACCACGCCCATGTCTTACCTCTAACCTCTTCTCTCTCCTGCAACTTCCCCGGCTTTTTCTTCTCCTTACCTCTTTCCTTTAAATATATGTTCTCATTTTTCAGTACACATCCTCCACTTGCAGCCTCCACCCTCTTTGAGAAACCCCCTTATACCATCTTGCCACCTCACATATCATAATATTGATCAGTGGCTTCCTGTGGTAACCTGATTGCTTTCTGACAAGACTCATCCAACTTTGGAGGCAATGACCACCATTTGTCCGGTGATCATCGCTTTACTATAAACAGTGACAAAAGGGGGATTTTCTTACTATATTTTGCCTCTGTGTTATCTAAAATTACTTTAAGTGGAGGAATGCTGCCTTTTCTGCCAGAGCTAATTTGATTACTTGGAAATATACTTTATAAAGTCAAAGTGGACCAGTCCTCCTCGTTCGTCAGTTCTTAGCATGCTGAGTTGCCGCCCTAGCACACAGTGTGTTTTTCAGAGTCTCTCCAGGTGATTCCTCAGTGCAGACAGGATAGAGGAGCGCAGGCCTAGACCTCAGATGCAGCACAATCCTGCCCCCCCCCCCGAGCCCCCCCCACCCCCCCCCCCCCCCCCCCCCCCCGTGTAGATTTCACTACTTACTATGGAAGCAAATGCATAAGATAAGAGATTGCTTTAATGGCATGGCAGAACCTTTGTGGCCCTTTACTACAAGTACATAAATTTCATTCAGAATAATTTCTGTGGCAGTGTTTAGGGACTTGCTTGATCGTGTTTGTTCACTACCAGCTAAAGTAAATGAACCCTGGGAGAAATTCCCGAAATGAGAAGGCAGGCTGCAAACGGTAAGGCAAGAGTTAAGCTTTCTCTAGGGTTTGTTCTTTGCCAGCCCTTACAGCTCATTTGACCTTCATGACATGCCACTAAGTAGAGAATATAAACTCCTCATGTGATAGGGGGAAGAAACTAAATTGACTTAAGTTGGTGTGGCTACCCAAGGCTGAGTCTGAGGTTTTCATCACACACTGTGGGGACGCTGAGGACTTGTACACAGGATCCCAGTTCTCTGCTCCACTCAGATTGTGGATTCTTCCTATTTCTAGTCTGATGTGAAGGAATATGATGATGATGATGATGATGATGATGGTGGTGGTGGTGGTGATGATGGTGATGATGGTGATGATGATGGTGATGATGATGGTGATGATGATGATGGTGGTGTGTGTGTGTGTGTGTGTGTGTGTGTGTATGTTGGGTACCTGTGGAGGACAGAAAAGGGCATTGGATGCCCTGAAGCTGGAGTTACAGGTAGGGTGTTAGGAAGGAAACCGGAAGAACAGCAATGCTTTTGATCCTTAAGCAGTCTCACCAATCTTCAGATTCTGCCATAAGAAAATGGACGTTTGTATGGCTCTGTTGAGGACCTGCCTGCTGTCTTTTGAGTAGATTGTTATGACTAACGTTCTCCATTGCCGTGGTGGTCTGAACGCTGTTTATTTATACTCCTGGTAACGGTTAATCATTGAGTCTTCAGGTTAGGTCTGAGAGTACAGCCTCAGGGAAATGGAGTCTTCGCTGTGACACATGGACCTGTGACCCACAGCTCAGCTGATCGCAGTTGTCTATTTTTAAGCATCGCATGCCGAATAAGCTGAGGAAACGTTCATAGGAATTAGCAATAATTTAAACAGTAGCCCCCTCTGGAGCCCCATGTCAGGCTGTTTTCCAGCTTAAATAGGAGATTCCATATGGCAGGGAACAACATAAATTTTTAGTGACAATGGCCCAATTAATGCCGAGGGTCAGAATTTGGCCACCTCTCTGTCTTCTGCTTTTTTTGTTTCAGTCAGTCCTCATGATAGACAGGGAAGGCGTATGTTGGCAAATCACTAGTCATGGTCAGTGCAGAATTTTGCTGTGGTGTTTTCCAGTGGACGTTGCTCATTATTTAGCAATGAGCCTCAGAAAGAGAGATTGCTATATATTTTATTCTGTGTGTGTGTGTGTGTGTGTGTGTGTGTGTGTGTGTGTGTGTGTTTGCTCATTATAATCATCGAATTTGAAGTTAGGAAAAGTAAACTTGGGTTATTCTCTCCAATGAATACAGTTTGTCTTCTGTCACTCACCCAGGAGAACACCATGTTTCATGAAAACACTGGCTCTTTCTACAAATTCTTTTCTTTGAGCTCCACCATCCAAACTGTGGTGACTGGGATGAGAAGTGTCTCCCTACTCCCCACCCCTCCCCCTGCCTCCATAGCTCAAGTATTTGGACACTCTGGTCTCTGTGTGGTGGCTCTGTTAGGGAATATTATGGAAGCCTTCAGAAGTACAGCCTTGCTGGATGAAGTACCTTAGGGGAGGTGAGCTTTGCAAGCATATAGCCTTGTCCAACTTCAGTTCTCTGCTTTGAGTTAGTGGTTGAAGACCTGAAAGCTCAGCTTCCTGCTCTGGCTGCCAGCTGCCATGATGGACACTCCCTCTGCAACTGTAAGCTTAAAGAAAGCCTTTGTTCTATAAATAGCCCTGGTCACGGTGCTTTATCACAGCAACGTAGTAGTAACTAATGCACCATCCTACCGGCTACTATAGAGTCCCCGCATCCCACAGAATATTAAGATAGCATAATCAAGGCTCGTGAGTTTGCAAAACGAATTTTACAGGTTTGTCATAGGCATTCACAAATGACACGTGCATTTCATTGACTGTGATTGCACAAAAGTAAAACTCATTACCTGTTTAATTTGGTGTCCATTTTGATTTATGTTCCTGGTGTCAGCAGTTGTATCCGCCAACATGGCACCTGCAATTGTAAAGGTAGACGACGTTTGACTATTGTTCCAAAGTAGCTGTGACTTCTCAGAACTTCCAGAAGGGTTCTTAGGTGTCACACGTTGCATACATTTTGTTCAGAGAGTTGGTTATCATGAACACAGAAAAATTTCCAGTATATATTTCTGAAAGTCAGATTTCTTCTTTGCATTCAAATAAATGGTTTTGTTAATTGGCTCATTAACATCTTGGAAAATTAAATTGCTATTACAGAGAAGAGGATAATTTGTTTATAATTCTCAAATAAATTAAGCACAATAACACTTCACAGCACATTTCTTAAGTGCTATCCCTAGGATGCGCACATCCTCATGGGAAAGATGGCTTGAGCAAGTGACATGTTTCCCCCTGCCAGAGCAGCAGATATTTTTTCTGTTTATAGAGTTGTTGGTCTGTCTTTTGTGCCACCAGAGTTGAGTTCCTTACAATACATGTATGGGCAAAAGGAACTTAAGTGCTAATGGATTTGGCACTTCAGTCTCTGAATTTCTAAAGGGGCCTACTATAAATACAAGCATTAACTATTCTGTCCTTTGGTAGGTAGTTAATTAAAATTTTTTTTCACTTAACAGAAAAAAAAACTTTATTCAGAAAGCGGAGATCATGCATAATAAATCTTTCCCATATTTCTGCTGCCCCACTCTTCCTATTTTACCCAGGCTTTCTTTCTTGGGGTGGGGGAAACAATGTTAAAATCTAAGATTGACCCAGGGGAGACGCGTCCTTAGAGTAACAAGTATACAGAGTTGTTTAAGATCTGCTGCAGCTTAGATTGGCTGTGTATATTGCTGTCAAACACCACAGGTTACTAGGTACTAAATTCTTATAAAATAACCCACAGATTGTTGGCATCGTTTTTGTTTAAGCAATATAAATTTATGTGAGTTGATATAGATAAATTAAATATTCTGGGTGTGGAGGTAAAGGACCCTGTTTTTCAAAGCACTAGAGCAGAATGTGATCTTGTGAATCAAGTGCCTTTTGTATGCAAATGTGTATCTGATAATGTTAAAAATCACCAGAGTACAGACATTTAAACATGTTTTATAAAACTGACTTCACAAAGGGCAGAAACATAACATGGTGTGATCATTGCTACTCGGAGAAAGGCAATGCATTTTATTAGGAGCTCGCCTTTAAATACTGTTTTTGCTTCATGTATTTTGCTTTCATTAGTGATTAAACTTTGACTTATAAAATGTTATTCATCGTTTTTTGCCCCATCTCAAATTCCAAAAGAGAATCTTTGAATCTTGAGGGCAATGAGCTAGCATCAGAAAAAAAGACTGTGCACATGAATTATTTATTTCCAATAGTTATTTAGTACCTCACATGGACTGTGCGCTGGTGTGCCGAGGGCAGAGTTTATGAGGAGGAGAAGATCTTTCTAGTTTAACAGAAGAAAATATAAGTGGTGGGGAAAATGCTTTTATAGACAATTATAATTGTAGAAAATGCAATTATAGACAGCAGTCACTGATCACATTCCTAGAACTTCAGTGTCAGGCTTATAAAAAGTAATAAATAGTACATGCTGAAATCCAGAACGATGGATGAATTTTTCAATAGCAGTGATTGTATGGTATCCCTGGGATGCTGACACGAGTGCAGTAAGGGTCCTGAAGGTAAAATGTACAACGGGGCATTTCAGTGGCTGGTGGCCCTTCAGGCTCTATGTAGCAACAGTACTTTTGTGCCTGCTGCAGCATAAAGAAAAGTGTTTCCAAACCATGGAATCATTTCTTTAATTTGAATGGAGCTAATAGGTCTAATCTAAAAGCTCCCCTTTCTTTCCTGCTGTAGATGTTTCTATCACAGAGGAGCTTGGTGTGGAGGTTGCAGGCTGGAGAATGGCCAAGGTATTTTGACTGCCTTAAGCACGCCTAATGTGTTAATCCTGGTTCAAGTCCTACTACTAATTAGCTCTTGGGTCTCGGGATCTGTTATGTAAGATTTCCCAACCTGACTTTCTTAATGTTGTCAATTAGAGATAAAGATAGTAGCTGACTCCTTGGGTGCCTGTGAACGTTTAATGAGATGATCTAGGTAAAGGGCTTAGCACAGTGCTGGTCATGAAGCAGGCAGGTACACAATGCATATCAGCTATTATTTCCTCTTAAAGCACCATAATAAATGCTATAGTGTTTGGCGCATCCCCCTTCCCAGTAATTTTAAAATAGTATCTTCTCCTTATTTCACAGGCCAGGTAGAGACCTTGGTGTTCTCGCAAGGTTCTTCCATACCACCGACCAAGAAGACTGTCTTGCTTCCTGTGAGCTGGGGCAGCCTTTCTTGGTGGTTATGACTTCAAGACAGTGATGCTGTCCTTTTCTTTTGCAGCGAGATAAATATATTTTTAACCTCTTACCATGGGCAAAACACTGGAACTGAAATTCTTGTGCTTCAGACGGTTACATTTTATGGTGATGAGTAGGTGAATATTTCAATAGGTGTGCTGTACAATACTGTGTGTATGTTATGTATATTCTTTTTCCCATGGAAGAAGACTGAGGAAGACCGAGGCAGGCAGATGTGAGTTCAAAGCAAGCCTTGTCTACACAGCAAGTTTGAGGCCAGCTAGGGTTACGCCATGAGACCCCCAATTCATAAACCAAACAAACAAGAAGAAAACGACAAGTGTTACTTAGGTTGGTCTCCTGTCAGCTTGAGATATTCTAAAGAGTAAAAAAAAATCGCGCTAAGATTGCAGTTAACAGCAAAGGCCCTTGTTCAAAGGCTGTTTTGAGTGTTTTCCATACGGTTTTCCTCTGCTTTATTTGCAAGCTGGAGCAGGTATTAAAGATGAAGTGTTCTGTTGGGAGCAGGAGCCCGGGGCGCTTGAAGCATTGCTAATTTCCAACCTGGTAATTTAGTTAAATTGAAACATAACTGCGTTTAGATGAATGGGCTGCTAGTTTTCCTTCGCAAAGCAAACATGCCAACCTTTCATTACATCTTGTCTGTGCTATGGCTTCCGCGCTGTTCAGGGCTGCTCGCTTACACCACTTGACAGGGAACGTGGCTGCAAGTTCTCTAGTTTGAAAAAAAAATAAAATAAAAGAATTAAAGGAATGAAGGATGCTTTCTGTAATGGACTGTATCACTTTGTATTTTGAAGTGAGCGTGAGAGATTCCAGAGAGAGTGGTGTTGCTGTGGAAAGCGCTTCGTTCTCGGCTCATGCTTTTACAAACCTGGGAGTGAGTGACACAGTAGGTCCGACTACAAATACAGTTTATCTTCATTTGGGATCCATGACTTCTATTAAATTTAATTACTTCCCCTGTGGCTCCTATTAAATTTAATTAATTTCCCCTGCAGCTGGTGTGGCAGAGGTGCTGTTGCTAAATGAAGGTGATTGCTAATTGAGGGACTTTTCCTGAAAGGGTGTATACTCTTCCTCCTGTTTAGCTGGAAATCCCTCATCCAGCCTGACACCTCACGATGGAGTGAGGAGTTGCTGGTGGTGATCACTTCACAGTTATGCAAAAGAACTCTTTGGAGGCGGGGGTGGGAGTGTGTAATGGTCCAGTTACTGTGTCTTTGGTGGAGAGGCCAGTGTAGGATACTTGGGAAAAGAAACCTGGCCCTGTCTTAACCTAGGCAAGAAGAGACCTGTTAGGTCTACCTACTTGTGGAGGCGCCTGGCAGCTGGATCAACGTACTTACTGCTCCATTCCAAAGGACACAGAGAAGCAAGTGTGTCCTGCTGAGCCGACAAAACAGTCACTGTTTCAAGGCCTTCTTCACAACTCAAAGTGTTACTGGTCGTGCAGATGATTTTACTTGGGCTGTAATTCCATGATGGTAAGATAAATCACAGTATTTATACCTGAAGGTAAAAACATTCAGCGCCTTATTTAAAAAGTCAAAACATAATTGCCACATACCCACTGTCGTTACTCTGTATCTAAAGTTGAGGCCATATTACAAAAAAAAAAAGTTGTCCATGCGTTTAAGCTGCATGAATTTAGACAGCTCTTATTCATAGGCCTTCTATTTATAACAAGAAGGGATTGTTATTTTTGAACATCAGTATATACTAGAGATTATGTATGCATTGCATGTATATATGTAAATGTACATGCCACACATAATGTATGCAGTTATATAAGCACATCTAAGCATTATATATAATTGCATGGTACATATTTCTTAGTTAAGCTGGCAATTCAGTGAGGTTTAAAAAATTTTTTTTATTAACATACAAAGAGATGAGGCTCAAGGTTGTGTCTTTTCCCCTCAATAATTGTATCTGTTTATTCAAGCAGCAGAATGTGTTAAATTCCTCCCTGTGTCCGTATACCATGTGGTTTTTGAGCAACATCTGTTATAATTTAGATACTCACATGGAATTAAGCCTGTTTCCCCTCACCCCCCACAATCTCATTTTCCATTTCTTCTGTTTCTCATACCCCTCTACATACTTCAGAGTATTTGACCCTAGCTCAAAGAGAAGGTCATTGTCTCATATTCTTAGTGCTTCGTCCGGCCCTTTCTCATGACCCTCTTCCCACAATGCTTTGTGTAACCCTATAGAGATTAGTACTATGGACATGCCCACTTGTTACTTTTAGTTTGTATCTCTACTCAACTAAACCTGTGTAAGGAAAACCAGGGCCTCGTTGCAAGAACAATTTAAATAAGTGTAGAATCAGACTTGTCATTTAACATGGTTGGGCAAGGGGAGATTTCTCTAAGTACAGACCTAGTAGGACTGTTGTGGAGGGCGGGACAATGTGGTCTCCTGTCACCTGGGAAGTAGGAGGAGTTGAGGAACTTCCCCAAAGAGCTATGGCAGGGGATGGTCCACGGACTGATGAGAGGCATTTAGTTATTTGTTTGTGTAGGGTTGGGCAATGCATGATGGCACACTAGATGTCAGCTGGGAACAGGGCTCAGTGGGGGCACTGAAAGCTTGGCTAAGAGCATCTCACTGAAGGCCCGGGGCTCTTTTCCTGCCTTGTTTCCCAGCCATACGAAGAAACCATGCCGTCCCCTACAGTGCCCATTTCCACGCGTCCTTCTCTGATTGCCATGACACAGCCGCTAATGCAGAAACTAGGCAATCAACATTTCTTCCTTTGTCGCCTCATCTCTGCTTCAAGCATAGCATTCTGCTGAGTCTGCCTGACTGCACATATTTTCAGCAATATTTTCTTTTTTTTTTTTTACTCATCCTCATCAATTTAGTCGATGCCACCTAGACAGCTATTGTCCCTTGCTCCGTTCCCCAGAGAGCTTTGATCTTTGGATTGCAAGCGCGATCATCTTATGTTTCTTTCTTCTTCTCCTTTTATTTTGTGTATCCTTCCTTTAAGCCCTCTACTGTGTGTGTATCCTTCTCCAATCCATTCACTTCCGTCTACCCTAGCTCTCTTTAGCCCTCCCGTCTCTGGGTCCTGGGCAGATGGGATGATATACACGTTAATGTTTCAGTTATCTGTGGTGCTTTATGATTTAGACTCAGCTTATTTAAAGGCGGTGACCATGAAACAACTTAGAATTGCAAAGGAAATCATCTCTTGGAATGACTTGAATTTTATTATTATTATTTTTGTTGTTGTTGTTGTTTTGTTTTGTTTTCTGCCTCTCTCTTAGTTCTTTTCTGTTGCTGCAACAAAATACTTGAGAGTTTTAAAAGAAGTTTTCTTGGCTGGTGATTCTGGTTTATAGAAACTTCAGGCAGCGTAATGTAGCACTGTGAGTGCCTCACCCCTGCAACATAACTTGACATCGAAGGGAAAAGGAAGTAGGCAGTACAGAGAGGGTCACACTTGTGGCTTATTCCTGCATTCTGATAACACTTTTCTGAGAACTAATCTGATTGCAAAGAATGACGTTGAATCTTTCGGCTAGGGTTGTTCCATGAGTCCCTCTGTAGGACCCACCATTTCAATACTGAGAATACCAAGGACCAACATGACATACTGTGACCCTTCTGCAAGGCGCACATAAATTCAAGTTGTCCTGCCCGCCATTTACAGGAGAATGCATGTTTCACTTGGGATGTTTTTGTTATCTTGTGAAATTTAGTTTCTTTACTATGTTATGACCGCCACAGCTTAGTGTGATGTCAACCTTGGTTGTCGACTTTACACGTCTGAGAAAGGGAATCTCGGGTGAGCAATGGCCTCCATCATGTTGGCCTGTGGACATGCTTGTGGGGCACTTTGATTACTAACTGATGACCACAGTTACCAGAAAGGTAGCTGAATGTGAGCCTGGGGTGAGCAACATTTCTTCAGGGCTTCTTTTCTCAGACTTCCGGAATGAATCCTTTCCTCCCCACGATGATTTTGCTCATGATGTTTATCACAGCAACGAAAAGTAAACTAGAACACCCAATAATTTATATTTTAAAGGCTGCAGTGAATGACTAAAGAGATCATGGTATTCTAATGAGCAGACACATTCAGCAACTCTTACCATGGTTATCAGAATTTGAGTTCCTTTTACAGTATAGCTTGATTTTGCTGCTCAGTCATTGGAGTTGCCAATTATTATCTAACAAATGCTGTATTAATGTATTTTATAGACTACATTGAAGTCAGGAAGATACATGTCAGTCAGTGAGCAAATTAAACCTTGCTCTCAATCCTTACACGTATCTGACTCTGCTCACGAGACACTAGACCAACCCTACCAATTTTTTAAAAATTATTTTCACATTTTGGTTTGCCAATTTGAACTGAGAGAATACTGTTATTCTCTCATGGCCATATAGGAGAAAGGAAAAATGAGAAGTCTCCTACATGGTTGAGGGTGCGGATATTAAGTTAGTAATAATCAATTGTGCTTTGTACTCAGTGGTGGCTGGTTCGCTACCTAGCATGTGCTTAGTAGGTTGGCCAGTGGATATTAGGCTTGAAGATGGGGGAATTTGACTCAAGGCTCTTTTTTAAATAATACACATGGACACACCCAGGTACGCACATACATGCGTACTTGGAGTGCTATTTCCTCGAGGTGGCTTTGTGAGTCAGAGGAAGGAAGTGGATACTGACCGAGTATATCCCTAGTTGGATTTGATCCCACTAATATTGGAGGAAAAGAGGGCGTGTAGATAGAGTTGACTAAGAAGGGGCCAAAAGCTCAATAAAGTATAAAGGGGGATAAACAACACACAGAGTAATGCAGCAATCAACACTGTGATTTTACCAGGAAAGTCCTCTTGCCTAATTTACTTTTTGTTACAAAACTATCTTTTGTATATCTACTTTCATAACCCTGCCCCTATGCCAAGGACGTTGTAAATACTTTGGGGGATGTTTCTGCCCTTCAGGTTTTCATCTTCCCCTGTGTTGCCTGACATTACTCAAACATGGATTTTGTAGCTGGCGTCTGACTTGGCCATTGCTTCATGGACGTGGGCTGATGTCAGTCTGGGGTCTCTGCAGGTTTTAGGTGTAGGACGCCGTGGAGCCCCAGCAGTGCTGAGAGCTGTGATCTCTTTGCCACAGTTTTCCAAGCTTCCTTCTTCTGAAGGGTCACATGACTCACACTTTGCTAGTTTTTCTTCTATTTTTGTAATATTGAGTTATGCTAGATGCCTAGCTTTCATATGTAGCCACGCCCCCCTCCCCAGCATAAGGATATATACCTACATTTTTGTACTTATTGATTGTGTCTTAGGAGACACTAATGAAATCTGTCTCTTTCCTCCCCCAGTCTCTTTTAAATTGTCTATGTAATGCATTCATTATTTTCAGGGAAGAAAGAGCTGTAGGGCTTTCTGTCTTGTGTAGATTAGCCTTTTCTTTAGGCCGTCTAGAGGAGACATAAGAATATAGGGCCTTAAGGTCAGTACCTTTGACCTTTGGAGAACTGATCTTTGGAGCACTGACCTTTGGGTGATGAGTCTGGAGCTTGAGTTCTCCTCCTGACCCACAGACAGATGCTGTTTGTCAGATGGCTTCGCTCTCTAGTGTGTGGTTTTCTCATTCATAAAAGAACATTTCGGAACACCTAGGCCAGGCTGACCTGCCTCTTTTTTGTTTACTTTTGTCTAGTGATATGTTCTTCCCACACTGCCTAAGGTTTTCACTTCACATTTCTGAGACAGTACTAATTTGGATGATTAAATCTTTTTAAAAACAAAACAAAACAAAACTGAAATGCCTTTCCACAGCTTTAAGTAGCTGCCCCAAATTCAGACTTTTGTTAAGATTTGAATAAACTATTTTCAGAAAAGGAAACACAAACTTTCAAACAGATGAAAAAAATGCTTGCTTTTTTCTTATAATAAAAAGGTACAGGTTGAAATTACAGAGGATTGCTGTTTTTCTTCCTTTTGACTGTTTTGGCAGTTATCCAGAAATTTGGAACTACTTTGTTAACAAAGGTGTAGGAGGCAGTCTGACATGCTGGTGTTTGCGTGAGGTGCAGTGCATCCTGGGCAGGGCATGTTAGCAACATCCATCAAACATACTACACTATGTCCAATAACATCCCCCCACAGGAATGTGTCTGAAATATCTACATACAAAATGTTCACTATTCTATTATTTCTTTAGTAGTAGAAGATTAAAAACCAACTACATGTTTTATCAGTATAGAACTACTTAAATCAATTATAATATATTCATACGATGGAATTTTGTCCAGCTGGTAAAACATTTAGAATGCTGAGGTAGTTCTGTATTTACTTATATAGAAAGGTCAAATATTTTATTTAAGACTTTGGGAACAGTTTATCTTACAGAATACAAAGGATAAAAGCTACCACCTTTTAAACAGGAGATAAGAAAATATTTTATGTATATATAAATAATATTTTTCTATATATATGTATATAGACATATGTAATTATCTACATTTATTTTAATTTTATTTGCATTTTTGAAAATATGTTACCTCAAAGATTTGACTTCAACCAAGTGGTAAGATATGCCACTAATTCTAAGACCTAGGAAGTGAGGGCCGAAGGATCAAGGGGTTGAGGGTCAATGAAGGGTATTGAGGCCAGTCTGGGCTATAGGGGATCATGTCTGAACAAAAACCATAAAGACAAGTATTAAACTTAAATATCAAAAGGTAGTGTGGGTGCTTGCATTGTTATCTTAATGCCCACAGGAAATATAGGCTGGATTTTGATTAGTAGAGAGACAAAACCAGACAGGACTGAAAGTTGCTTTGCATAGCACTAATGCATTGTGCAATCATGCTGTGCAATCATGAGCTCAGGAGTTTGGATTCTGGCACCCACACAACAAGCCATGCATCCTGTGCGCCTTGTAACCCCAAATTCTGAGCTGGGAGGAGACCAAAGCATCACTGGGGCTTGCTGGCTTCCAGCCTAGTTCAGGAAAGGGAGCCTGTGATTCAGGAAGAGGCCCTCAAAGGAGTAGGCGGAGACTCATAGAGAAGGCGGAGACTCATAGAGAAGGACCCCTAACAGCCTCCATCTCCTGAGTGTGCACACAGGTGTGCATCCTCACACCCACAGACACCCCACCCCCACACACCCCATATATACGTAGCCCTCCTCCCGTGAATAAATTCAGGTGGGGGAGAGTACTAAGTGGGTAGTGTTAAGCCTTCGGTTGGGGCAGAATGTGCCAACAACCTGTCATGGCCTGAAGCCTTCTGTGATGGAAAGGAAATCAAGTGGTAGGAGTTTTACAAGAAAGCCGGTGATCCTGGTCCTAGCTCGGGGTCTTGATCAGGTTTCTTTTCTCTGCCAATTAACGAATTGAAAGTCTTAGGCTTAACAGGCAGCAGTGGAGGAATCACAACCAACAAGAGCAGACAGTCAGTAGGTGAAGGAAGGGTTTCTGTTGGAAGTGTGGACACACGGAGACACACAGACACACAGACACACAGAGAAACACACAGACACACAGACACACACACACACACATAAACACACAGAAATGCACACAGGCACACACAGATACACACACACACACAAACACACACACAGACAGCACATACAGACACACACACCGATATACACACACAGGGACACACAGACACACACACCCCCCTAGTGCATAAGGGATAAAGACCCTTTGCAAAGCAAAGAGGGAGTTTAGGAAGCCAAGACCCAGCTCTCCTTGAGGGCTGTTTGTTTGTCTTTGTTTTTTAAAGTCCCGGAAGGGCCTACTTGCCTTAAACTAGATGAGCCAGTCCACTGAGGGCTTACTGGCATCCGAAAAGCCCATAAGGCCTTTGTTATAAACTGCATGGCTTTTGTGTCAACTTAGGGGGGGTGAGGAAGAAGCCGGCCATTTTGGAAATTCACCATCTTTATTACCTACTCATGGCCCCTCTCCCTGTCTGTCTGTCTACTAGGGAGTCTGTCTAATCTCTAGTTGCGTAGTAGTATATCAACATTACTTTAAATCACCTTGAAATTTAATGTACAGCTCATTAGTACCACGTGAAACAACAAATAGACTGTTGTATGCCAGACTCATTTTGCCGGGTTTTGCGTGAGTTAGATTTTACGTCATTATTAAAATGAGAATGTAAAACAACACTTGGATTTTATGTCTGTATGAAGCATCTTACAGACCAAATACCTTAACTGTGTACTTTCAGTACATTCATAATTTTGGAAGTTTTTAGCTGTCTTTTAAAAAAACTTTTTAAAGTATTTAAATATTCAGCTAACCAATTCACAAACTGTTGGGAGAATAGTTAGGGAAGGTGTGCAAACTCTTGTAGATCGTAGACCTTGCCATCTGTAAGCTTTAATCTTTGGCATGTGACCCATAGTTTTTCCAAGTTTGAATTAACCTCACATATGGAGGTGATTGTTTGAGATCACATCTATATGAATAGCTCTATAATCCATCCACCCATCCATCTACACACCCATCTGCCCATCCATCCCTCCACCCACTCATCCATCCATCCCTCCACCCACTCATCCATCCATCCCTCCACCCACTCATCCATCCATCCCTCCACCCACTCATCCATCCATCCCTCCACCCACTCATCCATCCATCCATCCTTCCATCCATTCAAAAGATGCAGATATTTGATGCCAACCAGTTCTTGGCTCAGAAGAGCCAGTGAACTTGACTAAGTTATGTCTTCATTACTTACAATTTCAGTCATACAGCTGCTGCAGATATTCTCTGCTCTTTCTGTTTATACAGATGCTTCATTCTCATTGTTAAGTAGAAGAGGAAGGGAAAATACGCAGTTCTGAGTAAAGTAGTTTGGTCATTTGTTAACATTTTGTTTTACGACATTTCCCCATATTTTTAAAGAACATTCCCTTGATTCCTGCAGAGGACTTTGTGAGCACACTGAAGTGTGTGTCTGGTAGTAGAAAGAAAGCGTTTTGTAATGGAAAAGCTAGGTTTGCAGTTCTTTTTGGAATACTGGTTCATTGCTACTTAATGAGTACATGCTATTAATAATACGAAGATTGTCTTTCTTGTGGTTCTAGTGGCGAAGGAAAAACTACCTTCCACAGTCTGTACAGTCGGGGTTCTGTGTTGTGTGCTTAGCACCCGCAGGAGCTCTGTGGATGATAGTCATCATTGGGTACTTATTGAGAAAATAACTGGTTGGAAAGAGCTTATGTGGCGGTTCTTTGTGTTTGGCACCATGTTCAAGTTTCAGTCTTGAAGTCTGATCTCCTTTGTCTTTAAGTCTTCACAGTCTTAACAGGCACCCAGGACACCCCAGCTTGCTCTTCAGATGCCTTTGTAAAGTGATACTGCGTTGCATTTGATGTGGATAACAGCCCTTTGATTTGGTCCCTAAATCAAAGGAGGTGAGATGAAGGCAGGGAAAGAGCACTGGAGGTCCTTAGTTGGACAGAAGTGGGGAGATGAATGCTGCCTGGCTCCCTTGTCTCCATCCCCTGACTGTGGCAAACAGCCAGCTGTTTCCTTAATTCAAACTTCTGTGGGCCCTGGCAGTGATAAAACGCATTCTTCTTGGAGAAATCCCTGCTGGCAATCGCACTTCAAAGAAGAAACTTAGAGTTAAAGACTTAGTATGGTTTGAGAGTGTTACTGTGTATGTTGGCGTCCAGGAAAAAGGGAGAAGTCTGGGAAGCCGGGGATCCGCACCCATTCAAAATCGACCTGTCATAGCCTCCCCAGTGAGCAGGGATGGAAGGACCTGGGGACAGGGGTGGGGTCTGGTTGTCATTTACACAGGACTGTCCTTCAGAGACCATGATGTAGGGGTTTGGTTTGAAGAACCATCCTGAACACCACAATCTACTGAAAACATGGATGCCTGAGAATAGTCCCAACTTCTGGTCAGTGTAGAGGGCTGTGCATTTTGATTTGTACTTTTTGGCTGTTTGGATCCATTTGCTACTCTGTAGCCGTGGGCACTGATTGTCTTTCCTCTGCAGGGACCATTGCTGTCTGCTGTTGAATGTGCTTCTGGCAGTTCCCCACCGTAGTGCATTCCACATCACCACATCCCATTGTTTCTTGGAAGACCACCTTCAATTTGACTGTGTTCTCTTTCAGTCTTACAGTCACCTTGAAGTGCTGGCTAACACTCTGGCATCTGCAGGTTGTTAAATACATTTGTTTGTTTTTATTTATTGTGATGACAGGATTTACCACGGTAAGTCAATACATTTTTAAGCATACAGTAAGGAATTACTATTGACCATAAAGCAGATGTGTGGGATCTTACTCATCTTGCGTGTCTGAAACTTGCAAAGAAGAGCCGTCCCTGTGTCATCCTTTGCTTCACAGAGCCTTGCAACCAGCATTATGCTTTCTGCTTGTCAGCTAATTGGCATCTCAGGTAACTCATGAGTGGAACCATGGCTGTCCCAGGGGGACAGACACTGATTGGGTTCCACTCTTCTTCCTGTTTTAGATCTGGAAAAGCTGTCTTTGCCTCCTATAAAGTGCAAGGCTAAAATCAAATCATGAAAGAATGCAGGTAAAGTTCCCAGCATATCATTTCATGTAGAGAGTTCACTCCTGTCCTTAGCTTTTATTGTTTAACTGCCAGTGTGCCTTTTCATTAAGCGCCAGAAATAATCTCCTTTGACAAAATTAGTGTCAGAATATACTCAAAGCATGCAAAAAAAAAAGTTGTTTCAGAGAAATAGCTTTTTGTCCAATTTCTAAAGTAAGTGAAAACGCTGCAAGTTATCTTTAGAAGGTTCTAGCAGTCCTCTGGCACTCTTTTTCTTTAAGCTTCAGCAGGATGGAAATCTATGCAACAGATTCCTTCAGGTGGATCATTGTGCTGTTTTAATTGTTAGTCTCATAATGTGCTGTTTGCTGTTTCTGCAGTTTCAGTATAGAAAATTTAAATTATTACTTTAACATAATAGTATTAAATTTTAAATTTAAGGTCTACCACTACTTTGGGAACTATTCTGGGAAATTGACCATTGTTTAAAGTAACATTTTTTTTTTTTTTTTTAAATCTGGAAAGTGCCAAAGAACAATATGCAAACAATCTTTTTCAATTATCAAAGAGGGTGGTTTAATATATATATATAGTCAGTTGCCATTTTCTTTGAGACCCTGCAGAACTTCTAAAAGGCACAATCATGTGAGTTTGTGTGTGTGTGTGTGTGTGTGTGTGTGTGTGTGTGTGTGTGTGTGT
>OU015750.1:82225279-82240817 GCA_907169655.1 Acomys percivali
GTGTGTGTGTGTGTGTGTGTGTGTGTGTGTGTGTGTGTGTGTGTGTGATAATCCTAAATCTTTGAGCTCCTCTGCAGTGTGCTTTCTCTCTTCACCCTTGTTCATCAAGTCTGTGACTCATCACCTCAGAAAAGCCTCTAATAGCTGTACAGTTTTTTTTTTCAGCTTAACAGATAAGGATCTGCTCTAAAATCATCTACCAATAGTGGAGAGAGCTGTCCTCCATGCACTTCCCAGATGACTGTAGACTGGTCTTCACCCAGCTTCCTCCTGGGCACTGTAGTAAAAACTCAAATCTAAAGAGATTGACTTTACATTCCAGTAAAGCCCTTTTTTTTCCTTAAAAAAATCAATTAGAAAACAAGTCCGTTACTAATAGGGGTGCAGTATTCCTCAACCCAACCTACTTCCACTTGAAACAATAGCAGCAGATAGTTTAATTGCACATATGAGTGACAGACAGCAGTAGGCACTGTCAGGATACAGCTTGCAAGGTAATCTTTTGGAAATTTCAAGTTGTCGGATTGTTGTAAACAACTACAGACCTGTGTGGAAGAATCTCAAGCAGTGATTTTCTTGATCTTCGTCATTAACAGAAGACTGGGGAGCCTCCCACGGGAGGCCTTAAGGTCTCTTCTGTACTGACATCACTCTTCGAGCCTAGCTTGGAATGAACACAGCATGAGTGAGGTAACTAACTAGTCCTCTAACTCCGACTTACTTTGTGTTTCGAGAGTGTGTGAGTCTCCTCCATTGAGTTCTGTAGGCGCCGGGCATGCTTCCGAGGTGCACGGGCACATTTCATTCTGAGAACCATAGGCAGTCAGTGGATTGAGGTGCCAGGACGCCGAACATCTTGCTCAAGGCCGTCTAGCTTTAAGCTGTGTCTTCTCTCCTCGCTTCTTTCCACACAAAGCATAAAGCTGGGAGAAGGCTTGAGAGGCATCTAGTTCTGTGCTGCCATCAGTCCTTCAGAATCCAAATAAAAAGCCTGATTAAGGGAAGCCTCACATACTGGATTGTCTGTCCCATGGCTGAATGGCTCAGGAGAAAAAGCCACAATCATATACTTGTGCTCAGAGACCATGATTTGTAAGCCCATCCACCCACCTCCCCAGTGAGCACATGGATTCTTTTTTTTTTTCCCCCTCAGGAACAAGGTGATGTTTTTGCTTTGTGAGCCAGTTTGTCATCTGCCCGTAAGGACAAGTTTACACTTTTAGTTCCTGGTCTGTTTTATTAAGGGATGTCTTAGTTAGGCTTCTGTTGCTGTGAAGAGACCATGATAACTCTTATAAAGAAAAACATTAAACTGGGGGCTGACTTACAGCTCAGAGGTGTTAGTCCATTATCATCATGGCAGGAAGCATGGCAGCGCACAGACAGACATGGTGCTGGAGAGGAAGCCGAGAGTTCTACATCTTGATCTATAGGCAGCAGAAGTGAGTGCCGCCCTAGGCCATCCTGGCTTGAGTCTAGGAGGCCTCAAAGCTTACCTCCACAGTGACAGACTTCTTCCAACAAGGCCACACCTCCTAGTAGTGTCACTCCCCATGGCCAAGCATTGAAACACAGGGTCTATGGGGCCCATTCCTATAGAAATCACCACAAGGGATTAGGAGAACGTGTTGGTCATCAGACTAATGACCCTTAGGACCAAGTGTTAGTCCAAGAGACCTCCAGTTTGCAATGGGGGCACGTTTCATATCAAACAGTTTACAACAAAGCTATCTTACTTTCTTCATATGACTAATAGGGAGGGTTCCTGTGAGATCTCTGATCTCCTCAGCTTTTGTGGAATCTTCTAAAAATGGTGTCAAAATTATAAATATCGTAGAATAAAACAACAACAACAACCAAAAGCCCCCCCAAACCCGAAAGTACCATGGGAATTGAGTAACTAAAGAATAAAGGTTTATTCTTTAAATCTTACTTTAAAGATACTGTATCTGACCTTTTAAGGTGCTGTGTTTTAATCAGTTTTATTTTTCTGCCATTTTTCCTTTTCCATTCCTTGCTTCCTTCCCACCCTTACTATATTAAGTGAGAAAATATATAATACCTTTTCATATACATATGTGTATATATATTTAAAAGGACTACTACATTTTGCATGCGATGTCACTTTGCTGTGGTGGCTCTGCCACCACCTTAGGCTAATGCTTGATCCTCTTTGCTTTGGTCTTGGTTATATATTTCAAAGCAGCTTTATTGCCAGGTAGCTGTGATTGAAGTCTGTCTTGTTTTGTTCATGTTAAGTGAAGTCTTATGAGAGTGTCCCTTCATTAAAAAAAAAAAAAAAAAAAAAAAAAGGAAAGAAAAACAGATTCCCTGAAATGCTAAAGTAGATGGCATCACTTGGGCATATCTTGAGCTTTTCCAGTTCCTCATGAGGTTTGTTCTACCTGAAATAATATAAAATTTCATTTAATCCCTGCACTTGTGACATGTCAGAAATTCTGAAGTATATATGGAGGAAATGATTTTTCATCTTAACCCCTGAGAGGTGACCACTAGTTGATCTGTAAAGATTTATACTCTCTGGCCTGCAAACTGAAGTTTTGGGGCATGTGCATATGTGTTTTATGAGCTTCTGTGGTATTGAATAGCACATACCATAACTTATCTTTTCTAATGTACTTACATGCCTTGCTACTATTATAGTTGTCTTAGAGTTTCCATTGCTTTGTAGGAACACCATGACCACAGGAACTCTTACAAAGAAAAACTTTTAATTGGTGCAGGCTTACAGTGTAGAGGTTTAGTCCATTATCATCATGGCAGGAAGCATGGCAGCATGCAGGCAGACATGGTGCTGGAGAGGTAGCTGGGTGTTGTACAACTGGATCTGCAGGGAGCAGGAAGAGAGAGTGTCACTGGCCCTGGTTTGAACATTTGAAACCTGAAAGCCTACCCTCAGTGACACACTTCCTCCAACAAGGCCACATCTCCTAATAATGCCATGAACTATGATCGGAGCAGATCTCTTTTGGTGTTCACTGTGTCACTAGCACCTAGTGAACTTTCTGGATGCATTGGGCAGTCAGGAAATGCTTGTTGACTCAAAGAAAATGAAACAAGATCTAAAAGAAGACAACTTGGGTAGAGAGTGACCATGTATTGTTTTCCTTGATGTGTTGTTAATCTCTCCACGAGTTACTTTAGAGTTGGTGCTCAAAGCGTCTTTCAAATAATCTCAGCTGAGAGACGCTGTGCTGGCTAGTTTTGTGTCACTGTGACACAGTCTAGAATCTTATGAGAGGAGGGGATTGAGGAAAGGCTTTCCTATGCTATGAAGGCATGTAGGGCATGCTCGCACTTAGTGACTGTGGGTGGTGCCACACCTGGGCTAGTGGTCCTGGATGCTATAAGAAAGCAGGTGAACAACCTACAAAGGGAGCCAATCAGGAAGCAGCACTCTTCCATGGCCTCAGTGTTCCCGCATGGTTTGAGTTCTTGCCTTGGAGTTCTTCAATGACTTGAGGTATATAAAAGTAAACCTCTTCCTCCCAAAGTTGCTTTCGGTCGTTGTGTTTCATTATAGTCATAGAAACCATAACTAAAAGAGGAATTCTAGTGTCTCTTGTTTAAGGTTAGGGAGCGGAGTGGGGGTGGGGATGGGAGTGGGGCACAAGACAGGCCGAGGGCAACAGAAAGCTGAAGGAACCCTCTTCTGATTGTCTTCTTGTGGAAGTTGTGGGGTTGCCATGGCTTTGCTTCCTTCCTTTCTTGTCATTGCTAAGCAAATTGCTTAATCTTGTTGGACTCAGGCCTGACACTCTCTTCGCTTAACTTGCCCACGTGAAGTAAACAAACACATTTCAAAAGCTTGCTCCAAGGTGACCCTTCTAACCCCCTTCTAACCGTAGCATCGTCCTTGTCCTGATCTTTTCTGAGGTCTCCCTGAAGCACTGGTGGCTGAAAGCTCATTTTCACTGAATGAACTTTCATATCTAAGAAGTGAATTAGAAGTGGAAACAACTGTAATTTCGGGTGAACTTTGTAGCGTTGTTCGTTACACAGACCCAGCTCGTTAGGGCTGGTGCGTGCATATCCTTGGTATGTCTGGCATTTATTACATCAGGTCCCTCAAGGTTGTAGCTAACATTGCACATCACCCTGAGTAGAGCACGTTTATACTGCAGGCTTCTAGAAGGGCCTCTGGGGTGCTTTAGTTTTTAAACAGATTCCCCTTTAAAACTCTAAGCACCTCCTGCATCTCATGACTATGATTAAGTAGAGGGCATGACAGTGTGGGAAGTATGCTACAGAGATGCATCTTCTTGGGTGTGGTCTTGCTATCATGTTGAAAGTGGCTGCAATATTTTATTTCCTTATAACATATGGCCATGCTGTTAAAAGCTTAGGGTTTTGTGTCTGTTTTCTAAGTTATTTGTTATCATTTTAATTATTAGGAACAAGGACCATGAAACTGTTGCAAAGATAACCACATTTTTTTTTATATCAGTGACTATCTTAAGCACATTGGGTACGTCAAGCCACAGGTTTTGTTTTGTTTTGTTTTGTTTTTATCCAGCAGACTGTAATTTGAAGTTTCTTTGTGGACTCCTGTAAACATGTCACTCTTGTTACCAGGGAGTTAGGATGAGGCGTAGTGGACAGGACATGTGACTACACACTTAGGCAATGAGGCTCCAATGGTGGATTTCCTGGTGACAGAACTGTGGGGGCCCTAAGGTGGGGCCACCTTTCCCCAGCTCCTATTGTACACATGAAGGAATGCCTCTTACCATTGGGTCACCGTTTGCTCATGGCAAGGGCTGGACTTAGCAGGTGAGTTACCTTAAAATTGTAGCCTGATTAACCAGGAGAAATTATACAGCTAGATAAGCGAATGGAATTAATTTCAGTGTCCTGCCAGCTAGTGGGTAAATTAGTTAGCTTATTATTAATCTGGAAATCAAATCATGTTGTGCAGTCTAGTAACTAATGTTAATTATGAAGTACAAAAGACTGTCTCAGCCACTTTATCCATAGTTGCTTCAAGATTGCTTCCAATGTCATATTCTTTACTTTGCAGTTTGTACTTGTCATTTGCTTGTCTGGGATGACGTAGCCACATATCTCTGCACTGACACCATCCTTCCCCTTGCTCTGCTTCTCTGCAGCGAGACATTCACCTGAACCTTCTCTTCTGTCTTTCTAGATCTTTCTGCTGCCGCTTGTGCCCTGTAGCCTCCACAGTTATTTCCCTGGCTTTGTTTATCTCAATCTGCTTAGAACAGTGCCTATATTTAATAGACAATTACTGAGCAAACTAGATTGTAGCATACTTAAAATAATGGTAGCCTTACAGTTTTAGTAGTGCTAACGATGAGCATCTTGAGATTGCTTTAATTGTTTTCCTTGGTTCTAGCGGACAATGCTTAGTGATGGGGTAATCTTGTTTTGCAGTTTTGAGTGGCTAATACTTCAAATGAAGAGCAGATTTGTCTTCTCTGAGCGAATGAACCCTCTGGGTTCTTAGGAAGATTTGTCAGCAACAGTGCCTGCAGGTTCTTCTCTGCCTTCTAATTTCAGCGTCCATGGATAGGACAGTGCCAAAGATGGTGTGTTACACTGTCTTGCCAGCTGATGCTGTTGGTACTGACTGTGGGGAGGCTGGATGGATGGAGAAAGCACTGAATCTGGTATAGTAGTCACCTAGGAGTTGACAAAGGTTTCACTTTACTCTGAAGAGCAAAAATTAATTAAGAAACTAATTAAGTCTACTTAATGAATTTATAAATGTATTAGTTAGGTCATAAAGATTTGATAACCATGTTCGTGTTTTCGTTGGTTTCCCCCTAGGATAGAACACAGACTGCTAATGCTCTCCAATAGCTGACATCTCTTCAGAGTCTGGGTAATAGCAATTAGTGTGGCCACTGGTTAAAGTGTTCTCCAAGCACGAATGTCACTGTGTAGCATTTCTTGTACTCAGAAAAGCATGGTGGCTGTGGCCTGGGTAGGAACCCTGTCATTACTAGCTGTGTGACATTGGGTTCATTGAATTCTCAAGATGACGTCATGTTTATTTGTGAAGATTAAATGTTAGGATGCAGAGCAAGAGTGCAGGCTGAGTTGCCACATGTGTTAAGATCACTGCGATCGCAGTTATTGTTTTATTTGTGGTAGTGCTAGGGAATCACACCCAGGGTCTGATTCATGAGCATGAGCTCTGCTGCTCCGAGCTGTGGCTCTAGCCTCTCAGTACTGTCAGAGCTATCCAACAGCCTTAACACATGCCTTGCTCAATGGTAGGGACTGCAGGTTAAAACTCATGAAAGGGAACTGCATTGAAGGAAGATTGTAATCTTTTACATTTTTGGCTTTTCATGTTTTGAAATAATAATTTGTGCCTCATCACTTGCAAAATCTATCAGGGTTAGGATTCCTTTGCAGAAAGGTTGGGATTTATGAATGTCTTGGAAGGCCAAAGCTCCGACATCTTAGTTGTATTTCAGTTTATTAGAAAAGAAAAATGTTTTCCTTTACAGTTCATCTTATAGTAAGAATGCTATGCATTTAATTTCAGGTAAAAGGAAGAAAATGACTTTGCTGTGTAAAGTTATCTTCTGTAGGAGCAAATGCAATCTTTTTTTTCCCCACTTCTTCCTCTCAGGCTTGATGAGGGGGTCACGAGATGACAAGATGAAGTGGCACGTGCGCGAGAAAACTCTGAGCTGCAGCCTCCTTTGACAGTATTAGATTTTCTTCTAGGATGACTTTAAAGATGTGATGAACACTGGAGATATTAACACCTTTAGTTCATTTTTCTATGAAAAAAAGAAAAGAAAAGAAAAAAAAACCCAAAAAACCCAAAAAACCCAAAAACCAAAACCTATTTGAAGGAGCTGGATCTGAGATCAGGGTCACTGAGAGTTAGTTACAAGAACTTGATAAAATTAGGCTTCATTTGAATTTTTCTTAAGACATCATTAAACCCCACTGTTGGGTGCCAAGAAGAATCAAAAGATGGATAAAGCCCAGATGCTTCTTTCAAAGGCATCGTGGAGATCCAATGAAATGCTTGGGAAATCACTTCAATAGACACTAGAACACAGATACTAGAAGGAAAGGCAGCCCATAGCTCTCTGGAGATGTGGCTTTCAGCTAGGGGCCTCAACAGGAGCCTTTTTAAAATTTTATTTAGTTCGGTTTTTTTAAAAATTTATTTTAACTCTTCTCTTATACAATACATCCTGAACTGCAGCTTCCACTCCTCCTAGGTCTCTCTATCTTCTCTCTCCCTCAGATCCACCCCTCTCCCCCAACCTGTATCCCCAATGAAAGAGCAGGCCTTCCAGGGACATCAACCAAACATGGCATAACAAGATTAAACACAGCCAGGACCAGGCATAAATCCACCCACCAAGGCTGGATGAGGAAAGAGGTCTTAAGAGCAGGCAAAAGAGCCAGAGGCGCCCTCATTCTCATAGTCTGGAATCCTACAAAAGCACCAAGCTTAACAGAAACTTGTATTTGAATTTGGCCTTGAACCAAATTAGAATTGCTAAACACTGCCGCCTGTTGGAGGCATGGTCAGAGTGGTTTGGTGTGTCCTTCCGAAAGAGACTAGAATGTACCAGGACCAAGGCCTAAGTCATAGTTTATTTCCCTAAGACTTTTAGTCCCAAGAGATAACATGTGAAGACAAGGTTTTGTTTTGCGAGATTCGTTTTGGAAGTAATCCATGCTATATTTGCAGCCAGGAGATGCAAGTATTTTCTGAGTATTAGACACTTCAGGATTCTGAGAACGCTCCTTGTATAAAAAGATACACAAGGATAGTTACTCCAGCTTGTTTAATTACAAGATCCTTTTCAGTAAAATACAAAAGCTACTATCAATCAGTTTTTGAGCCATCTGTTGGAAAATGTTTTATAAAGCAGGTTGAAATAAGGTTGACGACTCTCTGAAGCCAAGTGAGGGATCTATCCTGGGTGTACGTTTTCTGTTGTGTGTGAGCCATTATCTGGCTCTGCCATTTCCCAGGGCTGATCCACAGCCAGTGTGCAATGGGATGGATGCATGCGTGTCTGAGACAAGGTTGTGAGGCTCCAGGTAATAAGCCTTTTCTGAGCTGATGGTGTGGTGGTAATCCAAGGGAAGGGTTGAAGGAGAAGAATCACATGGGGGCAGAAGCAGCACTCTGGTCATTAGTATTAGAGCTTGTCTGTGTGTGGCTAAACAAAACAGGATTTTATACCCTGCCCCCTTAACAGTTGAACTGAGCAACTGTCTTCACGGTGTATAATACGTTACATCAGGTTTGGTAGATGCTTTGGATGTCAGGGCTGCTCTTGAGGCAAAGCAACCAAAGTAGTTTGGGGAGTAGCTTGGGAGAAAGCAGCTTTGATAGTGGGATGGTCTCTGTAGGTTTTCTGGAAGAGGGTCCTTTATTCATGTGGACCAGTGGACCTGTTGATTTGATTCAGATACAGATGGGATGAGCTTAGCAACAGAGTCCCCTTGGGCCACTTGCCTCCAAGACTCATCAGTGAGAGGGAAGTATTCCTCGGATCCAGGATATCCCAATGTGTGCTGTGGATAAACAGCTTGATTTGATGCTAAGCAGAGCTTCCTTGGGCAATGTGGGCCTTAACCTTCAATCCTGAAGTAATTAACTTGGGAAGATGGGCAAGCCTAACTTCCTGTCTCCAAGTGCCTTTCACTGGCTGCCTCTCTGCGCTGCTCTTTACTGCCGAAAGAACACTTTGTACCACATTTTACCTGCTGTGGCTTTCTTAAGAGTTACTTAACTTGTTTCCTTTTAAAAAGAATCACATGACTGAAATATGTTTCCTATTACACATGCTGTATCCCTGATCTAAAGAAGTAAAGAACTGGGGCTGAGAGGTGGCTCAGTGGTTAGAAGCACTTTGCATTCTTACAGGTTGCTTCCCAAACACCCACATTGCAGTTCACAACCGTCTATAGCTTCAGGTCCAGGCCATCCAATGTGCTCTGTCTCTGTCTCTGTTTCTGTCTCTGTCTCTCTGTCTCTCTCTCTCTGCAGGGGTGTGTGTGTGTGTGTGTGTGTGTGTGTGTGTGTGTGTGTGTGTGTTGGGGGTATATGGACATGCTGAAAGAGAACCTCAAGTTTTCTGCTCTTGCACTGTCTCCTTTATTCCTGGGGCTTGGCTGGTGGTGCTCAGCAAGCCCCTGGTGTCCTCTTCTGCTGCCGACAGCTTGGGGGGTGAGGGGAGCATGCTCTGTCCTCTTTCTACATAGATGTAGGGGCTGTGAACTCAGCTTCTCATTCTCCCAAAACACAGACTTTTCCTGTCCCCCCAGCCCTCAATTATACAGTTCTTACATGGATGGAAACTGTGTAACCTGGCTCTGTAGTTGCATGGATGTGACTGTCATGAACCAATGCTCCCTCAAAACAAAAACAAAAACAAAAGGAAAAGGAAAAGGAAAAGGAAAACAAAAACAAACCAACCAACCAACCCCAGAAACTCGCTATGTTTGAATGAGGTTAATCCTGTCATGAAGTGTTGCGCTGTCCTGTGTTTGGTTGTTAATAGTCCTGTTTGATGAGAAGAGTCCACAAATAACTTTTTCCACTGCATCCAGGGGTTGCACCACTCACCAGTTTCAGGTTTCACATTAAAAATATGATGGGAAAACCCACAAATGATTTTCTCTTTTAAGTCAGACAAGTTGGATGTGGATTTCCCTCCTGCCCTTGTCAGATAGACCTGTTTGTCCTCGATTGTCAGAAAAGACTAAAGTCAAGCCGAATGGGGAGAAGGGGTTTTCCTGGAGAAAGGCAGAGTCTCTCTGAGGTCCCTGCCTGTGGTCCTGGGTTCGAGTCACATAGATTAGGGAACAGAGTGGAGCACTTGGTGGAAGCTTTCATTCCAGCCGTGGGTCCCACCACATCAGGATAGGCTCCTGATCATGGCATCCTCTTCATCCATAATTTAGTGTTTTTCAAAACAGAAGAAACACTCTAGTTGTTTATCTTTTAAAGATGGAATGCATGCGAAATGTCAGGAATGATTTTGCATGCTTTGGGGAAGGAAAGCATTCTCCCATGCTACAGCAAATGGGGCCAATGTGTTAGGTAAGGCTCTTTTGATTACAGGCAAAGACCCAACTGTTTAGAAGTAGAAAGGCAACGTGTTAGTGTGATACATGGAAGTCTGATAGAGTCACAAGACCAAACAGTTAATTAGTATGAACCTATGGGAGTTTGGGGGGTGCTGACCTGTGGGACAGTTGCAGGTATAGTGTAGACCTCTGCGCTTCATGTCTTTTCATCTTGTTCCTTCACTTCTCATTTGTTGGGGGGAAAGGTGATTGTTTCTTTTCCTTTTCTTTTTTAAACACCAGATTTATTTTATTTTATTTTATGTGCATGAGTATTTTACCTACATATATGCTGGGTGCCCGAGGAGGTCAGAAAAGGGTCCTAAAGCCCCTGTTATTGGAATTATGGATTGTTGTGTTTTGTCATGTGGATGCTGGGAGCTGGGTCCTCTGCAAGAGCACCAAGTGCTCCTTATTGTGGAGCCATTCCTGCAGCACCAGATATTTCCTTTTAAGTGATTATAAGGAAGCAAAAACTATTTGCCACATAACCATGCTCATGTGGATGCATATAAGAAATACATCAACTCCATGCCTTCAAAGACTGGCTGCCATGTTGAAATAGGGCAATTAGTCCACCACCCCAATTAAGTATAGCCTTTTACTAGCACATGTAAAATTCCTGTCACCAAAAAAAAGCATGGTAGGTGTACAGGGTGGCTGGTGGGTGGGGGAAAGAGGGAAGTCCCTTGGGTGCTGTGGGAGAGCTGTTGTGTGCTACCTAGCAATGTGTTGTCTTACTGCAATAGGCTGAGTTTTATGAATCATAAATTAGTAGTTTGCACGAATAAGGTGTTCGTAGACCTATCCAAAGTAGTAACAAAAATCATACCTTTATTAGACCTGAAGGATCTTAGGAACAGAATTTTAGCTTGTGATTTGCGATAGAACTGAAGTATTTATTATTTCATCACATACACCGCCCTCTTCCAGTGTCATCTCCCCTACCCCCAACTCCAGCCTTTTGTTGCTTCTTTTCCAACGTCTTAACCTGGCGATTATATCTTGCAAGCTTTGTTCCACATGATGAGATTTCATCCCCAGCCAGCCCCCTGCAAACGTTATTGTTTTCATAGTTTTCTCTACCAGTTAGTGTACTCAAAGTCTAGTAAATTGTTATTTATGTCAGAATCATACTGGGTGAACAAACCAGTGAAATTTGAAGTGCTTTGATTTTGGGAGAGTCAGTGGATCCTTTATGAAATGGATGATTCAGTACAACCAAATAGAAAAAGTAATGAGAATTGGATTTCACAAGAGGCAGACAAGCATTCAGGGTAGTTTACCTGGGCATGGAAATTCTCTCACAGATGTCCCAGTTGAATTAGACTATTTTGCCCAGAGTTAAGTATACCTAACTAACTAACCATCTAATTTATGTCATTATTTGCCAGTATTTTCTGGTTACAAATCGAGCCACAGGAGGTGCTAGTTCCCTGTTTGCTGCCAGGCAACTGCACTGTTTGCTGTATTTCTGTTGGCCAAGTGTTTTATGGGGTAGTCTTTGTACTGTCCTTTCCTCCCACTCTTCCCGACTAGCAAGAGCAGATGGGAAAGCATACTTCCTGCTGACCTTGGCTATGCACTGTTATTTTTATCCTTGCTTCGGTGTTCCTTGGGAACTGCAAGCTCTCTGAGGGCCACAGAGCCCAAGTGGTGCATGGTCCCCTTGTCTAAGGAAGGATCTTGGATCAGCTGATAGAGTAATTAAAGATCTATGATTACAAAGAGAAGATAAACACATGTGATGATTCACTGCTCTTATTTTCCAAAGTGGCCTCAGTCTTAATTTGGTTTAATAGATTCACTGAGAAGACTAAGTCCTAATGGTTTAGATAGCCGTCCCCCCCACGTTGTTTTCCTTAAGGTTCTTTGAGCATCATATAGTAGGATTATGAAACCAACAGCCCTGGTGCTCTACTTCCAGTTTACCTGGGACCACTGCCTGCTTATTAGTTAGCAGTTGCATGTTTCTCCATTGAAAGGCTTTCGGCAGAGGAGGAAGACAGAGCTCAGAGCTCTTACATTACAGACGGGGTGTATTGGAGAGATGCTGGGGTTTGCTAATAATGGTGAAGTGCTTTGCAAACTTGGTAGAGATGTGATTTGTTCAAATCTGTTTTTTTTTTTTTTCACCAAAAAGATTTTATTTTTGGAAACAGTTCATTAGCCAGACCTGCTCCTTTTATTGAATATATGCAATAGCTTTTGAAATTGTTTTTTCTGTTATTTCTTTTTTTAAAAGCATATTTTATTAATTTGTTCATATTACTCTTCAAATCTGTATTGAAGAGGTGGATGAGGACAAGACCACAGTAGTCATGGCTTGTCTTATGTGTTGTGTGATATAAACATGTTTTTAATGAGGAGTGTAGTCTCTGGTTCAAACCCTGTTTTTCCAAAGAAGCATTTTGTATTCGAAATGTTAAGTAGAGGGCATTTGAATTAACTATCCTTATGTTCAAAAATAGCAGCACTGCACAGGCTTTTCATCCTCATAACTTAACAAAAAGTCAAAGTCATGGATTCTAGACTTGGTGAAGATACGCTTTATTTTTTGTCAAGATATGGCATGTTATAGAATGTTATAGAATATAGGCTCTTATCTCTTCTTTTAAAAAGCCTCAATTGAAAAACAGGCAAATTTCCCTGCACTGAGCCCTTAACCCCTTCTATTTCCATCTTTGGGTATGGAGAGGAAGAACGCGGCATATTCCGGCAGACAGTGAAACGTAAGCGAGGATCACATGGACAGGGGCCACGGAGACTGTGTCTGGGGGTTGGGGCGGAAGCGAATATGTGTCTCTTGTCATTTCTGACAGGATATGGTGCATTGACTGCTTTTCTTTCTTCCCTGACAGGCGGCAGCTTAAAGGAGGAGGGCTTATTTTGGCTCATCGTGGGAGGGTGCAGGGTGCCATCCATCATGGCCGGGCGTGGTGGGGGTGTGGGGGCCATGCTGGTGGCCGTGGCCTGGGCAGATGGAGGAGCCGGAGGATCAGGACAGATGGGACAGAGCAGGGCCAGGTTAGAAATGTCAAAGCTCACCTGCCCAGTGGCTTTGCTTCCTCCTGCAAGGCTCCATTTTCAATGTGTCCTCAGTGTCTGGACCACTCCTACCTAATGGGGACCAAGTGCTAAAACACTTGAGTCTGTAGGGGCATATTTTGGAACTGAACTCTGACACCATGTAAATGAGATTCACTGGGGAGTTCTGATGCTTCTTCGGAAAGAAAAGAGTTCCATCTGAAAAGTTCATTTCGTGTTATTAGAAGTGGGAAATGCAAGGAAGCTGGGTGAGGTGGGATGGGGGAGTTGAACAACAAGTTACTATTATGATCAAAGAAGTTTTCTTGTAATTAAGCAAATTAAGATGGAAGGCTGAATTTATTGTCTAATTATTATTAAGTGTTTCTTCATGAAGTCAGATGGTTTGTAATGGTGATGGGCTCAGAAATAAACTCTAATGATATTCCAGCAAATTAGTTTTCTTATATTGACGTGATGCTTACCTGTTAATATCATTAAATGACTCCCTTGCTTTCCATTAGAACACTACTGTGTTTTGAATTTTATTGCTTACCCTGATGTTTTTTTCTATGTGTAAATACTGTACAAACTTCTCTGGAGCTGTTGATCTGAATACACTCTCCTTGAACAGTGTAGCAAGACTTGCATAATCCACAAGGAGTTTTGTAATTATGTTTGACTTTCTTAACCACCTATGGACGACCTTTATCATGGTTCATTTTATCCTCGCCTTTAAAACTCCGATACTATCTACCTTCTCATGTGTGTAGCAAATATCTTTAATCTTGACACATTTGGTAGTGTAAACATTTGCCTAAGAAGAAAAATGGAACTATTGCCCATTGTATATTGGAGTACTATGTAAAAGTGGTAAATATGAATTTTACATAAAATTCCTCCTTTTTTCTATAGAAGTGTGAAGAATCTCTCTGTTTAAAGAAAACTAGAAACACACACATATTCACACACACACACACACACACACACTCACACCTCTCTCTCTCTTTCTCTTTCTCTCCTTTCTCTCTACCAAAACAAACCCTCCCAAAAGCCAACTCCAACCAAGCAGAAGCTATGTACATATACAAACCCAAACAACAACAAAACAAGCAATTACCACTTTTGGAATACCTGATTGGTTGAAATTTCCCCAGATTATATGTCTAAACTGTACGTGTATGGATAGCCCCTACCATATCTCCCTTGTGGGGCTATCAGCATCCCAGCTATTTTTTTGTAATCAGATAGACATTTCAGCCACCCATGTGACAGAGCATCTCGGATTCCAGTGGTCTGAGCTGTAAGACCCATGTTTTCAGTGATCTTTGTACGTGTTAAGTGAAGTGACTTTATCATATTATGGTAACATTTTATATGAAGCCCAAAATATGAAAATTAATTTTTGGATAGTAAATGAGATAATATGAAGAACCAACCAAATGTTTGTAAATACTGAATGAAAGAACCACCTGCAGTGTCAGACAGGAGATGCGGAGTGTAATAAAACCACTTACGATAGTGTCTTTCTTTTAACAAATTTAATCCTTCTGTGAAGTGTTTGCTTTCTCATTTCTGCATTTACTAAAAGCTTAGAAATGGTGTTATTACTTTACCACACTGGACAGGGCAGTAAAAGAACTAATCTCCTCTAGAAGATGAGATTTTTATACTAAGTGGGAAAGCAATCCCACTTCTCTCTGATTTCTATTCATCTTTAGAAAATACTAGATGAATGACAGATGATATCTTTTATCTTTATTTTTTTTTAATCTCTAAGGAAATTCCATTTGTGCATACAAGGAAAAAGTTATATGAAAATTAAATTGGATGTTAGAGGCAAGCCAAAAAATAAACACTGCAGTGAATGAGGCTCTGGAGTGGCGTCTCCCAGCATCCATTCACTGTGAAGCTTGACCATAAAGGGTTGGTCCCTTGTATGGGAAGGTTGAGGTACCTTTGCTGCCTGGAGATTGGGAGCTGGCTTACCTAAACACTTCACTTCGTGTCTAGTTCTGAAACCAAATTCTAAGAGGTGGAGAAAATGTGGACACTTAATGTGAGTGTTTATTTTACCCAACATCATATAGGGTCTGGGGAGGTCCAGAGAGAATTTATTCCATTTGGTCTTTTTTTTTTTTTTTTAATAGGTCACTGTTGCCCTAGTTATGAACAACAGACACCAGAAGCCCAGAAGCCCAGGATTTGTGGTTTTGTTTTGTTTTGTTTTTTTCTCTTAGTGACTTATTAACCTTTATTAGTCTTTTCTTTTAAAGTCAGGATCGCTAGGTCAGGAAGCAAAGGGAAAAATCAAGTAGACATGAGTCAGAATGAGAAAAAGCTAAGAGAAACATGGACCTTCTCTCTCTCTCTCTCTCTCTCTCTCTCTCTCTCTCTCTCTCTCTCT
>OU015750.1:82250360-82265072 GCA_907169655.1 Acomys percivali
TTCTTTCTTTCTTTCTTTCTTTCTTTCTTTCTTTCTTTCTTTCTTTCTTTCTTTCTTAATTTTTGCCTAAAGTTTATTCATTTTAATTTTATGTGTTTGGCTGTGTGTTTGTGTGTGTGTATGTATGTATGTATGTATGTATGTATGTATGTATGTATGTGTAACATATGCAAGCTTGGTGTCCAAGGAAGCCAGAAGAAGGCTTCAGATCCCCTAAAACTGAACTTACAGAAAGATGTGAGACAACATGTGGGTGGGTACTGGGAATCGAACTCTGGTACCAAGCCTCTGCTTTGAATTGCTCTAGCTCCTCTTCTATGCTTCTGCCTCTCTTACCATGAGTGAGTTTTATTTATTTACTTTTCTGTTCTGAGGTACCTTTGCATTAGTATGTTCCTTTTACCCTCCCACCCTCTTTTGTTAACTTGAGGATCTCATGTAGTCCAGGCTGACCTCAAAGTCACTGCAAAGCCAAAGCTGCTATTGACCTTCTGTATCTTCCATCTCTACCTCCAAGATGCTGGGATTAGAGGCTTGCACTAACACACTTTAATAAAACTCTTTTCATCTGTGAAGTGATTTCTAAAGCTATGAAATCATCCGTTAGCTTCTTCTTGAGGTTAGGAGAAGTTACACGCAGACCACTAAGGGCCCCCTGTATTTCAGTTGTACGCATGTCCACAGACATATGCAAGGCCATGCCATAAAATTCCTTCTGTAGTTCTACTACCTTTAGGGTAGTGGGTATTTTATTTCTCTCTCTTAGCACCCCCAGTGTTTGACTTATGACAAATGGGTTGGTTTTAGATTCCATCTCTAGTTTAACTTCCTGATTTTTCCACTGCTACCCATTTATGTGAAAATAAGCTTTCAACCAGGCTAAGTTCTAAGTAGTCTTAAGACTATTTCTGATGAGAGTGAGCTAAGCCATAGACTAGTGAACTTTAGCCCAGGGACCATATCCAGCCTGCCACCTGCTTTAGGGAATGTGCTATTCCAGTGTGGTCATGTGACCTATTGGTTTTGTTTGTTTGTTTGTTTTTTCTGTTTAGCTGCTTTCTTGCTACAGTTACAAGAATCACGTCACTGGAACAGAAATTAAACAAAACCTGACGTGTTTCCTAACTGCCTTTGCATAGATAGACTTTTGTCACTCCTGATTTAAGTCACATGCTTGAAAACACGCATGATAACTGTTCAGAGAAAGCTGGCTGTGTAGACACCTCTCTCTAGTCCTTCTGGGCTAATTAAGTTGAAAGATGTTTATTTTTCTTTAAGATTTAGCTGTTAATGATCTGTGTAGGGTAAAAACTGTATAGCCCACATGTAAACTGGAAAACGGCCCAGGGATATAGAAAGGATGTACTTTATAGACATTTACGAGGTGTAAATACCTTCACACGTGAGGATTTGGACTAATCTGCACACCATTGTGTGGTAGTTATTACTGTGTTGATATGGACGGGGAGTAAATTGAAGCTCAGAAAATTAAAATAACAAAGCCATGCATGAACTTAGTGACACTCCATGCTGCGACCAGATACATGCGCTCTTCCATCACCTAAGCCTATGCCAGGTTCTTAACAATTCCTTAAGTCTCATTGACTGAGGTGTAGGATATTTGAATGTTACTTCTTTGAAGAGAAGTCCGGGTGTGTAACTGAGCTTCTTAACGCCATTCTGGTTCATTCAGTCTTACTGAAGGATGCTTATGCAGCCAAAGGATAGAATTTGCTTTGAATCCCAGACAATTTAAATAAGAAGTCTTACTAGCTACATAATATTGGATTATACATATTAAACATGTATTTTCAGTTAGAGGTGGGACTCCAGGGAGGCACAATTTGATAATCAATGGGTCTGTTTGAAATGAGTTCTTTTCTCACCAATAAGAGTTACCCCTACCTACATATAAATGATGGCTTTTAGCTCAAAGGAAGCATGTTAGGACTTCCTTTCCCTTTTCAAGGGCTCAGATGATTTTTTCCCATACTAATTAATTGCAAGCAGCACAAAGAGTTTTCTTCAGAGTCTGGGGTGATTAGCTTTTTAAAAAACTCTCATTTATAGATTTTCTAATTTTTTTTCTTTTATCCACTAAAGTCCTCAGCGGCACTGAATTAAAATGACATATTATGATTCATTCATTCTCCCCTACGGACATAAATTCTCTGTATGTATTTGAATATTTGTTGTGTGTGCATTTTAGATTTTGGACATGAATTGAGGAATAAATGTTCCTTGTCTTTAGAGCTGACATAGACACACACTACCTGGGCATTGAGCAGGCCTGTCAGTTCTTATTTTGTACCTTCAGCGTTCCCCAAAGTGTGGAGTTAACAGGAAACAGAAATCTATTAAGACATTCCAGCATTTTTCAGAGGAATGTTATCTAAAAGCCATTTCTCTGCTTTTCCCAATACGATATTTTTCTGGGAATAAAGATCTGCTCCTATCAACTGGAACATCGGTCATGAATAACAAGTCATTTTTTTTATCCTTCAGAACTATTTTGGTGAGGTATATACTGGCTTCTTTGGACATTTTGACTTCATACCAGTGTGCTTGTATTGTAATTCCTTTCTTTACATCTAATTTTTGTTATTTTAATTGTGTGTCTCTTTGTGAGTATATTCACACAAGCATAGCTGAGGCCCTAGATCCTTTGAGAGCTGGGGTCATATGCATCTCTGACCCCCCTGACCTTGGATTCTTGCTTGTTATAGCACTATATGCTCTTAATCACTGCACCATCTCTCCTGCCCCTTATATTGTGATTTCTAATTAGCATACTTAAAGGGGACCTATTCAAAGCTTGCTTAATTTACTACTGTCTGCGGTCTGAATTTGCATGCTGTATTAATTTATCTCTTAAAAATGGATGAAGAAACAATCATTTAAAGTAGACTGCCACCTAGGTGAACAAATCTGTAGATTATTGCTTAGTTCACAGCTGGTGAAGGTTGATTTTTCTAATTCTCTGAGAATCATTATATAGTTACACTGAGGACACTGTATCTCCCAACATGCATCCCATGACTTTCCCTGTGCTCTCGTAAAGGAATATAGTTTTCTCCCATGCTTTAATCTAGCAAGAGAGCTTCCCACGTTGACAGCTAAATGGAGCTTGTCCCATGGTAGCAGTGAGAACAGTGAGCGAGAATTCTGTTTCTTGCATTTATACTCACTCAGGAAATGATGAACAGCTGAGTGCCCTGGAAGGTAGAATGGGAAAGATTCTGCTACTATGTCTTTTCAGAGCCCACCCATCGCACATTATGCCGAGTGAGCTGCCCAGGCCTTAATGACTACATATTTTTCCCTGCCTCAAAATTAACCAGATCCTTGATATTATTAAAAAAAACTTGGCTTTGGGGCAGAAGACATAGCTTAGCTAGTACAGTACTTGCAGTCTGCCCACATCTCTATGCTCAGGGCCATGGACACTGGATATGTTGACACAGCCCTGTAATCCCTGAACTGGGCAAGTGGGGGCAAGAGGATTCAGAGGTCAAGGTCATTCTTGGCTACATTATGAGTTTAAGGCCAGCCTAGGCTACATGAGACCCTGTTTCAAAACACCAGCAGAACCAACCAACAAAACAATAATAACAAAGCAAAAAGCAAGAAAAGAAAACAAAAACATACATCAAATTTGGCTTTAGAGAGAATTTGGGTTTTGAAAAAGTGCTTTTGCATCTACATCTATCTATCTATCTATCATCTTCTATCTGTCCATCCATCCATCCACCCATCTATCATCTATTTGTAGAGAGAAAGAGAGTGTGTGTATAAAATTTGGGGGGAGTTGGTTTTGTCATTTTATGTACCTTGCTGAATTGATTTTGGGTCGTTATGCTTGACAGCAAGTACCCTCACATTTTAAGACATCTTACTGGCCTCAAAAGAGTTTTAATATAAGTAATTTTTCTTATATTTAGAAGGGGGTCTCTGTTCCATGTTCTCTAATGCAAATACCATTTTCTTAAACAAATGCTCAGGAGTCCTTCCAAGAAGGGCCCACGAGGCTCCATGCAAGCCAGAGGGACCATCAGCAATCATTGCTTTGTGGGGAGGGGCAGTTACGTCATTGTGTGGTCACAGACTACTTGTCCTTTCCTCAATGAAAAACTTTTCCCACTCATGATTGGGCAAGTAACTTTAATTAAATTTAGTGGGCTACATGTGAACTGAACAGGACATAGAAGGAACATCTTCGTGAAAGGAGGACTCGTTGAGGAAAAAGATGCCAGAGGGGGAAGGAAGGGAGTTGAAGAAAGGAAGTGGTGGGTCAAAATCATTGAAATTCATTATATGATGTATCAAACTGAAGAAGACTCTCTAAAATCTAGATATTTAAACATTGAGACAAAACGTAGGTAGATAGGTGTGTGTATGTATGTGTGTGTGTGTGTGTGTGTGTGTGTATGTGTGTGTGTGTTATGCTAATCCTTTAGTTATATGGCTAAATTCCCAAGAAATATGTATGCCTAATAGTGAGTATCATGGTAAGTCTCATATAAAGAGGTGGCTCATAATTGATTGCTAAGTGACTTCAAATTGCTTTTGGCTGTGCATGTCTAATCCTCTGCATCTCCACAATCCTACCGCTCTAATGAGCTTTACTGTAGCACTCACTGTTGGAGAATTCTAGAGAGCCATCCTTGCACAACTCTGTTAATTTTGTGACAGCCTCACTACTATGTAGCCTTGGCTAGGCTGGAACTCACCGTGTAGACCAGGCCGTCCTTGAACTCTGCCTCCTAAGTGCCAGGACTAAAGGTGTGTGCCACCACATGCCTAGGGACAAGTCTCTCTTAAACAGTGTTTCAGGAACACGTGTTTGGAGGCTCATCTCATAGAAGCCTCTGCTGACACTGAGATCTGTCAATAGGATTATGGTATGGTAGAATTTGCTTGGGATCTATGCTTAATGAAGATGAACTAAATGGTAGAATATTTATCTAGAATATACAAGACCTTAGCAAGCCCACCTTGCCCCCTGCCTCCTTCCCTCACCCAAAACACCAAACAAAATGACAAAAGGTGTGTCGTATGTGTATGTGTTGTAGGCTGGAAACATATTGCTGCCTCAGTTTACCTCATTCCCTTTTCATACTCCATGGGGCTGTTGGATGTATCATTTTCTCAGTGCGCCTCTGGATAAAATCTTTTTAACAGTTTCCTTGCAACTGTAGACTGATGTCCATCTTCTTTTTATGGCATCTGAAACCTTTTGCACTAAGTTGTTTCTGCTTACCCCTCTGTGCTCGTCACAGCTGTTATTTAGAAGTAGTATTGGGCCCCTGCCAACGCCACGTTCTTTCTGCTTACGCTGTCTTCTCTTCTTTTTTTCCTGTTTGAAATCTCATTTTTCCATGCATTGTTTTCCTTCTTTTCTCAGTAAGAAGAAGCAAGACATAGGAAAAGGCTTTAGTGAATATATCTCAGTTGAGATGGAAGAGGAGGTTCTTAGTAAAAGGATAGCACTTCTCTGAGTCTTGGGGTTGGACTTCTTTTTAAATTTGTATATTCACTTTACATCCAGATCGAAGCCCTTTCCCTCCTCCCCTCCTGGTCCCACCTTCCCACTCTTTTCCCCCTAGACCTTCCTCTGCTTTTCTCACTGCTCGGGAGACATACTTGGGTTTCTTAGGATATCTGTCCTTCCTTAGGTGAAATCTGACGCAGTGAGTGTAGCCTGTTCTTTTGGCTTCTTTGGAATTTTGATCACCTTGTTATCACATGCGTCGTTCTGTTCCATTCACCAGCCTTGAGTTATTACTATTGTGTTCTATTTTGTGCCCACCACGTTTCCCCATTGCTTCACTACTCCTTAATAATTTTGGGCTAGAAACTCCCATTACAGAAATGAGTGTGAGAATGTGCTAGTACGGGTTTACAAATGGGCTTTCCATGTGTTAAATAGCCTTGTGGTACCTCTTGGATTAGAACTAATTGTAGAGTAGAGATTTGAAGATTTGTCTTCAAGGATTTTTTTTTTCTTACCGTGCAAGTCAAGCTGATCAGTCAATGGCTTCAAGATCCTTATGACGCATCTCTAATATAGTGGTGACTTGCAATGTTGACCCACTTATTTTGTAAAGCTACTCCTCCTGTTACAGTTAATCGGAACGCTGGAGTCTAAAATTAACCATGTCTATGAAGGGCAACAATTACAGCCATTTGTCTTCCAAATGAGCCAATGTGATTTCCACTGAGAGTTTAAATTTATATACAGAGGGCTCCCAGACCTGTATAAAGGGTAATGGGGACCCTGCAGGCATATATTGCCACGCCGTAAGTATTTTTGGGTTTGTGATAGTGAATTGTATTTGTGAGAAAAACTTTTCCTCGGTGATAAAAGGATGCCTTTCCTCGCAACCTCTTTTTGTAGGTTTTAAATGAATTAAATTCATTTTAAATTAATTTTAATTGAAAAAGTACGTCATCTTTCATGCAGCGAAGGTCATTTTAAGTACATTTAAAAGACAACGCTATATGTTCCATCTGTTGGGCTTTGAGTTACAGTGAAGGAGTTGCTGTAATCATAAGAGAGACTTGAGAATACCCACAGTACGTTCTGCTTTTGAAGTTTTGGAGTTGTGGTCGCCTGTGTCCTTCACGGTTTTGTCTGTGATGCCGCTGCTGCTCTCTGTCATTGCTGAAGACTGTGTCTTTCACTCATACCTGAAGTGACAAACTTTCCATGTGGAAAGTGAGAAGAATTTAATGGTCTAAAGTTTGCCACCTGTTATTTGTTATTGCTTGCCTTAGAATTCCCCAAGTTTCTCCACACAGATCTCCATGGAAACTAAACAAATGAGCCACTTGAATGGAGACAGGTTATTGGTTTTTCTCATTAAAGTCACTGCTAGATTTTCATTAGCTGTAATCCGTTTTTTTTTTTTTTTTTTTTTTTTTCAAGATTAGACATACAGGCCACTTCCTATTTTCCTGACTTGAGTAAACGGAGTAAGTTTACATGTGTGTACCCCCTGTAGATGGGCTGAGAAGTGCGTGTAATCGTTTTCCTTTGGCTGTACAGTCACATCTGGAAGTAAAGCCAGGGAGGCTGTGCGATGATGACCCATGTGAAGGGGAAGAGGCTACTGGCACTCTAAAGTCTCAGGTCATTCAGCAAAGCCGAAGCCTGAGTGTGCTTGCAGACTAATCTGGCCCATTTTGTGTCTCAGTTTCCCCCACTTTAAAATCATACTGTGTTTGAAAATAATCTAAAATAATGTTGAGAAAACCCTACCCCAGACCTCAGGCACTACTTTAGATCTGAGAAGCTTGTTCTATTGTATTTGCTTTAGTAGACATCATCTTTCTTTCTTTCTTTCTTTCTTTCTTTCTTTCTTTCTTTCTTTCTTTCTCTCTCTCTCTCTCTCTCTCTCTCTCTCTCTCTCTCTCTCTCTCTCTCTTTCTTTCTTTCTTTCTTTCTTTCTTTATTTTTTGGTCATTTTTTTTCGAGGCAGGGTTTCTCTGTGTAACCCTGGCTGTCCTGGAACTTGTTCTGTAGACCCGGCTGGCCTTGAACTCACAGGTTCGCCCACTTCTCCCTCCCAGTGCTGCAATTAAATATCTACACCACCACCGCTCACCTCATAGGCATCTTTTAATTCAAAGGATTGGTAAGGCTTAAATATGAACTTCGCTGTTTTGAACTTGTATTATAAAGAACGTTTTCACGCTTCCTACCCCTTTTCCAGGAACGCTGCTAACAGTGTTTAAGTTGAAGTTTTATAAACTGAAGGAACAAACTTCATCATATATACTTTTTGAAAATAATTCAAAATTTCAGCTTTCCTTTTGGGACCCTGACAAGAACCCTGTACTGAGGTTTCTGTTTACACTGATTTTTTTAAAGACAGTGGTAATCAACAGGAGTGTCATTGACAGTATCACAAGTGTCACTCTAGCACTTGCTTCTTCCGTGCTTTTCTTCCATGGAGGAAAGGTGTGTAGATTATAACCATGTTTCCCCTCTCCCGTTCTAGGTGGCTGTACTTTTGATGACGGGCCCGGGGCCTGCGACTACCACCAGGACTTATATGATGACTTTGAGTGGGTCCATGTCAGTGCGCAGGAACCCCACTACCTGCCGCCGGAAATGCCTCAGGGTAAGATGCATTCCTTAGTTGGGATCCCAGAAGTAGTTTCAGAATAAACACGGTTTTCTTAATTTATATGTAACAAGAGCAGTTTATTATGTTAAGCTTATTTATTGGTCTATTTGGTCACATCTAAAAATCTTAAAGTATTCTTTCCCTCTCTTTCACTAACACTACGTATTCCCTCCTCTGTGCTCCAAGAGTTCTTATTACATCTTTCTTTTGGCTTTGCAAAAAAATAATAAATGAATGAATAAATAAAGTAACTTTGTACACATTAGGGTTTTGTCTTTTATTTTGTTTTTGTCCCATAATAAGAGGTCAGAATGACAGAGTAAAACTAGAAAAGAAGGAAAAATTAAAGAAAAAAACCCAGAACAAACAAAATTTGTACAAAAATATATTAAACATGAGATTCAATTATTTGGAATCTCTTTGGTCATATCTCCCAGGTGTGATCTATTTAGACTGTAGGGAAGGACTTGCTAGTCTGTGAGCGGGAGATAAGTGGTCTTCTCCTCCCACAGAACAGGAGCATCCCAGTCTCCACAGAGAGATGCCATGGAGAAAAAGGAAGTGGAAATGGTTTCTGAGTAGATTTTGTAGAAATAGGGCAGAGACCTGTTTCTTATTCACCTAGAACCTGTTACAGGTACTGAATTTTTGATTTTATAAGGTAAGTGTATTGTCTGATTACTTAAGACAGGACATCATTTTTCTGTGATTTATGGAAAGCACATCAAGATAGCATACCAGTATATAGTTTTGTTTTAATACAAAATGAGACCAGTGCTTCTTTCAGCTCTACGTAATAATTTGGAACTAATTTTAACTTATGTGTTTAGTAATACCTATTAATTACAGAAATCAGAAACAAAATTTAAAGCACTGTTCATAAGAGAACAATTGATATTTAGAAAGAAGCAAGTAATTAGATATAAATCACGTATGTGTAAAAGATCTTTTCATTATGCTGTAAATCATACGACTGAGCCTGATTTCCTACTAGTAATTTCTTTTGATGATTCAGTTCATTATTTAATTACAATTACATAAAAGTAGCTCAAATAGATTTTTTCTACAAATTCAGAGTGACCTTCATAATTGACCATGAGTATTAGACATCACCAGTGGAAGTGCAAATATCAATTTCGGTGATAGATTAAAAAAACTAGTTAATGTGGTTCCTAAACACAAAAGGAAAAAGCACTGATCACAAGAATGTGACAAGCACTAGAAGCAAATACGTGAAACCTAAATCGTAGAGTTAAGTGACCATTGTGAATAAATACAGTGAGGATGTTCTTTGAAAATATTTTGTATAGTTCTGTTCTCTCATGCATGCGAGGAGTCTGCCTTTTCTTCTGCATGGTAGCTTTCCCTGGCTGAGTAGGTGAATGGTTCTTTTGAGGTTAGACTAAGGCATTGTTTTCTTTGTGGAGGAACACATCCATGTGGAGTCATTAGTTGGCACGCGTGGTTTTTATGCTTGACCCTGACACTAACTTCATTTTGTGTGTTGGGTTGCAGTATTTTTGAATATAAATTATTATTCTGCCTCATTTTGATGAACGGACGCGCAGTACGTTTTCACTTGAGTATAACCAGTGGCATATTTAGACTAAATTTTTCATGTAATATTAAAAAGGTGGGCTGGAATGCACACATTTTGACTGTTTATCATCAGAGAATAATCAGAAGGACGTTGATTTATGGAAATGTTGCCATTAGTAATTGCTATTGATGGTGGGTAATGAGTACAGAAGAGAATGTGCAGACGACCTTGCTGGCTCACCTTTTACACAATTACTTAATCATCGGTTACAGTAAGGATGATATGCACAGAAAATGAAAGTGTTTGAAATTCAGCCATATCCTCCAATTAATAGCACATTAAATAATTAATCATGCAAAGAAGGGAAAAGGTCACGAACACTTTATTTTATTTATTTATTTATTTTTTTTTGCAGACTGTAACTATGTTTAGTCTGAGGACAGTGAGGGAGGCACTGTGTATGTTACTTTTTTATTCATCTGTTTTATATGCATGTGGGTTCACATGCACATGTAGGTTTGTGCATGTGGGAGCAAGAGGATAATCTTCAATGCTGTTTTCAGGGACCATCCACTTTGGTTTTTTATACAGCATCTTCAATTGGCCTGGAGCTTGCAGGGTTGCTCACCTGGCTGGCCAAGTGGGTCCTCATTTTAAGTGCCTCAGCCACATTCAACATCCCCCTTCCCTTTCTCTCTCTCCTTCTCCCCCTCTTCCCCTCTCTCCCCCTCCCTTTCTTTCTCCTTCCTTCCTTCCTTCCTTCCTTCCTTCCTTCCTTCCTTCCTTATTTCCTTCCTTCTTTTCTGTAATCCTTGGTTTGGGAGCTAGAAGCAAGATTCTCATACTTGAATGGCGAGTACCTTACTAACTTAATTATCTCCCTAGCCCTATTTAGTTATTTTTATGAGGTATTTTTTTTTCTATTTTCCTCCTGATATTCTTTTAAGGAGCTGACTGAGCATTATTATTAATCTGTACATTTATTGGCCAAGAGGACACATTAGATTTACTAAGTTTTCATGACCTGTTCCAGAGAATTGGCTCAGCTGTTTAGAGTACTTTTTTTTTTTTTTTTTTTTTTTTTAAAGAAGCCTAGGGTTCCATCCCCAGCATCCATAGCTCACAATGGCCTATAACACCAGTTCCTGGGCATCTGATGCCCTCTTCTGATCTCCATGAGCACCAGACATGCACTTGGTATACACACAGAGATATGTGTGTAAACCACTCACATGTATTGAATAAATAAAGAAATAAATAAATACATGTTTTTAATGACCCATCTTTTTTTTTTCACTCAAATAGGTAGACTTGTTTAGTTTATTTACTGAAGACACATAAATAGAAACAAAACAACCAAGTAATTCCAAGCATCTTGGCCTTCTGTCACAGGAGTTCTGTCTGTCTGAAGCAGACAGCATTGAATCCTCTGTGGTACTTTGACATTGTTAAGTATTGACTTTTTATTGGCCTTTAGAAGCTTAAAAAAAAACAAAAACAAAACAAAACAAAAAAACAAAAAGGAAATGGTCAAGAAACAATTTGGAATACTAAGGGAAGAATAATGAGTAACAAGCAGGTCTTAGCTTGTTAGTTGTCAATAATGATGGCAAAAAAGGACCATTAAATGTTTGAAAATAGCCTGCGAAAGAAGGAATGCTTCAAAAATGAGTCCTGTAGCCAAAAGTCCTATGAACACAGGAGAAGCTGCTCACGAGTGAATTGCCAAGTAAAGCTGTAATGAGACACTGCTGCACCCCCTGACACCAGGTGTGTCTGAGACAAATGTAAAACAAAAGAAAGCATCTCAGGCTACTATAGACTCAGGGTCTGCATAGCCCCTTTGTACTGCCTAGTGGGCAGCTGACCCATTCTTGGATAGCAGCCCAGAAGGACTGAGCACACGTGTTCATTCAAAGAACCTGCGAGCATACACAGGATCTTAATAGTTCCAAGATGAAAACAGCCTTCTTCCCTGTCATTATTAGCACAGTGTACTAAAGCTTGGGGGTGAGTTCATTTAGTGAAATAAATATCACGCCATGTGAGTGAATTGGCTCATGCCGTAAGTAGCAATATTGATGGATTTCACAAACAGGATCAGGGAATGAAATCACACACAAGAGCAAGTGTTGTATTTAACCTCCACAGGTTTCAAAAATAGGCAAACTGACGAGTTAGAGGTCTGCGTGCTAGTGCTAGTGGGAGGGCACTGGGAGGAGGCACAGAAGAGATGCCCGGGTGCTTGATTCAGTGGTAGACTCTGTCTCATTGAACTAAGGTGGAATATGGTGGAAAACAACACTGGGCGTCTTCCTATGGCTTCTGCTGAGGCACCCTCCATGCCTAATACACCATACGAACACACCATACATTAAATACATAAAAGGTTTTGTTTATAATTTGAGAATGTTTTCCTATCTTCTTAAAGAAAGCAACTGGATAAAAAATTTTGTTTCTTAAACATTGTAATGAGAAATTTGAATGTGGTGTGAGGATTGTAATTATTCAGCAAATTTTCGCACTCATCAGTCTATCATCTATTTTTGATATGTTTAAATGACAGTTATTAGGGGAGCTTCACCACTTGTTCCATCTTGCTTGTCTGACTAAGGTCACAGTCTTCCTTAACGAAGCCTGTAACATCATTGTCTTGAAGACCAACCACAGAGCATGCCAGTGAGGGACAGAACTAGACATTGTTCCATAACCTTACACACGTTTATGTGTCTGATCTTGGCAGTCAAATATTCTTTAATGCTTATGACTGCATGAAACAAGTTTATTTGCCCGTCTGACTCTCTGTTCTGTTCTAGATGTGAGAGTGAGAGATGTGGCTGACGTGTCAATACATTTGTCTTTCACTGAAATTGTATCCAATTTTTCTTTTGAACATGGTTCTCTGAAATGATTAATTGAATTTTACTTTAGAGTCTCTAAAGTACCCATCTGACAGTATTTAAAATTATAACTACATTAGATTCTACCTCCAACTTGCTTCTTTCCACTCCCACTAATATAAATCATTGCATGGCGCTATTAATTTAAATTGCACATACTGTATGTTATAAAAAAATAAAAACTCTTTTTCGGATTAACTGGAAGATTGAAGGCGGAAACCATTTCTCTGTCTTGTAAAATGTAGTGAAGTGTGACTCAGTAGTTTATGACCTTAACATTTAAGGGAACAGATGAGATTATATAGGAGAGGAAGAGATGGGAACAGTATTAAGAAATGAGCCTTGTATTAACTTGTTGCTTCTAAAACTGAGCTTTTGTTTTCTTTGATTTGAGCATGTTTTATTAGCCAGGTTGTAAACAATGCCTGCTTTCTTCAAGTACTTACTTGAGGAGCCTCCCTCTGCTTGCATGTTCCACAGGAACATGCTCATGCGTCACTGGGTTCGGTACTTTCTTCTACTGGTGTGATGTAGTGAAAATGGAAACTACAATTTAATACATGACAGCATTTACAGGGAGCTTAAATTCTGTACCTGATGATCCTAGTCTGTCATTATTCCAGATTTATGAAGGCAGCCACTGTCAGGGACACTTAAGAGGCCTAAGGGTCTAAGGTAAAGTTTGAAACTGGTTTTTCGAACTCAAACCCTTTCGTATGTGCATCTCTGAGACAAGATCCCTGAGTTTCATTATACTAGGTCGCCCCCCCCCACCTCCGTGTGTGTGCCTCTCTCTCTCTTTTGTGTGTGTGTGTGTGTGCCTCTCTCTCTCTTTCGTGTGTGTGTGTGTGTGTGTGTGTGTGTGTGTGTGTGTGTGTGTGTGTATGCTTGTATGCTTAGCTGTGTACTGGCATGTGTGTGAAGGTCAGAGGTCCAAGGATAGCCTTAGATTGTCAGTGCCTTGACTGAAACTGGATCTTTCTTGTTCTGTTTGTTTTTCAGTCCATGCACTTCCAGGGCTTTGAATCTCCCCACCTTTTTCTTTCCAGAGGAGTCCTGTCATTATAGCTGTGACCTACTACATCCAGCTTTCTATAGGTCTAGAGATTCAGGTGGAAGTCCTAATGCTTTCATGACAAATGCTCTACCCATTGAGCCATTCCCCTGCCTTATATGCCTTTTTAATCCTCCTGAGAGCCCTATAAAATCTCTGCTTTGAGACGAGAAGACGGTACTCTCCTTGCTTTCAGGTAACTAGGAAAGGTCAGTGACATGAGTAGTGCACCACCTTGCTTCTGTTTCATGAGAGCCAAACTGACACAGTTGCTTAACTCCAGCATAGCTATATATGTAAGGCCACTGTATAGTGTTACTTACTTAATCTGCAGTCATTTTCTACTATTGTAGAAATAAAAGCAAAACACTGTTTTTAGAACTGTAAAGCTTCAAATAACTGTCTCTTACTCGCCAAGAAAAATCTCCTCTAAGCCCCAAGGTGGCCGGAATGACTCCTGAACTTTGGAGTTTCCTCCTGAGATGCTCGCCCTTTGGTGTGAGGCTCTGGTCTTTCTTTTATTTACCTTTATGTTATTTTTAGTTCTTTGATGAGCACTGGCTGTCTTTAGAGACACATAGTATCCGCCTGTGCCAGGAGAAGAAGTGCAGGCACTCACGGAGGGAACCTGAGCAAAGTCAGCGTTTGAAAATAATTCTCAGGCTTTGTTTACAGTGGTGTATTTGAGGACAAGGATCCACGGGCTTATTTCAGTGTGGTCTCCCAAACCGTGTCATCGTTGTGTCTGTTGGTGATTTTGCCTGGGTGCAGACAAGATTGCTTACCATATTTGAGTTTCTTATTTAAAAACTCTGAGAGTTGGAAGGCAGTGTGGGGTGAGGGAGTGAAAGGCTGTTGTGGAGCGCTTGAAGGGTAAGTCACTAAGGAACGGCTGCTTTTTAATGCAAGGACTATTACCCTTATGGACATAAATGCAGCATGAAGAATGTCTAAATTACAGAGAACAGAGGTGGCATGCTGAGACCGGACTTTTTTCCTGCTATTTCAGGTACACGATATATCTAAGTTAGATATGCTCCAATATATCTCACCGGGGAAAAGCAGCTTAGTATTAACAGACAGAGA
>OU015750.1:82290416-82301427 GCA_907169655.1 Acomys percivali
TGTGTGTGTGTGTGTGTGTGTGTGTGTGTAAACAGGCCAAAACAATGGCATAATCTTTTTCTACCTATAAAAAAAAATTAGGTTCAGAAATCAGGTGTCCTTAGCTAAGTAGAAAAATGACTGAAGTTCTTCATGCACATGGCTATAATGCAGTGGGTTGAGAGCTTCTTAATGCTGCGACCTTTCAATACAGCTCCTCATACTGTGGTGACCCCCCCCCAACCATATTCATTGCTGCTTCATAACTAATTTTGCTACTGTTATGAATGAGTATGTAGAGATCTGTGTTTTCCAATGGTTTTAGGCGACACTTCTGAGAAGGTTATCTGACCCTCAAAGGGTTACAACCCAGAGGTTAAGAACCGCTGCCATGGGGGGGCCTACCACCCTACATTTCCTTTATATTGTAGACAGTAAAAAGAAGGTAAGAAGACCAGTATCTCAAAAGCAAAAAGCTAGAATGCATGTTTTGTTTTCTGTGCAATGGTCCACGCTATTATATACATCAGAGGGATTTTCATCCTAAGGAAGCTATGTAAGGTATATTTATGGGCAACTTTATTTCAGGTCTTACTCTTATCTTGCTTTTGATGAAACAAAGTGAGCAGAAGTGGTGCGGGAAATAGAATAGGAACTGCATGTTTGGTCTAGCACTTCCGCTGCTCTTAGTACAGTGTGAGAGTTTATTCGTTTTTCTGAACATTACACTTGAATCATCTGTATTTTGTGGAGATTTTCTTCTGTGCCTTCTCCGAGCCTCTCTCATGGTTTCCTCTTACCTCCTTTGTTTTCTCTGTGTGTAAGTGGCTTCTCATGTAGTCTAAAGCAGGTATGGGCAGAGTGGGAGCACCTGTTTGACCCATCTGAGACTGATGGGTCTCAGTTGACTTTAAGGTTCAGTATGGGCATGGGCATTTCTATGCTGTGGTCTCCATAGAGCGCTATTCATCAGCAGCCAAATTAGTCATTGTTTCCCTTTATCTAGGTTCACCAGGAAGTTTGACTCGCTTCACTTCCAATTTAGAAGTTAAACAAAATTGTTTTAGAGCTTCCAAGTTTCTATACATGGTTGGTCAAAAGCATGCCTGAAATAACTTTATAGCCAATCAGAAGAAGTTCTCTAATGTGGCTGTCAGGATCATATGTTAGGTAAAAATTTTCATATAATAGAAGCAGATATAAAATACAGTTTTGCATTTCTTAACATTTGTTAGCCACATCCATCAATTTCAAATCACAGATGGGCACTCATTCATAAGTTTTTATGTCTGTGATAGTACATAGGAGTACCATATTTATCAAATACATGTGTTAATACTCATCATTTTTAGAGGTTTTTGGCAAATATTTTGTCATGTCCATATAACATAACATTCTTTCAATATAGCTAAGAAACATTTTATTCACAAGGAGGACATACTTGAGGATATTAAACTTTAATCTTAATCTAAAGACATTATCAAGATATATTTAAAATAGATGTGTTTGACTGATTTTTACATATTGGAGTTGGTTTAGTCAGGTTTATTAGGAAATGCCACGTGCTCTTTTATGTGCTACGTAAATTAAATAGAAAAGTTATTTATATAACTGCCTTTTTGGAGATAATAGTTTTATGTTTCCATAATGCTAACAATGTTATAGAAACCTTTAAATATTATTACTGTTATCAAACTGTATATTTTGTCAAAGCCACAGGAGGTCTGTCTGTACCTGAGAGCTGTTTCTTAGCTCCTCCCCTTTTGGGGCATTTTCTTTGGTTAATTGGCATCATATAATTTCCATGGTAGTATGTGTTTGAAGAGGCAGAACTAACTGAATGTTAGTGAAATCAACCCACTAATACCATTAATTTTTAGAGGGCATCTATGCTTGATTTCACTCTAAAAATTTGGTTATAATGTAGAAATTGCAGGGCTATAAATGTTATAAGAAACTCAGTACGGTCCGTAAAGTTTACTAACAGATGTTGTGATGGTTAAGAATTAATACATTATTTTATCAAAATGATTTTATGTGATGGAAAGAGCAATGTTTGTAAGATCGCTGGTATGAGATTACCCCTCTGTGTGTATCTTTCTGCCCCTTCACGTACAGATTCCCACACAGACTCAATAAATGAATTGCTTAAAGTTTTCTGAGGCAGAGTTGATATCCCTGCTTCCTAAAATGTATGAACAAATGAACAAAGCTTCAGAGGCTGGAGGGACAGACAGCTGGTTGAATAAAACTGCTCTTTGTGTAAGCGTTGAGATCAGAGCTCAAATCGCCAGCAGTGTAAAGCCTGGGGTAGCACAGTGCCTGAGACTTCAGCTAGCACTGTAAGGAACAGGACAGGAGGCTCGCTGGGACCTGCTTCCATTCACACTCATCGAGAAGCTCTGTCCTCAAAGAATAAAGTGGGGAGGGGTAGAACAGGACTCCATGCTTTCACAGGTAAATTCCACTTCCCTCATGCACATACATACACCACACACTTATCACACATATGGAAATATGTATACGCATGCGCGCATGCACAAACACACACACACACACACACACACACACACACACACTACTCAGCAAGCCCTATCTCCTCTTTCAGTATCAGTTCTTTTCCAGCTTTGGTGATAGAAGTTTCCCATATGGCTAGTGGCCAGCCTGCAGTGAATTTTGTTAGTTCTTTTCTGTGGCTGAACTTAGCAAGGTTCCATCTTGATGACAGAAAAGGTGCAGGTGACTCGCTCAGAACTGTCACAGCCTTCTCTGAGTCCTCAGCCACTTGCTGTGTGATTTCTGTGTCCTACCTTTTGACCACTTCCATGTTTCCTTCTAGTTTCACCATCCTTGCTGGTGAATGATGAGTTGTTTTGGAGTTACTGCTCAAAATCGAGTAATTCAAAGATTATTACACTTCTTAGTAAGGTAACCATACATTAGCTGTTTCCTAGGACTTCATTTAATCTTTTTGTTACATGAAGGTTGTATTCCTTAAGGATAAACTTGAATATTTTAAAATGTACATTATATATAATTATATACATATAATTTGTGTGTGTGTGTGTGTGTGTGTGTGTGTGTGTGTGCAGAAGGGTGCATGGTGCATATATACATGCAGGAGTCAGAGAATGTGTGTGGTGGTCACAGGACTATTTGTGGGAGCTGGTTCTCTTGTTCACTAGGTGGGTTCCGGAGTCTAGCTCACGTTTTCAGCATTGGAGGTAGTCTCCTTTACCTACAAAGCTATTTTACTAGTCCAGGTTAGACTTAGGGTGGAAAAAGTCTTATTTATTTTTATTTCATATATATAGGCATTTTGCCTGTGAGTGTGTATGTGTATCCCCAGAGGCCAAGAGAAGGCATTGGATCTCCTTGGACTGGAATTACAGGCAGTCAATAGCCACTACATGGGTGCTGAGACTTATACCATGAGCCTATGTCCTCTGTAAGTGAGTGCGGTGCTCTTAATTTGATGTATATACATTTCTCATATCTTTCCTGATTTTATAGGGAGCAGCATTGGCACTGTTACACTGTATTTGTGTTTACACTTGTAGTTTTAATGGTGCATTTACTGTTTCTCCCCTCAAGATGAGATCTTTCCTGGTACTTTACTAATACTTTCCTCTTGGCTGTCTTGCAAGACAGACGTCATCACCCTTGACTGACAGATGATGCACCTCTATGGTATAATGGAGAAATAATTGTTTCAAGACCATTTCTTTTAAAAACAGGGATGATGGTTGGGTTTTATTCCATTTATATTACAGAGAACAATGATATGTTTTACAAGTGCTTTATTTCCTCCTGAGTTTTAACATTTTACCAAGAGAAAGAGGATCTTTATTGGCTTGTCAGGCCACTGACAAAGGAAGACAATTAGATTTCACAGAGCTTATAAAATATTTTGTGTTGGTCTTTTACATGCTGTTCATTAATAAAATTACATTTGGGCAGTTGCGAGGGTTTTCTTACTGTCAGGGATATGTGATGGGAGACTCATGGTCAGGCCAAAGGAAAGACTGCCCAGGTCTCAATTTTCTGTCTTCACCAGCATCCTTGACTATTTCAAGTATTTGTATTTTCCCCTTTACAACAGCTGTTTTTGATTTTTAAAATAAGAATTGATGTAGCAAAATCAAATGACTCCCCATGTCGCTAAAAGTCAGGGATCCCTATAAGACTGTAAGCATCTCTGTGATGTGATGGCCTTGAGGAACTTCTTCCTATTTCTGATTATAAGTGCATGACAATTTGAAAAAGTGGATGCATACTAAGGTGTCCATAGATTCCTTTCACTAGCAAGATAAGCAACATCTACTTCCTGAATTATATATCCTTAAAATTTAACTTAAAAAATAGATACAGTGAGTATTTTTTAAAGTACTAGTTTCCTCTGTAGTTAAAGAAAATTGAATGTTTCTATTTTGGCGACTAGAAATATATAATTCTAGTGGAAATCAACCTTATTTAGTTTATTTTCTCTGGACATCTGGCAGACCGGGAATAATTATTTTAAACATCTTTTTTTGGTAGCAAGATGTGTTGGTGAGAAGAGGTATCCATGCCTGTGGTGTGTTCCTTTCACAGAGGTTAGCATGGAATATTCTTCCTTTCCCAAGTTAGGGACTGAGGAGCTACGTGCTGTCATGATGGAGAAGAGAACTGAAAAGACTCTTGCTTCTTTTCCTGGAGCTGAGCATCACACCATAACTTACCTGTGTCTTGGATATTGGGATTTTCTCAAATGTCAGCGATTCAATTAGTAGGCTAATTGAGTCTGACCTGCCTTTGGTGTCATGCTAGGCTCTGTATTTGAAGTAGTAGAGTATTGTCATCAGCGGGGTGCCCTGGTGAGGAGGTGAGCACACAACACTGTTGTCATCAGCAGGGTGCTCTGGTAAGGAAATAAGGCACACAATCAACATCATTAAACAACAGCGGCCCATGGGAAAGGTCACTGTTATGCAGTGTTTCCTTCAGGCCAGCCTGGTGTTAAAGGTGTCCTACCTGTCACGGAACACAATCTCACTCTCGTGTCTACCTACCTGTGCCTACAAACCCTAGTTCTTTCCAGTACCATATAAAAAGATGCGCACATGTTCAGTCCCAGGAAATGCTCAAACACTGTCTGGCTTTGGGCTAGGGATAGAAGGCAGTCTAATGTGCTTGCTATGTACGCATCAAGCTGTGAGCCTGAGCCCTAGAACCCATTGAAAAATGCTGGACATTGTTGACCCTACTTGTCATCTTTGCTCTGGGGAGGTGGAGACGGGCGGATCCTTGGGACTTACTCACCAGCTCCCCTCCTCTAATAAGGTGACCCCTAGACCAGTAAGAAACCCTTTCTGACAAATCAGGATGAATGACTCCTTAGATTCCTGAGATTATCCTGTGGCTTGTGCGTGCTTGTGCATACACACACACACACACATACACACAATCTATGGAGCGGAATTCACTGATTGTAAACACACAAAAAAAATCTTAGCTTACTCTTAGAGAGCTACTGTTTTTACCCATTCTACACTCAGTTTTCTTCTGCTTTTCTATTCTCCAAGCACTAGTTTATCTTTTTCTTCATTTTTCATGAATAGATTTTGTTTTTATTACTAGACTCATAATGAGCTCTTTCCTACCTTTCCTTTCCTCAGGTGCTTGACAAGTAGTAGAGCAATACCTAAACCACCTGCTTTAGAAACGCAGCGTGATTGGCTGGAGTGAATAGTGAGTGAGCAGTGCAATGATAATCACTGCTTGGTTTGCTGACTCAGGCTTCATGTGTTGTGGCTTGCACCTCCTGCTTTTTTTGCCGTTTGTTTGGCAAGGCTCTGCAGTTATTAGTGAATTTATCACAAGAATCCTGATGTGACCCAAGTTGGTGTAATTGTATGCTGGGTGGTGACAGAAGGCTTCCTAGGCAGGAAGCAGTATTGATGGACACAGACAGGGTGCCACAGGGCACATGCTCACCTTGGCAGTTGGCAAGGCTGGCTCGACTTCAGAGCTCGTTCCTGGACCAGTGCTTAGGTTTGCAGATGGCGCTGACCTGAAGATGGGTTCTGTTTATTTCAGCTGCGCTTGGGGCCAGACAACAACTTTGCCCTTGTGTACTTTGTCAAGCAATTAAAAAACGCAGACACGGGATGGCTTGCTCAGCAGTTAAGAATGCTCACTGCTCTTCCAAAAGATCCGGGCTCGCTCCTCTGCATTCGCATTTTTGGTAACTCATAAATGCCTGTGGCTGCAGTTCCAGGAAGTCCAAGTCCCTCTTCTGGCTGACTTCGACACCGGCATACATATTGTAATCCTCATGTCTACATTCAAGGAACACACACACACATATAAAATAAAATGAATCATTTACAGTTTAGGAAACAGTGTTTCATAAATTATGAAATATTTTCACACAAAGCATTTAACAGCTGATTTCCTATTTAAAATTCTTTATTTTAAGAAATTCTATTGGAGCTATTATTCTTATAGTGCTAACCTGCATGGGTTATTATTCTGACTATGCCAGATTTTATCTAAATTATTTTGGTAGCCTTAATATTCTGGAAAACTTTGAATTACAGTAATAATGCCAAGCTCTAAAGTCAATAATTCACACGCGCGCGCGCGCGCGCGCGCACGCACACACACACACACACACACACACACACACACACACACACACACGATCATCTAGTTAACTGAGAAACCTTCACATTGTGTTAAATATATTCTGTTTCAGCTTGGAGTAGAAATGCAGGCTCTAGGAGAGGTGACAAGGACCCACGTGACCATGCAGATAATGTGTGTAAATGTGTTATAACTCAAATCCTAGTTGACATCATTCTTCACTTTTATCACAGATTTCTCGCAGCTCCAGAATTAGCACATTATTAAACTGAAAGGCTCATTAGAAATACCTCCAACAATCAACCCAGAAAGTAATTTTTATGGAGTAGGGTTGCAACCTTAACCCTAACCCTGTTTCCCAGTATTTCATCTAGGATTACACACTATAGGAAGTTTACTGGTCCTTCAAAACAGTGAAGCGCTGGTGACAATTTAGTTTTAGAAAAACTTGGAAAACAATGATGGCATAGACCAGTGAGTGATTCTCAGCTGTCCTAACGTGGGGGCTCTTTAAAACAGTTCCTTATGTTGTGGTGACCCCCAACCATAAAATTATTTTCGTTGCTATTTCATTACTGTAATTGGCTACTGTTATGAATCATAATATAAATATCTGATATGCAGGATATCTGATATGCTACCTTGTGAAAGGGTCTTTTGACACCCCCACCCCCAGGCCCCACTACCACAAGGGTCGTAAGCACAGGGTGAGAACCTCTGACAAGGACTACAATATCTTAAGAGTTAACAGTCAGATGTTCCTTTGTGCAGAGTGAAAGTTAACTGCTGAAGTCTGTGAGGAAGTTTTCTTTGTGAAGACTGGGGTTTTCCTCTGTTCTGGAAAAAAAAATGAGGACTTGCTTCTTAAACTGCTTCATGCCCACAGGGAATTAACAGAGCATGCTGTCTGGTACATGGTGAGGTTTTAAAGGTAAAAGCCATAATGTTTTCACACTTACTGGGTCTGCTAGGATGAGGCGACGCTGTAAAGAAACTGCTGTTGTGTGACAGAGCCTGAGAGAAATAGCCACCACAAAGCGAGTCCGGAACAACGCTTTGTGCTTCTGTAGCTTGTGTGATGATGAGCCCCGAGGCTTGGCTCTCTCAGTATGGCCTGACAAACTGGTAGCTACATATACAATGAGGTAAAGGAGGTATAGTTTTAACTTAGACAAAATAACCTGTTCGAGATAAAATTCAAGCCACCGGAAGCATGGGTTCTTGTTCAAAGTCATCTGAACAAGTCTATTGCCCCACAGTTAAACTTCCCAGCCTTCTTGTGCTGTGGGCATTGACATCATGGTCACTCCATCACTTTCCTCTGATACTGTGCACTCCCCCCCACCTACCTTTACAACTCTCCGACTCCCCCCACTACCTTCCTTGACACTCTACTCTCTCTACCATCTTTCTCTCTAGTTCCGTTTTGGAAGGAAATACGACCTTTGGGTTTCAGCTCAAATATTCACCCTTGGCCAATTAGAAAGATGGGGAAGTTTAGTCTTTTGACTGTGCCCAATATTGCTGGTGCCATTTTTGCTGTGGCCCTTGTGGTGATTAGAGGTATGGCTGTTGTCCCCAGGAGACCTTTCCAGTTAAGCTCCAGTCCAGCAGGAAAACAATTGATCACAGTGAATTGGTTTGTTATGTACTTACTCCCATTTTTAGGTATAGAAGAATTTATCTGTGCTTTTCTATGTTCCCGAAAGCAATTTTAGGGAAAAATAAAATTACTGTGAGGAGGATAATCATGATTGTGTTTCAATCACAATTAGTTCCAATTTTGCCTCCACCGAAACATACGCCTGTTGTCATGTCTTATAAATTCTTTCATCCCCGGAACACATTGTCTTCAAATTGAATGCTGATCAGAATGAATGTACAACATGCTCAAGAGAGAATTTTGGTTTTGTGTTTGAGGAGATAAATTGGGCAAATGGCTTCTTCCGTTCAGGGTGTGTTTCCCTGGGAACAGAAGGTGAAGATACTTGAGGTTCCCAAACTATGTGTGCTTCTGAGTTCAATATTAAATAGTTTCTGTCTACCTCCAGACAGAGTCTGCTGTGAGGTCTCTGAAGTCACCCAAGTTGTTAATAGTTTTAGGGTTAGCATTTTGGTTAAAGATGGCAATGAGATTTGAAGTTATAAAATCTATTTCTAAGTGTCCTCCCCACACCCCCTGTGGCGTTTCTGACACTTATGGTAGCAAAAATATAGTTTCTAATTAGCCTGCTTCATTACATGTTCTATTAATTGCATTAGTTTGGCAAAATGTAAATTTGTCTACATGCTTTATTTATAATAAATTTAATGTTTATTTAAATTTAAACTTATTATATTCTATTATTATTGTACCTGTGTGTGTGATAAGTGTGTATATATTCATACATATATACATATATATGGATATCTCTATCTATCTATGTATCTATGTATCTATGTATCTATGTATCTATGTATCTATCTATCTATCTATCTATCTATCTATCTATCTATCTATCTACCAACTCTGCCTGTGGAGGGCAGAGGTTGATTTCATGTTTCTTTATCTGTCATATTCCACTTCATTGTTTGAGTCAGGGTCTTGCACTGAACTGTATCTCACTGTTATGACCTGGCTGGCCAGCAGGCAATCAAGATCTGGTGGTCTGCATCCCTGTACCCCATTTTTTGCATGGGTGCTGAGCATCCCAGCTTGGACCTTTATACTTGAACAGCAAATACTTTACTCACTGAGACATCGCCTCCGCAATGAAAAGTTTTTAAGGATATAAACCAGCCCATAGTGATATTACAGGATGTCTGTCTGTCTGTCTGTCTGTCTGTCTGTCTGTCTGTCTGTCTCTCAGTGTGTGTGTGTGTGTGTGTGTGTGTGTGTGTGTGCATGTGCAGATGACATATTAATGCCAAGATCTTTCCTCTGTTTCATGAAGCATATGCATAGAAACCCAACTTTCATCTTCTCTGGGATGTCTCAACAGAACACATGTCCCTTTCTGTATAGATAGTATTTGTGCTTCTTTTATTTGGTGAATTTCTTGCCGTATGAACTCTTGTTACCCAGTGTCTTAGTTAGGTTTCTATTGCTGCCTTAAGACCATGACCAGCCACATGTGAAGGAGGAAAGGTTTATTTCAATTTAATATCCAGGTAATAGACCATCACTGAAGAGAGTCAGAGTAGGAACTTGAGGCAGGGAAGGAAGCAGAGCCCTGGAGGAACACTGCTTACTTACTTTCTTCCCATAGCTTGCTCAGCCTCCTTTCTTATACCATCCAGGGCCACTTGCCTAGTTGTGGTACCACCCACAGTGGCATGCACCATCCTGCATCAGTCAAGAAAATTCCCCTCCAGACTTGCTTACAGGTCAGTCTTATGAGGCATTTTCTTGATTAAGATTATCTCTCCCTGCTTGTCTAGGAGACAAAATTCAATTTGTGTTAAATTGACAACAATCAATTAGCACACGTAGAAAGAAGTAAGCAACAACCAACCAACCAAACAAATAAACGAAAACCCAGCTTTTCTAATACTTTATGGTAAGAGTATGCATGGGTGGCCAAGTTCCCATCATTCTCCTGGGGAATTTGACCTGGAAGCCATTGACTCATGGGAGGAGACGTGGCAAGGACCTCTTCTGTAGTGTGGGAGCTCAGAAATACACTGTGACATGGGGACACTGGAAGTGATGCTGCCTTCAGGCAGGCAACAGTGGCTCTCCATTGGAGTGTTCCTAGAATAAATTTTGGTCATTCTATAGGCTCCCTTAATCGGAGAACCCTCCCCTTCCCTGAATTTGATATAACGAAATCTCTTTACACAGAAGAACATGCGTTGACCTTTCCCCTAGTCTTTATCTTCCTTTGCTACACATGGCTCAGAGCATGTGCCAGGGTAGGGGAACAAGAATGAAAGCTGTGCATTTTGTCTACCCATATTCTATTGGATACCATCATGCCCCTTGCTCCTCCTGTATAGATCTCTGCTGCCTGTGTGTCCTCAGATGCCATCTACTAATCCCCTCACCATATACCCTTGTTCTGTCCCTCAGCGGCCACAACTGTTTCCCTGTCTGCTTTGCTCACTACTGCATCATGCCTTTTAGTCAGATGGAAGCCAGAGCAACTGTCTAAAATGTGAATCTCCACTTCCATCTCACTGAGTTTAATGCTCTTTGTGTTTCCTTATGACACTTGAGGTAGAGATGCAACACCTTTATCTTTGCCAGAGAACACTGTGTGGTCCTGCGCATCATGCCCCTCCATCTTACAGACCTCCCCATTTGCCAGTGTACTTGATGTTGCTCAAGTCATTTGCACAAAGATGCTTCTCCTACCTAATATTCTCTCCAAGGTTGGCTAATTGCTTTCAACTTAATTCTTTTTAGTTTGTAACTTAAACATCA
>OU015750.1:82309976-82357130 GCA_907169655.1 Acomys percivali
TGTGTGTGTGTGTGTGTGTGTGTGTGTGTGTGTGTGTGTGTGTGTGTATTCATCTTTTGCTTGTTTCTGTCCCTCTAGAGATAGTTAAAACACCTTTTGCTCATACAAGTACAGAACTACAGAAACATTTAGCTTGTTTGATTTTTAATCTCCAGATACCCACCACGCTGTTTTAAAGCTCTATTTTCAGTGATCTTTCTGTACCACGTGGACTGAATGAACGCATATAGACTCAACGTAGCATCAGTGATGTTCTCCATGGAGCAGGGAGAACAAAGAACTGTGCTTGTATTTGACGACACTGGTTCTGTCCATACGGCTCATGGACTCTCTATAAGACTCACAAATGCTTTCAGCAGACTCATGAGGCCCAATTAATTTCCCAGGAGCATGAACATGCTTTTCCTAGCTCTCATTTTCTCATGAGTATAAGTCAGATTGCAGGAAGACATACAAGTAAGAATTGGAGTGGCCTTTGGTAAGTCAAGTGTTAGTATTTGAAACAAGTAAAAACAGTGCCTGATATCTTTTGTAAAATATAGTTCTTTTTCATAAAAAAGAAAAACTGGTGGGGCTGTGATTGTTAAACAAAATAGTAATTATTTCACAGGTTTTATTTTATTTACTTTGCGGCTGATCTGTTTGTTTGGAGATGACTCTGTAGAAGTGTACTTGCCTGTCAAGTCCAGGGCCGTGGTTGTAATTTCCAGCATCAAAGCAAAGCAGAACAAATACATCAATTGTCAATCTTAGTTTACGGTATGACAGTGCTTCTCAACCTTCTTAATGCTGCAACCCTTTAATACAATTCCTTGTGTTGTGGTGACCCTCCAACCATAAAAGTATACTTGCTGCTATTTTATAACTGTTATTTTGCTACTGTTATTAATTATAATGTAACTTTTTGGGGATAGAAGTTTGCCAAAGATGTCCTGACCTTCAGATTGAGAAATGCTGTCATATGGTATGGAGAGAACTTAGAGTCAATATACTGTCTGTTGATAATTGACAGCATATATGTGTGCATGATGTGTGACTGCAAGCTAGAGGAAAACTTGGTTGAATTTGTTTTCCTTGTCCACCTTTGTGTGGCTTTTGGGAATTGAATTCTGGTCTCTAGGCTTGTGTGGTAAATGCCTTTACCTACCAAGCCTTCTTACTGATCTGGTAAATTCAGTATATTTACAGTGTATAAGCATTCTGAAGCTAAAATATGTAGGAACTATACTTAAACCAGGACTTTTATATAAATATGTTACTATACGGGTAAGTGTGACACTCATAAACCTGTTAGGGTCACACTTTCAAAGCTTGTATTTTCCATCAAATTATTCTTTCTCAGAACTGCCTAAATCAATTCCAATTACAGGTTTTATTTTATTGTTTTCACAGTCTTGGGCATTTGGTGGCATTCTCTCATGGCCACCTTGTCATCCAATCAGTCACCAAAATAATCAATTATAAGTATTTATTTAAAACATTTAAGTGTATAGAATTTGCTTTTGCATGCACACTGGCTGGATTTGCACATATCACTAGTTTATGGCTTCAGGATTGGAAATCCATGGATTGTTATCTCTTCTGTGATGCATTTCTCTTTCATCGCCAGCATAGCACTTGCATGAGAAGAGGGCAGAGGCAAGATGTTTTGAATCAGAGAAGTGCCCCCTTTCCTGTGCGAATAGGCTTTTGTGCTTTTTCTCTTGTGAAGTGTAGCCTGGTTACCACCCGTGGTGTCCTTCCTTGCTCATGACCACTTCACTTTGGCCTGCTTCATGCCCTGCATCTGACTCTCTGCCTATTTCACAAGGACTCTCTCCTCCTTGCTTCTTTTGCAGCTTTTGGACCACTCTGGCCTAAGCAGTTCAGGGAATGTCTCCATCACCCAGCCAAACCTTCCGTACCAAGATCTGAGTCAAACAATCATCTCCCCCATCCCTCACAGCCATCTGCCCCCATTCCCCAGTGGGCACTAGGTTGTTCTAAGTTCTCTTTATATCTTTGGAAAGATCTTACCTTCTCGTGTGTAACATTTGTCTGCATTGGGTACCATGTGGCTTCACTCTTATGATAGATCAGTCATGTGAGAGAAATATATATGTGTATATATATATATACACACATACTACACATATATGTATCAAATACATTTGTGTGTTTGTGTGCATATGTTTGCAGGTGTGCATATAAAAATGCACACAGGTGTCAGCTAGAGCAAGCTTGTTACAGCCCATCATCTCTTTCCACCATATGAGTTTTGGGGTCATCTCAGGTCATCAGTCTGGCAAGAAGCACCATTACTTCCTGCACTATATTGCTGGCCCTCTTTGGTTTTACTGTCTTGAAGGAGGGTGGTGCTTACTTAAAATGTGTGTTAAAAACACCACATATAATTAAGCACCAGAATCCAAAATTCACAAATCATGAGCCTGTTCTGGGAAATAAACTAGAATTTTGTGTGAAGGAAAAACGAAATCTGGAGAGGTGTCAGATTGGGGAAGGTGGTCTGTATAGGGAGTGAGAGCCTAAGTGATCCAAGCACTTTGAATCAAGAACATGCAAAGACGTGGCTTCTAACTTTATCTCTTAATTTGTAAGGCATTTTAAACATTGTGAATAACCAGCTTCATGAAATACTCTGTTTGAATGCCAAAGTCTAAAAATATATACCATTGCATACATACACAGAAGAGTTTTTAAAGCATGGGGATTTGTGTCTTTCCTATCAGTGTGATAATTAAAAGTAGCGTTATCATTAAAAGTGTAACTTAAAGGTCAAATGTTCTCCATATAATAAGTCCATGATGCATTGCACCTATGCATCAGACAGTGGTGTTTGTGAATAAAATACTTGCTTTCTTTGGCAGTGAGGACTCTTTCTCTTACCTGTTTGTTTTATTTTTCTGAAATTCTATCAGTGTTTTCCTCATTTCCTCTCTATACAGGCCTCAAACTTTTTGCTTGTATCTTCTTATATTTCTTTAAGGATTGTCTTCATTTCCTCCATTATCATTTTCATAAGTATTGATTTGATGTCATTTTCTTGTGTTTCAGTTATTTTAGGGGATCCAGGGCTGCTTGCCATAGGATAACTGGGTTTTGAAGATGCTATTTGCTCTGGTTTTGTTGTGTTTTTATGGTGGATTGTCTATGGTGTTGGCTGCTAGATTCCTGTTGTCGGCTGGAGTTCTCCAGGATGTAGGTAAAGGCCTGGGTAGGAAGCTGAGTGTTCCTGAAGGTGCCCTCCTCAGATTACTGGGAATGGTCTCGGATTGGTGGGTGATTCTCAGAGACTTGCTGGGGGCTCTTCTCAGCTGTGGGATCCTGGTGACCAAGTAGGCTCTTCAGAATATGAGGACCCTCATCTCCTAAAGGGAAGTCCCGGAGTTGGCTGCCATTCTACTGGCTTTCTTGCTCCAAGGTTAATGAAGTCTCACTGCCCAGCCACTGTCTTCAGTCAATGTGCTCAGACGCTGTCCTCACCCAGTCGAAAAGCTGGACGTTGGAGCTGCCTGCCCTGCTGGCTATCAGAAGGCATCCACTCCAGGGCAAGGGCGGAGGTTGGGACCGTGAGCCGTGGTGCCTTGAAAGTTTCTGCGTGGTGGTGGTTAGTGTGGGTACCTGAGGTTGGAGATGGGTGTCTGTATCTCAGAAGGAAACCACTTCACTGGAGGGGCTCAGATTGTGGCCACTAGCCAGGAAAGTCTCTGCTCAATAAAAGTGGACACCCATGGTTGAAGACCTAAAGCTGAGGCCGTACCGCAGGAACCTGGGAGTTTTCCCTAGTGTTTAGCCAAATGACCTGGTTTGACCTGCGAGTCTCCCACACTGTGGCCTTTTTTTGGGAGCGGGGGACAGGGTTTCTCTGTGTAAAGCCATGACTGTCCTGGACTCGCTTTGTAGACAGGCTGGCCTCAAATTCACAGAGATCCATCTGCCTCTGCCTCCCAAGTGCTGGGATCAAAGGCTTGCAACACCAGGCCCAGGTAAATGATATTCCTAATTACATCGCTGTCAATCAAACTCATTACCCATAACTATTAGTTGTATATCATATAATATTTAGCATTCTTTTATTGTTTCTATGTTAATCATGTTCCATAATGAGACATGTTGTCTTTTCAGATGTATCTTTGTTCATTTATTTATATATAGCCTTTTCTAACGCACATTTATCAATTTTGATAAATGCATTAGTGAGCACATATGTCTTTCAAGATTGTAGTTCTTATTGGCAGACTGTTCTCCAGAATGTTACACTACTTAAAAAATAATGCAAACACATAAGTTTCCTTGAGTGATAAATTGAAGAACCTTTCCCTCAAGCAACCACAAAGAATATTAGCCCCACATTAAAGAAATATACCAAATACATGTGACATGATGTCATTAAACATAGCCTCAGCTAGCTGATCCTCCGTCAAACATTGCTGAACACTTAACTTGAAATTTGAGGCAAGCAGAATAAAAACAAAGAAGCTTTGGATTTTTTTTTTTTTTTTTACATCAAAAGTGAAGGACGTACATGTGTAAAATTTTCAGACTGTATGTATAGAGGGCCAGTTGTTCTCAGAGAGTGTAGATTATTTTTAAAAGTCAGTGAGAGCAACAGTGTTGCCTACGTTTAGGTTGATGGAGAGACCAGGCACTGCTACAGGGGAGCCAGCTGTGTAAATTGCCGCTGTATCAAGTCAGCAGACAGGGCGGGGCGGTTGCTCCTGCTTGTTTCCTCCTTTGCAGAACGGCTCAGTGAGTGTGTTATTAATGTATAGAAGCCAGCCAAGGGAGCCATGTAGTGCTCTGTGTAAATAAGTCTATTTATCCCAACCATTCCATAGAAGTGAGTTATCAGCACTAATTTTCCTCATTATTTAACCCGTGTTGAGTGCCACTAAAATGCTGAAATAGTTAGGATAAGCTTTTATTTCATGACTTTCGTCTCTTTAATGATCAAATTGGTATGGACTAGAGACGACTAGCATTTGTTCATTCCATTTCTGTAATAAGAAAATGGTTGCAGCTTAAAAATGCAAATCGCTGAAAATTGCTAAATGGTCTTAATGGTAAATATGACGCACTTTAAAAATATGACACAAAGCATATTTTACTCCAAACTTTATTTTATGATAGAAGAAAATTACTATTAAGAAGCTAATAAGTCTTTTGAATTCCACATTCTAAAATTGGTAGTCAAGCTAAAGTTGTAGAAATAAATACATAATTTACTTGTAAAATGCTTTATCAGTGGATAAGCAGGCCAGCAATGCTGTATAGCTTTTCTAAGATCTCAGGTCCGGCCATGGTTAAGATCTGAAACTTGTCTAATGCAAATTGGTGAATTGGAAAGACGTTTTGATAACTTATTGATGTTACGAATGTGAGAATAGCCATGGATTCGTCTTCTGCAAATTAGATTAGGATCCAGGATATCCTGTGGGTTTTTTTGTGTTTCTCAAAATACACAGATGATTTTTTTGTTGTTGTTGTTCTATTAATATACTGTCTGTGAGAATCAAGTTAAAAAGTAATTCCAGCTTATGAGAGAAGTTGAACACTGGGAAATACAAGTAAACAATAACAGGAATTACTATTAATATAGTATGCATATTCTATACTTGAGTGTACTGAAGTAGTAGAGAAAATTGTTATAGAAGCTTGAGATCACAAAGGTCCACCCTACTGGGAATTGTACAGTTTGGAAATTTGATTTCTCATATAGTTGAAACCTTTCTCTCTGCGATGATTTGAACTCCAGGTTGTAGATTAATTGAGATAGGAAGACTAGTATTCACTGAGCTTTTAGTATATCATTGTACATGTCAGTATGCATCAGAGTAGAATACAGAAGCTTACTTCTGCATTTTAGGAAGAGAGGGCCAAGTGTTGGTGAAGAAATCTTATACAAGTTAGCCATAACGGACCTCTTAATGTATTGCTGTTAAATATCCTGGGGAGGATTTGATAAATGGTAAAATTTGGTTCTAATTTTTAAGTGTGACAAAATGATATGTCACATTTTTTGTGATTTATGTATTTATTAAAATATTGCATCAGAACAACAGGATATCTTTCTGGAGGCTGCTTGTATTAATATAGTAGACCAGTGCCAACATCTCACTGTTGTAAATAGTCAATATATGAGCTTTGCCTGTAGCAAAAAATAAAATCAGTTTTAGTGGGCTGGTGGGACTCTGTCTATGTCATTTGCCTCACCAGGATCCATAAGGAAATAATGGCTACTCAGTTAAAGTGACTTCATGCTTGGTTTTGTGCAGCTTCTGAAGAGCATAGTGGTCATTGCAGACTAGAGTCAGGAGTAATGTTAATGAGCTGGCAGCTTCGAGACAACAGTGCATCAACTATGCACTAGAACTGGCTTTAGAAAAGCTGAGCTTTATCAAAAAGCAGGCAGCAGAGTCCATGTCAGAGACAGGTCTGCTCCCCTTACTAGGCAACTCACTTGAAGACTGAGCTGCCTCATCACCACCCCCTCACCCCCACCCCGCCTTAGTGGGACTGCCTCACCAGGCCACAGGGGAAGAGGATGCACAGAGTCCTGATGGGACTTGATGTGCTGGGATGACTTGGTGGTGGTGGTGGGGCTGCCTTTTTCTGAGGAGTAGGGAAGGAGGGATGGAGGAAGAGGGAGAGAGGGTGAGACCAGGAGGAGAGGAGGATGAGGGCTACTATATGGAAGAAAAGTGAATAAATATTAAAAAAAAAAAAAAAACAGAAAGAAAGAAAAGTTGGGCTTTAGGGCCAACAAGGTGGGTCAGTGGGTAAAAGAGTTTGACAACTAGGGTGAAACCTAAGTTTGATTCCTAGAACTCGTATACTGGAAAGAGAACAATGACTTTCTCAAGTGCCTTCTGACTTACTTTGATTGAAGTAAGCCCTGGCATGCATTTAGACACACACACACACACACACACACACACACACACACACACACACACACACACACACACAAAAGAGAGAGAGAGACAGAGAGACAGAGAGACAGAGAGACAGAGAGACAGAGAGAGAGAAATTGAACAGTAGCCCTCATACTTCCTTTACAAAGTATTCCTACTTCATGGCTTGATGCTCTCAGTGGTCAGTAACTGGGAAAAGGTATATGGGTTGAAGTTGGAAGTTATTTCACTTCCTGCAGTCTTCTGTTTCTCTGCATTAACGTTCTTGTTGAGGGAGGGAGAAAGAAAAAGAAGAAAGTGCTTTCTGTGCATATCAAAACCAATGAGTTTGCTTGTTTTATTTCTCAAAATCTTGCAATTGAGTAGGACTGGAGAAATTTTAGAGAGAGTTTTGAACTAGAATCAAGCTCTTGCTGGTCTGCTGGTCTACCATGTTACCTTAAGTGGGCAATGGTGCCCCAGTTTTCTGTATTGTAAAACAGGATCAATTACGCGTTATATAGATTTGTGTGTGTAGTCTGTTCAAAGTAATAAACGGAATCACGTAATGTCTTGGCTGACTTTTTTTCAATGGTCGAGCCCAGAAGACATTTTAAATTTAATATTTTCTTGTTTTGTTTATCTTAGCCTATTTTTTTAAAAATTTTATTGAATGTCTATGATTTACATGCCATGCACCAGTAAAATAAAACAAACAGACAAACAAAAATTCTTGTCATAGAAGCTGAAGTGTATCACGCAGTATAGCCTTTTGTCCACATATGCTTACTTTCAAATGTTCATTGTTATGAGTCATGGGTCTGGTTTGAGGCCTACACTATAGTTACTGGATCCTCACTGGGACTGCTGTCAGATATCCCATTGTTGCCGTGTGTCATGGAGATTCTTCTTCTTTTTTTGTTTTGTTTGTTTGTTTGTTTTTCGAGACAGGGTTTCTTTATGTAGCATTGACTATCCTGGACTCGCTTTGTAGACCAATCTGGCCTCGAACTCACAGCAATCCACCTGCCTCTGCCTCCCGATTGCTGGGATTAAAGGCATGCACCACCATTGCCCAGTGTCTTGGAGACTCTTAATCTTTGAATCTGCAGATCTGGCCCCTTCATGTATTCCAGCAGGTCATACATGGGGTAGCTGTTGGGGAGCGGTCCACTCAGAGCCCTAGATCAGAACCTGCTTCCTTGTCCTCAGAGCAGGACCCACTGTCCTGCTCCCATATCATCATGACAGGGCCTGCTCTCCCTCTCCTGTGTCCTTGGGGCAGGGCCAGCTCTCTTGCTCCCATGTCCTCAGGGCAGGGCCAGCTCTTTTGCTCCCATGTCCTCAGAGTAGGGCGGCTCTCCTACTCCTGTGTCATCAGGACAGGGCTGGCTCACCTGCTCCCATGTCCTCAGGGCAGGGCCAGATCTCAGTATCCCATGACCCCAGGGCTGGCTCACTTGCTCCCGAGTCCTCAGGGCCAGCTCTCCTGCTCCCATTCAGTTCACCAGATTGTTGCTGGCCATCAAGCCTGGATGGCCTCCTACTCCTGTGGGTACTGGATGTTATAGGCCATCAAACAGGTGGCAAGTGGAGGCCCCTCAAAGTCTTCGTTGAGTAGCTCGCAGAAATCATCGATGTTGGCTCAGCTCAGTTTCTTGTCCTGGGGCACTTTGTGGCTCTGTTGATTTGTGCCTCCCGAATCTATGGTTCCACTGTGTGCTCCATTTGCCATGGGCCCCTGCCTCGGTCCAGCTCCGGCTCTTGGCACTGAGCATGGTCCCAGCCCATGATAGGAGGTCCAGGAGGCCTGTGGTGTGGGCGATGCAGTCCTCACTGGAGCTCGACTCTAAGAGCACCCCCTACACAAAAGCCATCTCCTTGGCCCACACTGTATCAGGCCACAACCCCAAAAGCAGCAGCTGCTGCAGCGGTGGCAGCCCGGGGTCCCTGGGATCTCACCATGGTCCTGTGGCAGGGTGGAATGGATGATCCACATGACCGGATTTCCTTCTTTCTGTAAAACACCAGCACTCTGTTTTGGAGCTCTCAGTATGGTCCTTTGGTGGCTGTGCAGTCACTGCTGTTCTGCAGATCAGACACAGTGTGCGCTCAACACCATCTTGGATGATCTTCGCTTGGGTATTTCTAATACATTGCACTAAGTGTTTCCTCCCAATCATGCTGCTCTTGGGGATGAACATTTCTGTGTAGCTCTGCACTTTGTAGCTTGTCTTGGATCTAAAATGTAATATTTTCATTGTGTATAAGTATATTTTTATAGTTGTATGGTCCCATTGGCTCATCAGTCTTCTTAGCTCTGTTATTTATGATGTCATTTCAGGTTCCTATATGGTTGTGGATTCCTCAAATCATGACCCTGGAGAAAAAGCTCGCCTTCAGCTGCCCACCATGAAGGAGAATGACACCCATTGCATTGACTTCAGTTACCTGTTATACAGCCAGAAAGGGCTGAATCCTGGCTCTTTGAACATCCTCGTTAGGGTGAATAAAGGACCACTTGCCAATCCAATTTGGAACGTGACTGGATACACTGGTAGAGACTGGCTTCGGGCTGAGCTGGCAGTGAGCACCTTTTGGCCCAATGAATACCAGGTAATCTGAGATTTTCTGGTTTGTGCTCTCATGTACTGGGTCTCCATGTCTGTGGAAAGTATAGATATAAATACTGGTCCTGCAGTAATAGGTTCCCTCCCTCTTGTGTCTCAACTCCTCATTCTTGGGGAATTTGAATACACTGGCACCGAACATTCCAACTGAGAAAATATTTTCATGCATAGAAAACAGGAGTTCAGCCCACAGCTTGTTGTCAGTTTGGCACAGGGCTACATACTTCTGATTCTGATGCACATATTTCTAAGTCCTTGTTCAGGAAGAAATAGGTTTTTGTTTTTCCATTAGACTGCAATATTCTGACTGGATTGGCTTACTGATTTCCTGAAAATAACATTTGAGAAATAAACAGTAGATAGAATTTTGCTGTCTTGAGGTGATAGCATTTGATTCTTCATCTTCCTAACTAAATGGAATATTTAAAATAAGCACACACACAAAAAAAGTTGTCCATAAAAGCCTTTGGGTGATTTTTTTCTTGGAATGCTTAATCTTATTATGATGAGACAACACAGTAAATAATGTTAATTCCTGTGTTAGTGTTCTATGACTGAGTTTGTGTGGCTTAAGAGAAAGTCCACATGCCAGCTTGAAGCCATCCTTCGGTCACACAGGCTAGTAGGCTTAATGTCTGCAAAAACATGGTCTTTTGTAAGAACTCAGAGCTTGTGCAGATATGAGATTGGAACCTTTTAGAAGACCCACCTCTTCGGGGTTTATTATAGAGCTAATATGAGCACATTTATGCACAAGCATATTCCACAAAGTCCGGTAGCATAATTATTTCATTCAAATATTTCAAAAGGGAACCCTGTCTTTATGGTTGTTACTTGTTAACTACAAAACACAAAAACAAACAAACAAAAACCAGTTTCACAATCTCCTGTATCATAGACCTGGTGAAAGCTAAGGTTCTCATTTTCACGTTGTGTGTCTAGTAGAGGTCCAGCACATTTCATTATGTGTTAGTGGCTTCCGTTATAGCTGAACAGAAAAACGTTCCTCTTTAATAGGAAAGACACACACACACACACACACACACACACACACACACACACACACACACATGCACTCAGGAACTACAGCACCTACAGATTGCACATGTAGGTGGGTGGGGTTTGCATGTGTGTGCTGGTATGGGCATGTGTATCAGGCTGCTGTTCGAGCATTGGTTGTAAATCCTTGGACTTGTCTGTGACGTGAGTGCCTTGGTGACTGAAGTCCCATTGTGACTTATCAAGTGAATCTTTTGCCTCTGCCATTCTTTCTTACCCTCTAAAACTTAAGAAGTGAGAACGAATAACAGGCATTGTTAGTCATGTTTTCAACTTTAAATAGATTTCTTAATTGGTCTTTCAAGAATTTTAGCCATACAGATAACTCTTCCTACCTCTGAAATTTTAATAGGTGACTTAGCTGTTTTGATAGTTTCTAGTTTAGGAGACACCTGCTTGGTGTAAGTACCAGTTGTGAGGTTCCTCTAGGAGAAATTTAGATGGCTGATTTCTGTTCTTTTGTAAGAAAAGGACCACCTCATTGTGACACAGAAGCACTTGTTAGACTTGCCTTCCGACTTATGACTTAAACATTTTGTTCTCTTGGATCAAACCTCCTCCAGCTGGGCTTGGCAGCCCCTGGTCCATGAGGATTGTCCTCTAATTCAAGGCCAGCTAAGCTATAGTTTGAGTTGTTTGAAAAAAATTATTTTCAGTTCATATACATTGGTGTTTTGCCTGCATGTATGTCCATGTGAGGGTGTCAGATCCCCTGGAACAGGAGGTACAGACAGTTGTAAGCTGCCATGTCTGTGCTGGGACATGAACCTAGGTCCTTTGGAAGAGCAGTCAGTGTTCTCAAACACTAAGCCATCTCTTTAGCCCCCTATAATTTGAATCTTAAAAAAGAAGGAAGGAAGGAAGGAAGGAAGGAAGGAAGGAAGGAAGGAAGGAAGGAAAAAAGTAAGGAAACCAAGGAAAATATCCAAGCTTTTTCAAGCAGTTGCTTAAGATTTCAGAACTGCTTTTTATATTTGAAAAAAATGAAAATACTTTTTTAGAAAAAAAAGAAAACATTTTCCCTAGAGAAAAGAGTTGACATATTCTTGCTTAATCATGAGATGATTTAGCTGAGACCTCTACATGTGTCACTTAATTTTTTTTTTTTTTTTTTTTTTTTTTTTTTTTTTACTTACCAGGAAGAGGTATCTTCAGGCTGTGGGAAAACTATACCATTGAAGTGACCCACTGGCTTGGCTTGCATTGTTTGGTATTTCATTTTTTAATCTTTTTAAAGAGTTCAAGTAGAAATCTGCTTGTTCAGCCCATCCTTCCTCTTTATGGCTTGTCCATCCTCGGAAACAATGGGAAATTGTGGTTACCTCCTAGCCACTTTAAACAGAATAATGTGTTGAGTACACACTCTCCATTGTTGAATGGGAGAAGCAGGTGTAAGTTTTATTTTTTGTCAATCAACACAGTAGCACAGAGCTATAGAAGAAGTTGCTGTGAGCCTGTCTTCAGGACAATAGTTGTATTCAGCCAAGCACATGGGTAGAAATGATCACATTTATTGTATTTGTGTCCTGATAGGAAGATGCTGTGGTATATTCTAGGGCTCAAGGTAGTCCTGTAGATTGTTTGTGCCAAATAAGTAAGAAACAAAAAAAAACCCCACCGAAGTCCTTTGTAAATAGAATCTCTGGTTACATTATAACTACAGATCTACAACATTTCTAAGAGAGTAACAGTCTTCACTCTGGAAGTCCAACCCACCTTGTGTGCATGAAATGAGTTTCTCTTTGGTATTAAACCCATTATTTCCCCCTGAACAGTGAGGCTGTTATGAAATGAGGCAGACAGATGACACACATAAGTTGCAGAACTAATAGTGGAGACTTAATTTGTTGCTTTCCATCAACTGGGTGCACATCGTTAATCTCAAAAATGATGTATAGTGAACACTGCAGGGCTCTGGCCAGGAATTGAAATGCAACAATCTAGCAAGTGTCATTCCAGGAAGAACAAGCATAGACCTTGTGCAGTCTCTTTTCTCTCTGTTTGGAAAGAATGTAAGAACAGACAGGAGAGTCTGGCTTTGCTTCCCCTTGGAGAGTTGTGTTCACATGTGCTGTGCTGATATTTTGGCAGTGGAGAGATTGCCACACTGCAGATATTGGATATCCTGCTGGTTTGGGACCTAAGAAGATTGACCTAAGTCAAGTGTGAATGTATCTGAGTAAACAGCCTGTAAGGGTAGATATGGAGCCAGGGCCACCTCTGTAAGGCAAGCCTGATGTCAACCATCCTTTAAAGATCCAGGGGTGTTAACCCTTTTCCATGCTTCTAAGAACTACAATTTTTACCAGTCTTTATCTGTCATACAGGTCTCACCTTAGATATGTCTTATAGATGTAATGTTATATTATAAAGTATATATATATATATATATATATATATATATATACATGCATATAAAGTGATATATATCATATATGATAAAATATACATACATACACACACACACATATACATACACGATAGAATGATAGAGTCCAAACATTGTGACTCTGGCTCATTATTGTGAATATTGAGCCACTGAGATGTATTGACTGTTTTTTGTCTATTTGATAGTCAATGCTAGCTCCTTCCACACTGGCAGACTTCTCAGTTCATTTGCAGTTCTCATTGTTTTGTAGGTAGGGGTGGGCAGATGACTGTTGCTCTGGGTTAGGAGAGTTTCCTAGGCTGTATCAGGAAAATATTTTCTTCCACAGTCTAGGGTAGAGAGAAGGGGACCAGGGAGGAAAGGAGGGATTACTGCTGCCTCCATCTGAAGAGGAAAGTGATTGGCCAACTTAACCAGGCAGCGAGAGTATGGGAGGGAAACGGGCATATTCCCAAGCAAAGCAATAATAACAGTAACGGTAATTTGCTTCCTAATGTCCCATGTCATTTTTCTCCAGTTATTTATGGCTGGCACACAAAGCCATGTCAGAACTGCAAGGATATATTTCTACTGTGATGGGGCAAGTCACATTTCTAGTGTCCTTATATATGGAAGAAAGACATGTAAACTTGCACAAGGTTTAGGCTGTATGGCAGTAATGACTTGCAGGTGGAAAGGAAAGCAAGGGGAGAGGATTTTTTCTCTCATGTGTGCGGTGCTGACCTGGATCTGCTCGTGTGTTCATACCATGTCATTTTACCATTATATGACACGCAAAGTAAACGTGTTTTACCTTCCTAGGTGGACCAGGTTTCTGATTAGCTAATGGAGGGTCAAAATCATTCCAGTTTTTTCCTCTTTAGTCATCCAGTCTGGCTGCTAAAAGTTTGGACTTTGCCCTTCTCAGTAACTATTGAATTTAACCATTCGCATGGGCTTCTTTTAGTAATGGCAACTCTAATGGCTCAACGTGGTCACTGTGGACAACAATTTGCTTCTCAGTAGGCTAGATTATTATCAAAGCAGATGTTTTCTGGCACTGGCAAGCTTTCCACCTCCATAGATTCCTTTGTTGCATTGTAAATAGTCCAAATGTGGTTGGAAAGCCTCCCATCCTATTATAGCCATTGTTTTTCTAAAACTTCTGAGTGTGACTTCTCCCTGCCTCCCAAGGCAATTTACTTTTATTACAGAATGTCTCCTCTTCTTTGATGTTAGACTCTGTATTGATTCGTTGATGAATGTGTGCTGGTGTAAACAAACATAGACAAATGAACAGGAGCTCTGCATTTAACCACAAGATAATTGTATGCATACAGCACTGACCCTCTGAGTAGCCATACCTGGTTCTGTTGAGAGCCTCAGGAGTTGTCATGACATCCTAAGCTACATAGGGAGCCACTGGTTGTTTTGAGGGCTCTTGGCACGAGATTAATTTACTTCCTCTAAAGTAACTGATTGAAAAATAATGACTATTAAAGGAGAGCCAGGCATGGTTCAGTATATGAATCTCTCCTTGCCTTAAATTTGTCTCATGGGGAAAGAAATGCCCGTTGGAGCACAGAGGAGCGGCACATTCTTTGCTTGCTCAGATTATCGCACTTACAGTGTGGTTAGCTGGATCTGTGGTTATGGTTTGTTTTGCTCACATCTTTTCTTAAGTATTCAGCCTTCACTGATTTACACAGCAATATGAAATAATCTGGGCCCATTAAGAAACATGGGAATAATTTCCTTCTCATCAGTTTCCTCATGTTTTCACACTGCTCCAGCTTTCTTAATTCGGTCCCATATTATAGATGAAAAACATGTGCATGAACTTCAAATTAACTCCCCTTTCAGCTTTTGTCTGGGCTAATACTCGATAGTTAACTAGAATGAGTCTGTGCCCTCTGATTTCCAGTACAATGAAATCGAACGTCTGCTTTGCATATTGTCATTTGCAAAGACTAATTTTTCTTGTTTTATCTGCATGTCGTATGTGAAAGAAGTACTGGTTTTGCAGAAGAAAAACACAATTCAGTGTTGTTATGCTTTTGTCCAAAATTTAACTTTTGTGCAGTATGTTGCAGTTTCATTCCATAGACTATATTAGAAAAGTAAAAGATACAATTATCTATTTTAGTGTAAATATTTTAAATATTTCATTAAAGGATTTAAGAAGAAAATATGAGAAAAATAGACATGGAAGCTTCTGTCTTTTTTCCAGATAAAAAATAGACAATAATTATATAGCATGCTACAATGCTTAAAACAAAAGTGTTAGGCTATGAACACACTTTGAAAGGATTATAAATATCTATTCATATGAGTTAATGGGCAACTTATAGATGTCTACTTGTCTTGTTTTTATTTTCAAAAGACATTCTTAAGATTGTTATTATAAGGCAGGCCTGATAGTATATAGATCTAATGTTTTAGAGGTTGAAGTAGGAGGCTCATTAGTCAAGGAAGCGGCCTGTGCTATGTAGGGAGACCTGTATCAGAACTGATCAACCACCAATCCGAACAACCAACCACCCAACCAACCAACCAGCCAGCCACCCAGATAACCAGATAACTCACCAACTAACCCATCAACCAACCATCAAACCAACCAACTAATCAACCAACCAACCAACTGGACAGCTAACCAGATAACCAGATAACTCATCAACTAATCCACCCCCCAAACAACCAACCATCCAAACTACTAGGTAACAAAACAACTCACCACCCAACCAACCTGCCCCCAACAAACAAATGAGCAGCTGGCCAGCTAATTCACCAATGCCCCAAACCAACAAACAAGCAAACTACCAGTGAAGCAGCTAACTCACCCCTCAACCAGCCACCCAACTAATCACCAGCCAGCCAATCAACCAACCCAACACATGGCCAACTAACCAGCCACCTCAATCCCCAACCATCCAACCAACCAACCATTTAGTTATGATTAATCCTGGTTTATATCACTGAAATTCTCTGAAGAGAGTAGGATTCTTAATATTATTTGTCATTAAGATATATATTTTTTAATTTAATAGACTCAGTAAATCAATTTTTATTTTATAAGTAAACATCAGGTCTCGAGTCATAGGTTTTACCATGTATCAGTAAAATAAAGTTTGTAGCATGTGGACAGCAAAGTTAGGTTCAATCCCTAACTTAGACAATGGCACATTAAAAAAAAAAATTTAATTTTTTTATGGGTGTGTGTGCCTGTGTAGACTTATGTGCTCCATATGCATGCAAATTTCTGCAGAGGCCTGAGGAGGACATGAAGTCCCCTGGAACATCAGGTAGCTGTGAGATGCTTTGGGATCTTTTAATATTAGACTCTGCAATATGGAAATATAGCCTTGCCTTTATCTTTCCTTCTTTACTTTTTTTTTTAAAGACAGAGATTCATCATGCAGCTCTGGCTGTCCTAAATCTCATGGAGACCTACCTGCTTCTGCTTCCTTAGTGATGCTATTAAAGGCACACACTCCCATTATGCCTGGATAGCTAGCTGATTCTTTCCTACACATGCCTCATGGGCTTTGCAGTGTATTTCACTAAGTGGTTAAGGTACAGAGTTAGACGTTTTAGCATTTTTTTTCTATCGCTTGAAGAAAGTGGAGTACCCAAGCTGGTAAAGGGTATAACATAACCTGAAAATGACTATAGAGTTAACTCGCTCTTTCTGAATGGCTGTTATGATTTATTTATCTATCATTTGATCAACTAATTACTTAATAGCATCATAAATAGTGAGCAACCTACTCTCACCTGTTCTTTATATGCCCATATGACTACATAAACCACAAGACTCCCCTTTTTCTAGAATTTCCCTCTATAGCTAAGAGGGGGTGGGGTTAAAAAGAAAAACCACAGAAATGAATAGATGAGAAAAAGGTCGGAATCCTGTGGTGGTTGACTGTGCATTAAAATAGAAAAACATGGCAGAAAGTAAGGTCAAACATGACAGGAAGGGAAGCCAGAACAGATATTGTGGAAGTAACTATAATCTAGTGGTCAAGAGCCAGGGGTGGACAAATGCAGGAGAGTGCGTCAGGTCCTAAAAGCCCCATCGAGTCACTGCCCTATTCCCAGAAGCATGCGGCCTGGTAGAAACAGGTCCATTGGTCAAAGACTTTGCTCTCTAGGATATGATGGGTTGGTTCCAGTTACATGGAGTTTTGCATCCGAAGAGGATAATAAGCCTATCGGGTTTCATCAAAGGACCTACCCTCTGTTCTTGGTTGAGTCTGTGTGCATGCTCTAAATTTCCTTTCACTCTTAGCCTGTAAAGTAACCGCTCCAAGTTTGTATCATCAGGAACCATTGCAATGATACCCGTTTCCTAATCACCGTAAGCTCAGTCATACTGTCATACTTCGGTTACTCTTCCTGGATGCTAATTCGCTGATGTTGACCTTCTCAGACAGCACTGAATTTCCTTTGAGTTGAAATTTTACTCTCTATGCTCCAATTTGATGTTTTTATCTTTATTAATTAATTTTTTGATATGGGGCCTCTCTATGATTCTTTGGCTATCCTGGAACCCACTGTGCAGATCAGGCTGGCCTTGAACTCACAGAAATGCACCTGTCTCTGCCTCCAAGCTTATTACTTTTACTTTTTACTTTTCATCATTTTATTTACAGATAGTCTTTGCTTTTCTTCAAGCTGCATTAATTGTTCCAGGGACAATTTGAGTATTAATTTGTGGTTAATTTACCCGTTTATGCCTACCTTCTAATATGTTTCAGTATTGTAAGGAATTTTTGTTAATTTGTTATTCAGCAATCTCTTACATGTATGTAATATTATTATATTACATTTGATCACTGTCATCTCTACCCTCTCTTTTCTCCCTCTCAACCTCCATCCCTCTATTCCCAGTCCTTTCCTAATACATGTCTTTTGCTTCCCTTTGTGACCCATTGAGTTCCAGAAGTATCCATTGGATCCTGGTGGGCTCATCAGTAGGTACATAGCTGGAGACAGTGATTGCCCCTTCCCCAGAGACCACTGGCTCATCAATAGATGCCTCTAACTATAGATCCCTGATTAATTGTTGATAGATCCAGTCTTGTACAGGAAAAGTGCAGGCAGCTGCAGTTGCTGTGGCTCTGTCATGTTTGGAGGATAGCGTTTAGCAAATATTTCCAGTCTTCCACATCCCCTGTCATTCCCACTCCCATGTCTACATGACTTCAAGGCTTCCCAGAGCCTTAAAGCGTGTGTTACAGATGTCTTGAACCACCGAGAAGTCTTTGCATTTACCATTGTTCATGGTAGAGAGAAGTTTTTCTGAGTGAGGCTGAGAGCTGCAATTTGCCTATGGACATAAACATAAATATTTAGAAGGCGTCTTGGCCCAGTGTCACGAAGACCTCCTCAACTATGAGGTTTTGTGTAGTATTATTGTACCAGACAGGAATTCCCATTTGTAGATTAGGTCTCACATCTAATCAGAGAATTTATTAGCCCCATAGTATTCATGGCACCGTTGCAGCTTGGGCTCATCTTTTATAGCATTGGTATTATAGTTGGTAAAGTTCACAGCTGGGTAAGACCAAGGGCACCCTCAGTCTCCCAACAGGCTGCACATCACCTTCCAAAATTCCTTTGTTTCTTTTTCTGTCTCTTTTCTCAAACTCTTGGTCCAAGTTTCATTGGATTCAGTGAAATTGAAACATCAAAGAAAGGGTCTGAGTGTGTGATAAAGACAATTTAATATACATTGACTTGGATTTTAAAATGCAGTCTACAGCTTTAATCCATATGTGCATACCTGCACCCCTGCTTATGTGTGTGCATGCTTGGAATTGGATATCTTTTACAATCATTCTCCCCTGAATGTGGAGCTCACTGTTTCAGTTAGACTGGCTAGCCAGTCCTGGCCGGGGAGTTCCTGGGATTCACCTCTCCCAATATGCCCCGGGATTTATGCTTCAGAGCCTGGTTTTTACATGGTTGTTAGGAATCCAAAATCAAATCTTCATGCGTGGACAGCAAGCAGTTTACACATTGGGCCATTTCCCTAGCCCCCACGAATTAAGATCAGTTTCTAATAGTGTTAGGAGTGTGTTGGCAAAAGTGTGAATTTTTATTTGGGGAATGAGTACTAAGAGAAGATGGTGACACAAAGCCATAGGGCTAGCTACCACTAAGCAAAACCACTCCTGTCCCTCCCCAGTGGCATGCTAGTCCATCTACTACGTGAAAGGTGTAATGATAGTCATTTTCTAGTCTTGTGTTAGAAGAGCAGTCAACTTTCTGATTGCATTTTCTGCTCTAGAACAAGAGCCAGGTTCCTAGAATTTCTCTAGAAAATTATTTTTATCGTTATTTATTAATGCCTCTTTTGAAGTGCCAAATGTTTTTTTATGGACTCTGCACCTCAGAATTGGGTAGGTGAGGCAAGCTGAACATAGCTGTTAAGTTTGATGAGCTGAATTTTGTTTCATTGTCATAAGCAAGCTCTGGGGTGCTGTGATCTCTTTGCCCAGGTGCTGGGAGAAAATAAAGAATAAAAATAAATATGGAGAGAAGTTAGAGTGGGCATCCTGTGAGCGCAGCAGCCATGATGATGTGGCTCGAAGGGAGGGTTTTGAAATGACAGGAGTTGGGGGTTTACGCTGACTGGGCTGGGCACTGTTGTTAACGAGTTTCCAAATCCAGCACTGGAGGCAATGCTGCATGTTGATTCTAACTTGTGGCTTATCATCAGGACATTGCGATGACAATGACAGTCTTTAAAGGTCCTCTAAAAGGTTGAGTTCAGCAGATCAAAGTGAGTCCCCCTTACCTCAGCAGACACTGTTCATGCATACACTGCTATTAAAATGTGTGCTTAGGAGCCGCTTTTTCTAGAAAGCACTGACTCCACACTTAGGCCCTCAGAGTAACTAAAGCAGGAGAAAGCCTGACCTCTCTGCAGTGGCTTTCTGTGTCCTTTACTTTGGGACAGTCATCTGCTTAACTCCACTTATAGGTGTGCTAATTATTCCAGCACTACTCTAGCAATCCCTATATAGTACCTGAGCTGTTTTAATACTGCTTGGAGGCTGAAGACATCTTACTGCAGGTTTCCACTGAGACTGTTCAAATGAGACCCTTGAAGTCCTGATTGCTGACATTTTTGGATGCTGACTTGGTTATGGTGGCCTTGGGTCCAGGGATACTTTAGTTATCTTCTCCGAGGTAGTGACTGACTTATCAGGAAGATAATTGGAGTCTGTCAGCCAAACTTCTTGTATTCCAAAGTGGTCTATTTAAGGAGTCTTCCTTTGTCACTGGAAGTGCTAAATTTGGTTCATTTCAGCATATTCTTTCTGTGGGGACCTCCAGGGAACCTTCCCTTCTAACAAAAGATGAAGGATGCCCAGATGATGCTCTTGGCTTCCATCTGTCTGTTAAGTCCTTAATCTCTTACACCTGGGTGGTTTCTAATCTTTTATTTGCTTTATGTACCAGTGGCTCCAAGAGAGACAATTCTGTGTCCCATATGCCAAGCAAGCTCCCTTGTGCCATAAAAGGGCGTGCTGCTTCCCCAGCTAGCCCAGGAAATGAAGTGAGTTCTGTTCACAAATGGACCTGCTGGATTTAATGCTTCCCAGCTAGCAAGTGGCATTCACTCGCTCTAAAACCAGGAGTGCCCCGTTGATTGGCAGCAGGAAACTCCTTGTTCATGTGGAGAGTTCTTTTTTGCAGGGGTTGTAGCCTCTGAGAATTGTCAGCCTATGGCCTTTCTGATGCAGTAAAAGGCCCTTTCTTCTTTTCTCATTGCCATTTGTGGCTTGGTTTGGAGCCATTTGAGTTACTTAGTCATGGCCCTGAGCTCTAAGGACAGCAGCCTTAAATGAGTTTGTTTTTTGAATCTGCCTTGGTCAAGCTTTTTTTTTTTTTTTTTTTTTTTTTTTTTTTCTTTTTGAAGAATAGTAAGCAGAGAGCAGAAGAGGCTATGCCAAACTGCTGTTTCTTCCTCCTTGCTATACTAATCTAATTTCCATGGGCTGTGGTGCCAAAGGTGAGGCCCAGAATTGAATTTTAGCCTCGAGTCCCACTCAAGTTCAGGGGGAGCTCATGTTGCAGAGACAGTCCTCTCGTCTCTGTCAGGTAAGCCTTCCTAATGAATCCCTACACACAATGAAACCATGTATATTTATTAGTCACCTTCGGGTGCCTGGAAGTCAGACCAAACGAAGGTATAACCCACTTTCTCTGTTCTTCAAGTCAAAATGTGGCCGACTTAGCAAGCATGGCTTCTGCTGGGTCGTGGCAGAGTTGCTACAGAGTTTATGGGCAAGAATAGGAAAAGAGAAAAAGCCAGCCATTCACTGCCTCATGCCTTTGACTAATGACCTAACCGTGTGTGATTGAGTGGCATTAGTTTATGGGGCAGAGACCAGGGGGGGTTGTTTTGTTTTTGTTTGTTTTGTCTTTTTCCGTTTCTTAGCCACTGTTAGCTAAGGGTTGTGATGGTGAGGGTAGGTTCTTACATCATTATTTGTCATTATAGTGTTTAGAATTAGTGAACTGATCTCATTCTGAGAATGACATGTTTTTCGTAATAATTGTGATTTATGTAATTCAAAAAGGAGAAAAAATTTAGTTAATATATTATTTAATGTGGGGGGAATTTTCTGGAAAACACAAATCAGAGTGACATCTGGACCTTAAAAATCAACCTAGACACACAAAAATTCTTTAGTTGATGAAAATTTCTTTCCTTTTTTTTTTTTTTGGCCACTGAGAAGTTACTGTAACCTTCCATGTAAGAAATGTTGAAGGAGGCTCTCCACTCTTGTACTTAGCAGCAGCTACTACATTTCAGTATGGCTGCCTCCTTATATTGTTGGATGTTAGGACTTTGAGTTGGTCTTTTAAGGCCCCAGTAATTTCTGACCCCTTCTTTGCATTTAGTGTCGGTTTAGGAGACCCATTTATACATTGCACACATGGCCCCAAGGGGAATCAGACCCCTCCTAGGAAAGATTCTTGCCCTTAAACCTGGGTCTGGGGATACTGGAATATGGTAGAGATAATGCATGTCTTATGAACTTTGATGAGGTTCCAAGCAACATTCTAGGAGGTGTTGATTAGAAGGAATGAGACAGGTTCTCTTTAAAATAACACTCTTTTAGGGCTGGAGAGGTGGACTAGCAATTAAGAGCATTTATTGCTCTTTTTGAGGAGCCAAGTTTCATTCCTAGCACCCACGTGGACAACTAACAACTGTCTATAACTTTAATGCCAAGGAATCTGGTGCCTTCTTCTGGCTGCTGGGTTGGGAGTTGGTCTGGTGCTCTGTGTATTCAGATGCTAATTCTGGGTCCCAAGATGTCCAAGTTCATTCTCACATACACTGAACAATGTTGTGTAAACTTTGCTCCCCAATTATCTTTGATTGGTTAATAAAAATAAATCTGGACAGCATATACTTGGGCAGAAGAGAGGTAGATGGGACTTTGGTTCCTGGATTTGAGGTCTCAGGTAGGGACCATAAAGGGAAGGAGGCAGAGGAAGGAAGAAGAGGAAGGAAGAAGTGGAAGAAAAAGATGAGGAAGATGGAGAGAAAGGGTGTATTTCTGATGGAGCAGATACAGCCCAGGCAGAATCAGTTCTGGCAGAGTATGTGACTTGGGAAGCAGCCAGACTAGCCTAGGGAATTAGAATAAATTGTACCAGCCCAGTTATTGTGCTTAAGCTTGTTAAATAAATCAACAGGTCTCTGTCTTAATTATTTGGAAGCTAGCTGGGTTAGAAAAACCTGCTGAATTAATAAATTTTCTACAATACCACTGAGTGCAGTGCATGCATGCATCATACAGACACATGCAGACAAAACACCAGTATGCTTCTCTGTGTTGTGGCCTGTGTGTTTTATACGTGTGAGTGGTGCAAGCACATGAGTGTCCATCCCTATGTGTGCACATGAGTATGGAGGCCAGAATAGGCCATCAAGTATCTTCTCTCTTTACTGCTCTCTCCCTTTCCCCCTTAAGACAGAATCTCCCACAGAACCATCATTTTGCCTTTTAGCCTAGGCTGTCTGGCCATCCACCCATCCATCCATTTATCTTTATAGGAACAGACCTGGCTCTTTTTTTTGGCCAGTACTGGTAATTCAACTCAGGCCTTCCTGATTTCAGAATAACCATTTCCCCCTGCTTATCAGCCTTCCTCACTCTGGAAAATCCAGTGTTGTTTGGTAATTCATGCAAAGGAAGAAAATGATTATTATTTTTTTAATTTAAACAAAATAAAAAAGGAAGGACTTGTTTCAAACTTCTCAGTTAGTTCGCTCTGTTTCAAATAATAACTGGTCTGCAGTGAAATAAATGGCTGTGATTGCCCAAAGGAGAGCTTCAACAGGTGGTTCTTCAAAATCTACACAACACAAAATAACAGAACCCACTTAGTGTATTTTCAAAGTTACATTTGAATCTCTTTTGAGGCTTTTACTGAGAGACTATCTTAGGAGACAGGAAGAGAAGAATTTAGTGTTGTTCTCAATTCTTGAAACACAGAAACACTTTTTTTGTGTTTCTTAGTAGGGGTGAAGTTTTGTTGTTGTTGTTGTTGTTGTTGTTTGTTAGTTTTCCATTTGTAGCCTTACTTCCTTTAGCTGGAAGGGCTTCCCTGACTTTTCTCTCTAGCCCCTGCTGTCAGAGACCCATTAACCACATAAACAATGGGTGTCACACAGGACAGTGGCTGAACGGGCCAGCAATTGTCTTCTGTTCAACTGTCTTTTACAAGACATAAATGCTTTATGTATTTTGCAATCAAATAATCCCTTCTCTCTCCAGTTTAAACCAAAAGAGTCTTTTCATTGTTAACATCCACTGAAATTACCTGTCCTGTGTGGCTTATAAAGCGTGGTGAGACAAGTTTAAATGTAGCTTTGATATGGTCTGCCTTCCCTAAGTGTGATGATTCCAGGGAGTGTCGCTGAGCCGTGTTCCCTGCATCAGCATTCTGCTTTCACTTGGTTTGGCTTGGCCAGACTGTGTAGGGAGAGCTCTTCCATCCCCAGTAGTTTGTCAGTGAGGAGTGGAAAAGCACCTAGGGCTGTACTCTCATTTCTATTGCGTACACCACAGACAAAAATATCAACACACCGCCGGGCAGTTTTCAGGCTCAGAGCTGCACGCCGTGTTCTGTGATGGTGTCTTCCAGGGCCTCCCCCTCCCACCTGCCTACAGTGAAGCCTTTGTCCTCTGCAGGGAAACCTCTCTTGTTGTTCCCATGTCTCTAGACTTCCACTAATTATTAAATGAGTGTTGCGATGGAAATAATCAGCCGATCATAATGAAAATCTCAGGCTCTTTCAATTCTAGGCAAAAAATAGTCCAGGTATTTTTAAAGGGCACCTTATCACAAGGTTTTTAGCTTAAGATAGTTGATTACAGCAGATGTTCTTTTCATACGGTGTTCGGTGTTGGAAAGAAGCAAATTTAAGGATTCTGTTCTAGTCCCAGTGGGTCAAGTTCTGTAAGTGTAAGGACCCAAGTTTTGTCACCCAGTGCCCATGAGTCTGTAACCTCGGGCCCAGGCATATCCTGGGCACATCCTGACCATCGAATCTATTCAAGACCATAAGCTTTAAGTTCACTAAGACATTGTCCCAATAAATAAGGTATCGAGTCCTAAGAGTAAACACCCAGTGTTGACCTCTGGCCTCCAGACATGCGCACACAGGAAGGCATGCCTTCACATGCATCAGTGTCTGCCAGACACACTGCAGGAAGGATTCTTAATAACTATTTGGATAATACATGGTCTTACCAGAGTTCTGTGCATTAATAGGATATCACATTAATCCTTATAAACTGATTTCTGTGTGCAGATAACACAGGCGGTGCCACAGGAGAACACTGAGGAAGACACGTAGCAGGGCCAACCTAATCAACTTCCTATCCTCAGCCTTCCCTCAACTGTAGGAACATTTCCACACACATCGTACTATACCAAGGCCATCTTTTTCTAGGCTAATAGAAACTTAAGCAGTGCCTAAGTCTCAGGGCAATGTCCAGCTGAGTTTAGTGGTAGAGTTCAGGGGATAGAAAAGGGAGGCTGGCTTGTGAGGAAGGAGAGCCAGTCTCAGTACTGGTGTGGGCTCGCTGATTTAGGAGATCACTGCTATAGTTCTCGCTAGATACAGGGCAGAGGTGCTAGAGGGAGAGATCTATGGGGCTATCTGAGAAAAGTGAGCTCTTGTCAAAAATAGGTTGGAAAGCAAACAGAAAGGAGCTGAAAAGTATTTGACAAGTTCGCTTAAAGGTACAGAGGCAGATTTTTCAATAATCTCTGAAACGGACTGTTGATACTTCTGCAACATTGCACTCAGAAGTTATTTGGTGTGGCATTCCCAGCCTTGATGTTCAAAGTCAAGCTGTCATCAACTCCGCCAGCTATAGGACCAGCTCTGTCTTACGGCACGCAGTGTCAAGCAGAGATTTAGTTCTTTAAATAAAAAAATGAGACAAATGCACCTCATTGATATGCAAATTTGCTCTCATCTTTAAAACCCTTAAATGTTTTGTCTAACAAAGAATTACGTGAATATGAATTTATTACTTATAATGAGTAAACTTAATTTATAAACCAATTCCATATCATTGTATACCTGGGTTCATGTAAAAATTTCTTGGGTAGAAAGAGACCCTATGTGATTAGAATTTAGTGAGACCTAATTTATACAATAGCTTTAGGAGTGAGAATGCCTATGTGGCAATAAATACCTTATTTGTGAAGGCTCAGAGTCTACTTTATATATTTGAGGTATTATGGGATATTATTCATTTCTTCTTGTTAAACCTCAACCATCTAAACATGCAGAAAACATTACTGGATAGATCACAGGATATGGAAGAAAAGGCCCCAGGCTGGCTTTGGTTGGCTAGAAGGGTTTACCCAACTGCTGTATAATAGGGAAAAACTTCAAGACTGGGTCATTATTATTTCTCGAAGTAACTCTAATATGAGAGTTTTTCTAAGTTCTCAAGAGGAGACATGGTATTATTAATATAGCGATGGAGCTCAAGGCTCTGCAGAAATGGCAATGATAGGCTGGTGAATGCCCGGAGACGTGTTCAAGATCCTCAGCGGCGTAGCTCACATGGGGACTCGGCTTAGACTAGAACAGGGCAGCAAAGCACTGATTCAAAAATGATCAAAGTTGTTGCCTTCTGGCTCTTGTTTCTCGTCAGCTATTCAGTATGGGGTCACAAGTGTTATCTCCGTGCCAAGCAAATGCAGCTGTACCGTCTTAGGCAAGTTAGTCTCTATCTACAAGTTAAGATGTAATTTGAAGAAAAATTTAGTTTTCCAAAATTCTGAGAACAAGCCGTGTTCCTAACCTTCAGGATCCTATACACTCAACCAGCAATTGCTTAGGTGGTCAGTAGTGCATACTATACCTACTGTTTACAGTTCACTGTTGTCAGCTGGAAGGAAAGAGTTGAAGGTGAGCAGCAGAGAACTTGCCTAACATGTCCTGGGTTTATCCTCTAGTGCAGCAAATGAGTGAGAGAGATGAGGGAGGTGGAGGGGGAGGCGGAGGGAGAAGAAGGGAGGGAGGAAGGAAAGGTGGGAGTTTAAGCTTGATATTGTTATTTATATTCTTGAAAGAACATGAAAACCACAGCCAAGATCAGTCTGCCACCACGTCTAGCCTCTGCTCAAAGGCTTCTGCATGCATCCTTGGTAAACAGTCCTTCTGGACAGGGAGACTCTCTTATGCCTGGACCCCTCCTTTTCCTCTTTCCCAGTGCCCTGCCCACCAGCTGCATGGTTCCTTCAATCCGCCCAAGCATTAGGACTTTTGCGCAGGCTCTTACTCTATGTTTTCCTAGAATACCCTCATGACTCATCTTCAGAATCTTCACAGCGACTCTTCCACCCACCATTCTGTTCAGGTTCATAACTGCTCAACCTTCAAGGTCCATAGTCACCCTAGATCACACCATATTTTCCTTTCCAGAGCTGTTATTACCAGCGAGTCTTACTTACAACGCTAACAGATTGCCTGTCTCCCAGGAGCCCCACCACTGCACATACATAACACTTGTTTCTTTTATTCAACGGCACGTTCTTGGTTCTCAGAACTTTTACTGAGAGTTCTCAAAACTTTTTATTTTATTGAATCTTTGATTCAGTGCCACATTCTTAGTTCTCAAAACAGTGCCCGCTATGGAAAATTGTTGGGAGAAATTTGCTGGACAAATAAATGAATGTTACATAGTTTAAAAATAAAACTACACAAATATTTTCATGCTCTGATTGCAGTTTAAAAAAAAAAAAGAACAGTGAATACAATTCTACATTTGAAACATAATAATGGTTTTTATTTACATCATCTGTTTTAGATGTTAAAACTGGAAATTTTCTTTTGTACTGTGCTCAAATGCCAGGAAGTCTGGTGTTAGGCACATAATCCAAAGTAGTGTCTTTTCTTAATTACACTCATTGCTCTAAAGACAAGATATGTATTATATTACAGTACATGTAAATGTTTAACTGTTTGCAGAATACATGATGGTGCATATGAAGTCCAGGAAAAAGTGTCACACACAAATGTATTATCATTGCTGGCTGGTAATATCTTCATTTATGTAATTCATCATTATGTGGATTAAGTAATAATATTAATTCACAGAAATTATAAGCACCTTCAGTTTTGTAAATGTGAATCTGAGATCAATTCTGTTAACACGTTTGTTCTGACTTGCAAATGCATCTGAGGAGCACACCTTAGATGGCCTTTGACAGCTAGACTACTTCTTCTTACTGCTGTGAGTCTCCGTTACTTTACTCTTCCTTTCGGATAAAACATCATCACAACAATTTATGATCTTGCACCTAAGCTAAAATGAAAAGGCTTACATCCATTTTCATGTCTACTATAGGGGGATTGTTTTGTAGCACATTAAAATCCTGAACCACTTTGGGCTGGGCAGCTGGCTCAGTGCTCAGGAGCAGCACTGGCTGTTGTTACTACAGAGGACCTGGGTTCAGTTCTCAGCCCCCACATGGTGGTTTCCAACCATTTGCAACTCAAGTGTCATGGCATCCCATACGCTATTCCGACTTCTGCATAATGCTGGATACATAATGCACAGATATACACGAAGGCAAACTGCACATAGACATTTGAACCAAGGCACTTTTCAAATACATTGGTAGAGACATTACGTAGGTGGGTTACAAGCAGAGAGTCTAGGCTTATCTGATAGCATTCTTCATCTTTTCTTCAGTTGAAAAGGGTTCTGTTTACACATTGCAAAAGATTAGCTAAGTGGTTACAAAGACATAGGGGAGGGCAAAAAATGCCCTTTGAGGGAGCTAAAGATACCTCAAGAAAACCCAGCCCTGGCCTTGGCTGCAGTCTCCTCTCTCTGTAGCATTCAAGTGCTAATCACTTAATCAGCCCTGTGGAAACTCCAATGGCAGCTGCAGTTCTTTGTGGGAATAGCTTCCATATGCTCCCTTAAGAAATGGTTTCTAGTGCCGGGCGTGGTGGCGTGGTGGCGCACGCCTTTAATCCCAGCACTCGGGAGGCAGAGGCAGGCGGATCGCTGTGAGTTCGAGGCCAGCCTGGTCTACAAAGTGAGTCCAGGACAGCCAAGGATACACAGAGAGACCCTGTCTCGGAAAACCAAAAAAAAAAAAAAAAAAAAAAGAAATGGTTTCTACCTTTTGCCCTAGCACAGCGCTTCTTATCATGCACAGCACTGCCTGGAAGTTTTAATAAAAAAAGAAAAATAAAACATATCTGGCCTCCAATCCCAGACATGTGATTTTACAGTATAGGGCCAGGCCTCAAACTGCAGAGGTAGCTGACACTTTGTAGAAGTTAGCCAACTACAAGGTCTTAGGTTTCCCTTAGCTTTTTCTTTAGCCTCATTGTTTGTCAATTAATCAGTTTTGGAGGAGGAGAAGGAGGAGGAGGAGGAAGAAGTAAAAGGGTGGTTTTGAATGAATCTTAATAGTATTAGGATAGCAGGTGTCAGGAATATACTCTGATTATGTGTTGTGTTTTCCACCTAAACATCAGTATGTTTTAGTATAAAAACAGCCCCACCCCAGCCTCTTCAGCTCTTACATCTATTCTTTGTACTTGCTTATCCTGAGACCTCAGTGCCTTTGCACGCACTTTTTCCTGTCCTATGCAAATGGTGATTCTTAACAACTAATAAGAAACCTACCCTTTCTTGTTTCATCTCTTTTTTTTTTTTTTGCAAGTCTAGGTTCTTCCTTTCAAACAATGGGTGAACTCTGGCACTGCCATGTTCTTTTATAAAATGCTTTGAATTTGAAGACTAGTTGCTCAAAGATTTTCATGACTGCACACAAGAGTTTATTGAGTTGTGCGCATCATCTAAAATGCACATAATCGTCTAGATAACTTGTAAAAGGAGAATAGTAATCAGTAATGGAAGTATTTTCACACAGAATAGTGACGTCACCTATGCAATTATATTCCTCTTTATGTGTGGTATTGTGGACTTTTTGGTTTGGACTGTAATTGTATACACACTCAAACACATGTTCCTTTTCTATTTGCTGCTACATAAGACTATTCTAGCCCACACATATATGGGCTTTGTATGAGAGAATCATATTCTCTCAAATTTATTATTTCTCTTCAAGGGGCCAGTCTACTATAAACACTTAAGTTCATAAAATGATCTATTCTATATCTGTGTTATTTAGTAAAATATAGTTTAGTGTAAAATAGTTAAAATGTATATTATCAACATTGTATGAACAGTGTCTGTCTTATTAGATAAACAAGTAACTTTTAAAAAAGGATTTATTTATTTATTTTATGTGTATTAGTGCTCTGTCTTCATGTACACCTGCATGCACATCCAATTATAGATGGTTGTAAGCTACCATGTGGTTGTTGGGATTGAACTCAGAACTTCTGGAAGAGCAGACAGTGCTCTTAATCACTGAGCTCTCTCTCCAGCCTGTAGGCATCAGTTTATTATGTAATTCAGATGCTGATTTCTGTATGCCCTATATTTGGGTGCAAGCCCTGTTCTTCTGCGAATCTCCTGTCTCAGTATTGTTTAAACTCTGCTACCAACTGTCCTCCTGATATATCAATAAAGCAACTTATAGTCAATCACTGAGCAGGGGAGAGAATGGGGCTGGACTTGCTGCTAGCCAAGAGAGGAGGTATTGAAAGAGGAAGTAGGAAATTCACCTACAGGCAGAGGTACAAAAGGGATGAAGAAGATTCAGCTGATGCAAAGAAAGGACTAAAAAGCAAGTAACATGGGGAATTTGGGAAAAAATGGGGTAAGGATAACATAAAGGGTTAAGAAGAGACTTTACCTGCTCAAGATTGTGTTGTAAAGCTTTAGATATATAAATTATTTGTGTGATAGCTGGACTAAGAGAGAAACTAAGAAAAACAAACAGTTATATAAGAATAACTGTAACATCAACCTAAGTAGCTATTTACTGTCTGGTCAGTATATACGTGAGTTACAGAACATGGAGAGATCAGGCTGGTACTCAATTAGAAGCATCATCTTTCCTGAATAATGTTCTTGGTGCTGGAAGGCGCTATATACTCTGCAAGAGGAGAAACTTCAGCCTCAGTTTCACCCTTCTTATGAACCCTGAAAGCTACAGCGACTTTCCTGACAAGATGTGTACATTTGGCGTGAATGTTATGGGAGTAACCCACCAGTTCCTGATCAGTCCTAAGCCCCATTTTATGAGATGGGATTCATAATTGGCACTATTACAGGGCCCACAAACCTGTGGCTAGATGTCATATAGGTCACGGAGGGTGTGGGGGAGTAAGTAGCTTACTCTTAGAGTGTTTTGGTTCTACCACTTACATTGCACATTAATTGCAAATATACTTCGTCTAAATGAACAAGATAAAATGTAATAAACTTTATCTCTGCCCTACAATTTAATGTGATTAACTTATTTGATACAATTAAATATGTAAAATGCTGGTGGACCCTTTTCAGTATATACTAATTACAGAGAAGCAGGAGACTAGAATCTGAAACACAGGAAAATCCCCCAGAGGACCGGCTTTCTAATTCATGGAGCAAGAGTAGTCCTCAGGTAGCATTTCTGTTTCTGAATTAACTCCATTGAGAAATGAGAGTGAAGGAAGTGAATTCCTTAATTACTATACCAAGAAATGTGGAGAGAAAACTGTTTTGAGGGAAGGCTTCCATGTAACCAGCAATAGGCAGTTAGAAGGAAGATCTTTGGCACCAGGGTGAGGCCAGGAATAAGGAGATGTCAAGCTCTTGGCAGCCCTAACAAAATAGTTACTGTTTTCTTTTATTCAAATATATTTGGTACTAAAATAAAATTTTATATTTTAAAGTTGTAATGTGCATTTAAGTAATGTTTATAGTATAATTTAGGAATAAGAGTTTACAAAGATTTATAACATAAATTCCTATTGATGTGCTTATAATGTTTCCTCTCCAGAACTTAGGTGTTGGCAAAGTGATAATAAAAGAAGGGATTAAGCCACAATTTATCTTCCTCCTGTACCATATGAAGAAAGCTAACCTTTCCGTTCCCTTCCACTGCATAAAGGCACTATTCATCCTTTTTGATACTGTAGCCGTAGTATCACCTTAGAAGCAGAATATAGCCATTGACCAACACCCAGACCTTCTAATCCTGCAATCTTTAACTTCTTTTCCTCCAGAATTGAGAGAAGTAAATGTGTTTCATACAAGCAACCGTGGCTCTGTTATTTTGTTATAGCAGCATGAAACAGATTAAGGTAGATTACTTATTCTGCACAAACATTACATGCATTATCATCTTTCATTTTCACTCAACTAATTAAACTTTTGTTATTTTATGGAGGAAACTGCAGTTTTAACTAGAGATACAAGGCTAGTGACTATTAGTTGGATATTGAACTCTTATTTTCCCATGAGGACATTTTTATTTCTTTAAGAAAGTACATTGGAAATTAGCTTGCAACATTGAAATTCTTCTCACTGTAGGGATAGAAATATAAATTAACTATATGCATACAGATCAGTAAATATTCACACAGAAATCAAAGTTAAAGTACGTCTTTGTTGGAGGTAGTACAGAAGTGGAAGAATACATAGTGCAAATGTATTGTATCCTTAATGGATGTTGCATTTTGAGTTTTGAAAGAAGAGAGATTTTCAGGACCAGATAGAGAAAATAGCACTTATAAATACATACTGTTGTGAATGGTGTTTGGAAAAGTATGCTTCTTTGCATTTGGATCTTGGAGGTAAAATATAAAATAATACTTGAAATGGAAATGTTTCAGAAGAAGAAAGCAGTTCTACTTTTTTTTTCTTTGTCCACACACTAATTTCTCAGTTTTGGTGAAGTAGTAATTGGAGTATCAACAATGTCAACAGATTTGTCGCTAGATACATCTCAAAACTATTATGGGCCTGCGAGATGCTTCCATGAATCAGGGGATGGTATAGTCAAGCCTAGTGACCTGTGGTACTTTTTTTCTGAAGGAGTAACTTTTTTCTGAGTGAGTAATTTCTATGACTATGTACTCACATGCACACACACACACACACACACACACATACACACACACCTCAGAAATTGAAAATCAGGCTGGAAAGATAGCTTAGTGGTTAAGAACACTTGTTATTCTTACAGAGAACTTTTGTTCCCACCCACACAGTCCATACCCATAGTTCAGGGGACCTGATGCCTTCTTCTGACGTCCATAGGTACCAAACATGCACATGGTACACAGAAATACATGCACACCAAGGGTTTATAAACATAAAATAAGTAAAAATTAAACTAAAATAATATATTATATTGTCTACCTAAGATAGTATTTTCCACAGTCTCTTCTCTTAAAAATGAATTCATTTTTCAAAATAAACTTGATGGTTTATGTTTCAAATGTGTAGCACAAGTTCCTTGAGAAATGTGTAGGTCACAATCATAAACTAAGCAATAACATCTTTAGAACTTGATGATACATATTTGGTTTTCTTGTGACTAAAGTAAGTTGTTTTTTTGTATTCTCAATTCTTATAAGCCTTTGAGATCTAGTAATTTTTCTTTTAGATAGTCAACTAATCAACTCAGTCAATTCAAATAAGCCTTCTCCTTCTTCAGTTTCCGATTGGTAGCCTGCGACATCTCTGGTAAATGATTCCCTACTTATCTTTTGTCTTTCTATCAGCAAGATATATTTGTTTCCCTTTTCACTTCATATGGAGCTTTAAATATGAGATAAATTTTTTTTTGTCCAGCCCTAAGTGGTCAAGGAGTTGATATTCTGACAGAAAAATTCACTGCATATTTCTGATAAGTGGTTAAAAATAAAAGCTTTTTGGCTTCTTGTTGCTGGTCTATACATGTAACTAAGCCAACTGCAAGAAAATAAAGATCTAGCAGAGCCAGAAAAATAGATAATACCTTTAATAAAGCAACATGCCAACCTAGGAAACATACGTGTGGAAGCTGGATGTGGGACAAGGACTGCTGTGGTTTGGCCCTAGTTGGGCAAAGACGTGGTATTCTGGGAGAGGAGATTCCGAACTGTGTGTGAACAGAATGGCTCAAAAGGATGGGCCATAAGATCCATGAGCTACTAGATGACCACAAATAGTGGACAGAAACAGCGTAACTGTGTGTTGGGAGAAGGTTTATATGCATCTGAGTTCTAGTAATAACTGAGCCCTTAGCACTGTTATAATGTTGGCTACATTGTATACTGTCTTAGTTCCCTTTTACAATGTAAGACATCACCATCAATTAATTAATTCAATATCTCAGTTCAGGATGGGCAGTAGGCCACAGGTGAGGTGTTGACAAGACTGTGTTTCTTTTGGAAACATTAAGTGTGAGTGTGTTTTCTCACATTTCAAGGAAGATTACCAATCTATCAGAATTTAAAAACGTCCGCTGTGACACTGTGCCACCCAACCCTGTGCTGTGGACAACCCAGGGATTTGTTGACACTCTCTTTTAGATTCAGCTTACCAGCAGCCTGAGTTCCCTCATGATCTATCCTTTCCAAGTCCTCAGGTTAGTCTGTTGCTTTTCCTCTGGAGCTATTATTCTGCCCATTACACTCAACTTTTCTTTTGATTTACCTTATTTGTAAATTTGACTTTTGTGAAAATTAAACCAGAGAGGGAAAGTGTCTGAAATGGCTGATTGAATGCCCGATATACTGTACCTATTTAGTTAGTGTTCCTGCCATGACCTTTCATTTTCTACATTGCTTTTCTTATTACACCCTCAATTTCTTGCTTATTGTACCAAATTTTAAACAATCAATCTATATTTTCTTCAGCGATTGGGCATTTAATAAATTATTTGTACACTAACAAACATATAAGCATTGATTCACTATGCTAAAGATTTTGATAGCTTAAAAATTAAGTTGCTGGCCATGTCCCTTTGTTGGGGAGGCCCAATAGCACTCAGAGGAAGGATAGCGGACTACCAAGAAGAGACTTGATACCCTACCACCATATTCAGGGGGAGGAGGTCCCCCTCAGTCACAGTCATAGGGAAAGGGAATTGGGGTGAAAGTGGGAGGGAGGGAGGAATGGGAGGATGCATGGGATGGGGTAGAAAATGAGATGTAATATGAATTATTTTATTTTTCAATAAAAATGTGTTAAAAAAAGAAAAAATAAGTAGCATTCTTTTCTTTAAAAAGATGATCTGTTTAATTTTATTTTCTGTTAATTGGTTTAAGGGTGTCAGATCCCCTGGAACTAGAGTTGCAGACAGCTGTGAGCTACCATGTGCATGCTGGGAACTGAACCTGGTCTTTGGAAGAGCAGCCAGTGCTCTTGATCAACTGGGCTATCACTCCAACCCCATGAGCAACATTCTTTAAAGCACTTCACAGTTCTCTGTTATGGCCCATCCCCCTAATTTCTACATCATTACCTTCCAAAGTTGAGCAGGCTACCAGGATAACTAGAGGTTTTGAGAAACTCAGGCCTCATGTCTGTCCCCATTGTCTCACCGAATGGGATAAGGGGTGACTCAGAAATTCCTATTTCTAGTGTGCATCCAGCTGAGGCAACTGGCCAGGGGCCACACTTTGACCGCTCTAGACCACGCTGCTCTAGGAGCATCTATGAAGAAAACGGAGTAATTGGACATTCTTCCCTTTTGTGTAGTTAAACATGTCTCCGAGGCCTTGATTAAGAGCTAACCAGACACTGAAACGAGCAGAGCAGTGTCTGAACATGACAAGTTTTAATGGAAATGCATAAATAATAATAAAAAAAACCTTTCCTGGAATATATTATCTGCCCTGAAAAATAGTGTAATTTTTGAGGAGAAACATGCTGGAACAACAAGTAGCTATCAGCGTGTCTTTCTAAGTGGGAAAGAGTATTTGATTAAGGCCAGTATGGGATTCGCTCATTTTTCCAACTTCTAACAGTCAGTTGAGCAGGCTGTTCTTCAATCCTGAAAATCATAAAATGGAATGTTTCCACCTCAGTTTTCCTCTGCTTCACAAATCAAGTGTCTTTTAATAATACTGTCTTGCAGTTACTAAACACAGTGCTATTATTTTGCAATGTGACATTTATGCAGCATAAAGATACTTCATTGTTATATAATGCATGAAAAACAAAATGTGGGATTAATAATGTTGGACACATCCTTGAAATTGCCCTTGAATTATAGCAGTATTAAACACGTAGTGATTTCTGTCATGTTTAACCTGAGGTTGCTTTGACAAAGGGACCTCACGTAAGTTTCTAGAACATATTTTGTCTATAGGAAATAAATTAATATGACATAGGTTCACATTTTCTGAGCTTGTCTATACAGTAGGGGGCTGAGGTTGTAAAGGAGGGACAGGAGCTCAAATATGTCTCCTAGCCTTCAGGTGTGTTATTTTAAAAAGCATGCTCTTGCAGGATTAATTGCTCTCTTTAAAAACACGAGTTTGAAGAGAAGTTTAGTGTCACTGCATTTATTGGACAATAGTAGAAAATCAGATGCTTTATCCTTCATAATTTGATTTTCGGCCATTTAAACAATGTAAATCAGGCATCTGTTTTAATAGTTTCATACCTAAATTAGACTTGGATCTTTAAAAATTTGATTTGTGACTCATTTCTTTTAAGAGAGACATAATGAATTGTGTTTGATGTAAATGTGAGTGCTGATTGGAATGTGTTCATAAGGTAACGTAACTGGATATTTCTGTACACTGAAATAGACACTCCCCCTGGAAATCCAATGTGAACAAGGATTTCCAATTAGATCATATTATAATAGCTCACAAGTGTAGACAGATCTCCTAGAGTTCTCCTTTAAAACGCAGATTTAAAACCCTTACTATTCAGAACTACCTCACTAAATCTCTACTAGAACCTACAAATATCCACTTACTGTGCTTATTTTTGATGGCTCTAATGCAGATGATTCCAAAGCTTGGAGGAGCTGGTACCAGCCATGATGTTCATGGGCGTGGTTGGAAAAGACCTTGAGATTTGGGATTCAAGAAGGAAATAGAAGGCACTATATATTGTAGAACAGGAGGAAGAAACAATGGATTTGAGGATATGACAGCAGACAGGGAGTTTGACATTTTTTAAATTAAAAGCACTTAAAATTATATCTGCCAAACTTTAAGAATTATCAGTTTTTAAAGGTAGGTTCATTAAATATATGTTAGCCATGTGTTTAATATTAACTGACTATAAAATATGAAAACGAGAGCTCTTCAAGTTTGCTTATTTATTAATATAGTGTTAATTTACACTTTTTAGTGTTCCAAAGGTATGGAATTTGAGAGACTGTTGGAACTTGTAAGTCAATGTAGGCTGTAAAACACCACAAAAGCTCCATTTTGATGGTCATGCATGATGGATCTCTTAGCTGATTAACCATTGTCTTCCTTGCTCCATACTTCTCCAAACTAGTCAGTTCTTCCCCGCACCCCATCCGAGGCAGGACTTCTTTTGTAGTCCTGGCTGTCCTGGACTTGCTTTGCAGAACAGGCTGCCCTCGAACTCGCAGAGATCCGCCCGCCTCTGCTTCCTGAGTGCGGGGATTACAGGTATGCTCCACCATGCCAAGTTTCTTAAAAGAGCTAAGCACGATCCATTTAAAACACAAGTAGAAATTTACCACCTAAAAAGTTTTCTCTACAAAACTGAACATGTATGGGATGGAGACAAATTTAGATGAACTTCTTTATTGTTACGTTCAGAAGGTATGATGTAAACTTCAAAAAAATTCTCAATGAACGATTTTCCTTAATTTCATTTGTTGAAAGTTTTTGTGCACTGTATTTGTACTAAGTAATCTCTCTTGAGTTACATTCGTATTTGAGGGGAAAAATGAAGAGAATCCAAAATGAAAACAGCCAATGAACATACGACAGAATAGAAGTCAGTGCATTTTTTTACAGTAATAATAACAGACTGATGCTCAGCCAGATGCTTACGTGGTAAGGCATGCAGATATGCAGTGCAGTCCAAGGCTCCTTGGCCCTGGCAATGCTCTTTTTGGTCCCAAACTGAAGATGATGCTTCTGATCTAGTTTTCCATATTGTGAGAAATAATTATCATAAGGCCTCATAGACTGTAAATGTTCTGTGAACGTATCTTTTTACTTTTGCACTTTAGAGTCCTCTTTTAAATCATATATTTTCATTCTTTTATTTTTTAAATTATAATTTAATTATAATTTTTCCCTCTAAACCCTTCCATATACCTTCTCCACTCTTTTTCACATCTTGTCTTCCTCCCCGCCCTCCCTTTCCGAGACAGGATTTCTTTGTTTAGCTCCAGCTGTCTTGGAATTACTTCAAACTCACGGATGTCCCACCACTCTCTACCTCCCACCTGCTGGGATTAAAGGTGTGTGTCACCACCTCCTGACTCCCTTTTGTCGCTCGTTGTTATTGAATGCATACTAATACATGTGAAGGCATATGGATTCCTACATATAACCTGTTCATCCTTATAATGGTCCTGTATGTATGTTGTCAGGGCTGACCACTTGGCATTGGGCAGTCAGCTGGTGTGCTCTTCCTTAGGGAAAGCCACCTCTCTTCATCTCAGCCTTCCTCCTTGCCCATAGTTCTTTGCGTAGGGTTCAGGGCATAGGCTCCTCTCTAGTTTGGGTGGTCTATGTTGGTAAAGTTTTACCAGTGTAGCTTCTACTGTAGCTAGGGAGACACAATCTCCCAGCACAAGCCCTGATTATTTGTCTCTTGCAGACTTTTGGCCCTCTCTTGTGCCAGGTTCCCTGAACTTCAGGTGTAGGAGTGTTTTGAAGATGTACATCCACTGGGGCTGGGCTCCCCGACTCTGTATTTTGAGTGGTTGTGGTTTTCTGCAATGGTCTCCATCTGTTGCAAAGAGAGGCCTCCTTAATGAAGACTGAGGACTACACTGATCTGTGGGTTCAAGGGCAAATGCTTATAGATGGTTACGGATTGTGCTGCTTTAGTAAATAAGCGGTTGTAAATTCTCCTCTGATAGCCATGGCCTCATTAGCACTGTGTTGTTAGCTAGGCTTCCACTATCAGGCATGGCTTCCCTCTTGCTTCTTGCTCTTAAGTCCAATTGGAGAGCTGCTGGATACCACTGAGGATTTTGTGCCAGTCTTAAACATATCTTTCTTACAATACCTTGTAGATTTCTATAAAATCGGTGATTGTGTTTTATCCTTCCAACCCCTTGTGAAATGAGTAATAACCTTTAGAAACATGCTTTACAAGGTGAAACATTTATTTTTTCATTCAACACCTTTAATAGAAGGAGGCAGTATCTGAAGCAGGCTAATAAGTAAGCCTAAGTTTAGAACGCAGAGGTGGTTTTGTTTCTTCTTCAAACACTGATGGGTCTGTATCTATGGTCTGATCAGTTTATGTGACGGCTTTAGGATGTGTACTGTGAATGTGAAGGGTTGACAAGGCTCACTGCTGAGTACAGAGGTAAGGACGAGGAGTGGAGGGTGGCTTTTGCATTGATGGAATTTTCTCTGGTAACATCGGAAGAGACCTTGTAGACACTGATATGTCTTAAAAGGTGATTCAAGAATGAGAAGTGGTCATTTTCAGTGATTTCCTCAAGACCAAATTTATTAGAAGTTAGTATTTGTTTGGAAATAAATGTTGAGAATATAAACAGATGAATGGACTCAGAGAGTAGAGTTGTTGGTCCTAGGCCAGTAAGTATCAAGGCTGGGGAAAGGGGGCATGGAATACTGAACATCTACAGTGAAATTTACCTCTTATTTATTTATTTGCCACATAAAGTTGTATGGAATCAGGTGAACCTGTTAGTAGACTGCTGTAGTTTTATTGTTTAAAACTAGCTATTTTCCTAAGTATTATTGATTGTGTGTGTGTGTGTGTGTGTGTGTGCGCGCGCGCGCGCGCGCGCGCGCGCGCGTGCTCTGGTTAGTCTGTTTTCCTTTATCTGAAAATGATAGTTGACAAATATTCTTTGTGGATTAACACTGAGTATTATTCCACCTACCAGGTAATTTTTGGAACTTATACTTGTCAAATAGTGGTCTCTATTAAAAGGTACACACATTGTAAGACTCCTTTCTACAATAAAACCCCTGTTCCTTTGAGGCACCAGCCGGGAAGAAGTCTCTTCTTTGTAGCCACCTGATTAGGAAGCTATTGTCTGAAATCCAATGGATGAACTGTTTTCTTACCTTTCCTAAACAAGTCTGGCTCCCTAGCCAGCATCACTCTATTTGTTCCCTGGCTGAGGCTTCACTGAGGCCTTCTCCTGCATGTCTCGGTGTCACCTTGTCAATTTTTAAATTGATTGGCCACCCCTGGGGGAAATGGTGTGTGAAGGACAGGAGCACTCCTGAGTGCCAGGGTAGATATGGAGTGAGATGAGGGGCAAGGGAAGTCAATGGCAGGATGAGTCCTGGCAGAAATGGCCCTCCAGGAGGAGACAGGATGGTTGCTTAGAGGGAATTTGCCTTGCTTTAACCCTTAGTGCTAGCGAAGCTTGCTGTCCTGCTCACAGGACAGTAGGAGCAGCGTTTGCTGTGGTTTTGGATTTAATCTCTTGCCTATTTTGCCTGTCTAATCTTTCAGGAGCTGTCTCATTCTCTCTGATCTCAGCTACCATTCTTCCTTTAATTCTCACCCCTGTATTATTGCCTGTCCCTTCTTAATCTCACAAGTTGCAGTACAATAAACCCGTGGTATCTATACACATTCTTTTTTTTTTTTCCTTTTCCTTTTTGTAAAGGCATTCACAGTTCTTCCTAAAGGTATCTGCTAATTAATCTTTCCAGGATCCCTGTGAGGTAGACAGCTGGGTAGGGTATTCTATACACAACGCACTAGACCGTGCTGTTTCTTTCTTACGATAGAGGATTATTGTTATGTTAAAATGTTTATACACCAAGTACATAAATTTGTAGAGATGGATGTAAGCTGATTCCCTGGGCAAAATATATATGAGCATGTTCATAGCATAAAATTGCAATTGTAAAGCAAGTGTTATCAGCCTCTGGTGTTAAAGGATTGTTCCAGATCTGCACACTAAACCTCTGTTGGAAAACCTCCTTTCATTAGCTCGCCTTTGGGTCGTGATAGGACATAGTAAGCAGGTGAACTGGGAAAATCTCAGATTCTAGATAGCATTACTTTAGATTACAGGAAGCTTCTTTGGTCTTTAGGAATTCATATGCATGTACATAAATCACTGACATAATATCATTAGTAGTTACTGAGAATACTCTGATAACGGTGAATACAAATCTGGTCAGGTGCTGTCTGCTTTGTATAGAGTTTGGTGCGGGTCTTCTTCATCCTCCCTTCCTATCCCTTGGTTGCAGACCCATACTGCCCCATACTGCCCCATCCATACTGCCCTATACCACCTCATACTGGGTACATGGCTGAATGGGAGAGTCTTGGCTGATACATCAGCCTTCATATGAATGCTGAGTACCCGAACTCAGGTTCTTACACTTGTACAGGTAGCACTGGCCCTACCCGCAAAGATTTTGTTGTTGTCTTTTCTGTACTTAAGGATGTCATTTTGCTGTCCCCACCTTCCCTATGACTGTCTTTCTATTGTACAATTTGAAAAAGCTGTGAACTCTTCGATTCCTCATCAGAAACACATAGAGATAAGCAAACTAATGCCAGCTAAGACTCGTGGGTCTATCAGAGGAAGCTGGGAGGTATAAGAAAACTGAGCTTATGGATCAGTAGATGGTCACTGCTCTGCACCTCTCAGTCGGGTGTTCATCGGCGAGGGATGCCCAGTGGGTCTAGATTGGTGAAGATAGAGATTTTTCATTGTTAGGTCCAGGGACTCTGGAGGATGGTCTGAGTTTTAGTAGTGAGGTATTTCTTCTTGTAAATTGCCAATGCATGAACCATGGTGGTAATAGCATAAGGGAACCACTGGTAGATTTAAGAGAGAGAGAGAATGTGTACTAAAAATGGAATTGAGAAAATCCTTTGTCTTGGCTTCAAAGGCTTTGAATTCAGATCTTCAACTCTCTTTAACCTTTGCCTGTTCCACATGTCAGTGGGAAAACAACGATATTGCTTTCCCTATAAAATATACTTAAAAGAATGGGCCATTTTAAACCTGAAAGGTGAGATTATTTTCTTTACCATTGGACCCTAGAGCTCATCAAGCACCTCCTGCCTTTGCTTTGTTTAGAGAAGTACATATCTGACTGGGCCCCTGACACAAGCTTATTCTTCACCCTGCTCCATCATAGTCTGCCCTTTGACCCTTGACCGGTTCAGCACATTGTATCTTGTCTGTGCGGACAGCTCAGTGTCAAAATGTCTTTGTATATTAACGTAGAAAAGTAACTGCTGCTCTGTGGCCTAATGTGGCCCTGTATCACAAGTGTTAGTTTTCTTTGGCCTCCTATAATCCTAGTGAAAGGTAAAAAATGTGGTGTTACTGTGACGTAGAACCCATCTGAAAGCTTGATTTCCCTAAGTCTATGGTATACGAAGTATAAGAAAAATTGTCTCGGTTTTAAGCATTGAACACAATATGTTTCCTAAGGTTTTACTAGGTTTTTATTTTTTATGTTTCATTACCATAATATTTTCTACTTTATTTTGACAATTTGTGATTATAATTTTTGAAAACTGGAAAACGTGCTTATGTAACTGGTTTAGCTTAAGTATTCTATTGAGTCCTACTTTTGCTTAACTTTTATTCTTCTCTTAAATGTGTGCTCATGCGGTGTACGCATGTATATAAACATGTGCATGAGGGTGTTTCCATGCATGCAGGGGCTGTGCAATGTCCAGCATCCCTGTCTACCCTTTTTTCTTCTCTTTCTCTCCTCTCTTCCTCTCTCTCCTACTTTCTTTTTCTCTCTTCTAGTAAGAGCTAATTTCAAAGCCTGATGCCCTTTTCTAGACTTCTGCTATTCCTTACAAATATTCTGCTCCTGGGATGCTGGGATATGGTTGGGAGGAATGTGACAGTGGCTGATAATAACGGTGTGAGCTATGATCCCGAGGACGGCTTTGCTCCTCCCTCTGCAGTGTGGTGCACTGAATGTTGCTGAGTGTGGTGGGGGAAACATACAGTGGAAACGCCCTGTCAAAGTCAAATCAAATGGTTTCCGTGGTCACCTGGAGAACACGGTTCTGTCTTTGCCTAACTCTGAAATTTTGTTTCAGTGAACACTTGGTCAGAATATTTTCTGCCAACAGAAAGAGGAGGGAGGGGAGGGGAGAGGAGGAGGAAAGGAGGGAAGGAGGGAAGGGAGGGAGAGAGAGAGAGAGAGAGAGAGAGAGAGAGAGAGAGAGAGAGAGAGAGAGAGAACACTCTCCTTGGGTTACCTTTGCCTTGTGCACTGACTGCAGAGGTTTATCCTTGTGGCTGTTACTTCCACAAATTTCACTGATAATTTCTGAGGAAAGCCGTTCATTGGGGGAATGAATCCATTTTCTTTAGGTCTTTAGTTAAAAGTGCCCAATGCTGAAGTACCTGTTGTTAGTCTATTTTCTCAACCATTGTGAATCATTAACTTTCTGTTTTTCTTCATCTATGGTCTGGATTTACATTAATTTTTGTCAATAATTAAAATCAGCCTGGAGAACATTAAAAGAGCAGAACAGGTTTCAGCACTGGGCAATTTTTTTTCAAGCATCTATTTTTCTTCTTTCTCCCTCTCCAACTTCTTCATCTTATATTTGCCCTAAGTAGGAATTTGTGCTGTCCCCGGGGATGGCCTCATAACCGGCTCTGTTTAATCCTCTATGCAACGGTCACAGTGCGAGCTACTTCTCTAAGAGTTTGGGATGATTAATGACAGAGTGGGAAAGCCAAACACAGAGGACTTTGTGGACAGGAGACCACACCAAAGCAGTTCAGATTCCTCGCTGTCCTGTCCCCTCAGCTCAGAACCCTTTCCTTGACTGTGCTTATTACTGAACTCTTTCTCCCGCCATTGGAACTTGCTCAAGTGTGACAAGAGCACGGACAGGAGAAGCCAGGAGGCTTGTGTGTGAGAACTGAAGCCTTATGATGCTCTTATTAAATGTTATTTTGTTAGATGTTTCTCTTCATCTTAGCCTAAGAATTTTTTTTTTAAATCCTAACTTCCTCAGCCATGTTCTCTAGACATCTTTACGGTCCTGTTTATGTTGAACATCCGTTTCCTGGCTGCCTTCTGTGTTGACAGTTAGATAATGTTGATACAGAGACTAAGTCTACAGATCAGGCCCTGAGCAGGTCACAGTCACTTTTTGGTACACTTTAACCAAATCCTTTCCCAGTGTTAGGGATGGGCCGAAGTGATGTCACTGACAAGCCGACTCTCATTTTCCCTGTTGACTGTAAATAAAGGGTCATAGTATTGCAGGATGTGTTATGGGCTAATTAAGATGGTCAGCATTTCTTTACCCTTTATTCTGATACTAAGGGCTTTTCTGTGGAAACCCTTAGAAACTGTTCATTGAAATGATAAGTGTAATTTCACCAGTATCTTGATTTGGAAATATAGGTTATAGGGTGTTTTGTTAAAACTGTTTTCATTCTTATTTCAAAATGCTGGAGAGGGGATTTGTCCCTAATTTCTTATATATTGCTCATTATTATTATTGTTATTATTCTTATTGTTATTATTATTGTTGTTGTTGTTATTATTATTATTATTTGGTGTTAATAGCACATTGTATCATTCTGCCATTTATTAAAAACAAACTTCTAAGTTTCAGAGAAGAGCCAGGTACTTCCTCATGTTTTTCTTCATATTTTAGGGTCTTATACTTGCTTGGAGTAGGAGACTGGAATTAATTTTAGCCTAAGCCATTGGCTGAGTTGAATTCATAAATCATGCTAGAATGTTATTCTAACCACACAGAAATGGATGTGTGTCCTTTCCCTAACCTTTACGTCTCTGGTCAGCAGTCAGTTACGAGCCAGGCTGCCCAAGCTCCACACGTGCTCCCAGCCCCTTTATTGATCTTCTTTCAGAATCTGTCTCTATTATTACTATTTCGGGAGTCAGGGTCAGCAACAATATTGTTTTGAGAGAGCAGGTCACATATTTCATTAGGATGACACATGGTCGTGCTCTGACCTCTCCTCTCTAAGTTGATTCTCAGTGTGTTGGCAGGGCTCTTAGATGCCTGGTCCCCTAACAGAGAACACGAGATAATTTTTTCTTTTTTCCTTTTTTTCTTTCTTTCTTTCTTTCTTTCTTTTCTTTTTTTTTGGTTGACAGTATCATAATTTGTCAACATAATCAAAAAATGCTTGCTGTTGGTTGACAACTGCTTATACAGATGTGTTATTTTCTCTGAAAACGATATTAAGACTCTTAATTTAAAAGACCCATCCAACAGACTAATTTATTCCTCAGAGAAGCTTTTAGAATGCTTATCTCTGGGTTAAGTGCTCAATGTGCACTTTATTGAATTATTTTCTCTATGATCACAAGTAGAAAGCAAACTGTTTAGAGAAACCCACTAAGAGTTGCACTGCTGTGCCTGACTGCGTGCAACAGAGGGTAAGCTGTCTTTTACACAGAGAAGGTTCAGAAAGCTACCCCCATGCCTGGGATAGTGTACTCTGAAAATGGGAAAACCCTTTTATACAAAGAACAGAAGTCTTAATTAAAAGAATATATATATATATATATATATATATATATATATATGTATTGCTGAAAGTTTCAATTTGTTAAAACTATGGTATGAATGGAAACACCAGTGTGAATCCTTTTCAGGGAGCGGTCTTGAAGTTGTAAGTGACTAAGAAAAGTTAGTGTTTGGCCAACATCCTGTCAAACTTCCTTCCTCCATATTATCCAAAATGTCTTCCTAAATAAAACCAGATCTGTAGGATCAGGCAGATGGCATAGAAAACCTGCGTCCTGGTTGTATGGCTTACTGACTCTGATCACACCACCGGAAGGACCATACTGCTTTTATTACTACAAAGCTTAAAGCCCATGTATGACTCTAATATGAAGTGTTCAAATGTTTATTGTAAAACATTTTTTGGGGGGGAGGACAGGAGTTGGTCCATGCTTTCAGCATTATTAGTGTCTTCTGGGATGGAGTAATAAACAGCCAACAACAAAATGTCTGTAGAAGAAAGCATAACTTGAAAAACATGAATTTGCTTCTTTCCAACTTCTGTATTGTGACCAAAGACAATATTTTTCCTATTTTAAGTAAAATATTCTGGTAAATTCATGTGACAGATATAAATGTATTTTTATATTATTTACAGATAACATAAAACTTTTTATTGTTTAAAAAGAGTGCTATGTTTTTGTTTATTGATTGATTTAGTATGTAGATATTCTTTGTAACTAAGGCTTACTATCACACATTAGTATGCTTTAAATATTAATGTTTAATTAAATATTAAATGTTTAGTATTGTCTTGTATATATGCCTGAGTGTATCATCTCACTGAAATAAGTGCCTCACAAAGCTCATATTTATATTGCCTCCATTTTAAATGCTTAATTGAGTTGCTAGTTTCTTTCCCCACCCCACCCCCACCCACCCACCCTCCTGCCACATGGCAACAGAACTGGATGCATCACTTTGAAATCTTAATTTGTTATTATTCACATCTCATCACGTATAAATTATTTTCATGAAATTTGAATATTGAGCAGAAGTTAGGAAACATTTTCCCACTCTTCTCATTATATGAGCACAAAGGACTAGAGTCGTGCAGGAATATTCCCCCAGGTGATGTTGTAGACTTCATTACTGTCTTATTGAGGGCCAGAGCCCCGTTCCTTGTCAGGGAGTCCCCATGGCTTTGTATTTTGCCATGTCTTTTATGACTGTACCTATTGTAATTTCAGAACCCTCAGTTGACTACTAACCCTTCTTCCACTGGGGCCATCCTTATTCCCTGTATAACTTCATATAGAGTTGTTGTTCTAACCTTTATTTAGAGGCCTTTACTTTTCAATTTAGGGTTTAAATATTTGGTCCCTCAACTGAAGTTGTTTTAAAAACCAAGTTGTTGTTGGCTTTATTCTCTTTACAGTCAAATAGATTCTGAGTGACAATCTGCTGTAGGCGTTTGTTCTCTTGCTTTACTGTCCCAGGTCAAAACTTAACCATTTAAAATTTATCATTTATTTATAAATACACACGTCAATGTAAGCAAACAACAATCAAACTCAAGTAGATTACTCACAGAGTCTGAACACTCTGCTCCACATCTTCTATGATGATGATGATGATGATGATGATGATGATGATGATGATGGTCATGGATGATAGTCATGTTGCAAACATGGGATGCAAAGCCAGAGCATTCGGCTCAGTTGTCATTTCTGGAATGTCACTGGCTATAAGTTTGTTTGGTCAATGAATCATTGAATCTTGTCTCCAAAAATGGGACTGTCTTCTTCATCAGTGTCTTGTGATGGTTAAGATGCAGCAGCTTCATGATGGATGTTAGTGGTGAAACACGGAGTGGGGGTGGGGTGGGGGGTTGGTGGGGGTGGGCTGGGGAAGTTGTTGGTGGTAATGTACACGGTTAGTGTGGACGCTAGCATGCCTCAGTCATCTGTGCCAACAGGAACATAAGGGCCTCGTGGTATATTGAATTAGAATGATAGAGTGTGGTTCTCTATTGAGTAATTTGAGTTGCAGGAATTTGCAGTGGTAATTCACTATGTTCACTTATATTGTTTTTGTTTGTGGCTTAAAACAAACAAAACATTTTTTTT
>OU015750.1:82357140-82378560 GCA_907169655.1 Acomys percivali
CCCCCAACCCTCCTACCCCCCAACCCTCCTACTCCCTCCAACCACCAGAACTGTTTGAGTCTGGGAAGCCCCCGAGTATACTCAAGGGAAACAATGCTAGTCCTTCCCTATCTAGTCTGCACTGCTTGCCACGACACTTAGACATGCTTCTGTGTAGAGTTCAGTCTTAAAGTGGCTGCAGTCAGAGGAAGCTACAATTTAGACTGTTAGTTTGCAAAGGTTTTTGCATTCAAGGCTCATCATCTGGGGCATGTGGATCACTTGCTTGTCTCATTTTGTGCTTCAAAGGCTTGTAAACTCCATTTTACACACTCTATTAAGATGGGAGAAGTTTGGTTTCTATAGAATGGGTTCTGGCGACTTCACAAAGATTAAGTGCTACCACTACTGTCTGAACAGCAGGAAAGGAAGCCACTGTCTGTGGCTTTAAGTTATGTTTTAATGATTAGTTCATTTATGGACAAGCGCATTGCAGTAAAGGTACAAAACGTCATCACCATTGATATTTACGTTATTTTAAGAAGAGAAATTATTGCTGTATTGAAGTTTGCTGTTAATATAGTATTTTTATCTTCTTGGTAAACTCCATTAGCTTTTTTTCCACTATTGTGCTTTTTAATTCACTATTTATTACACACACATATTGTGTGAATTCTTTTTATCTCTATTCATTTCACTATTTCACATATACATACGGACACGCATATTTCTTTCTATGTATAAGAACGTGTATAAAGGTACCAGTGGAGGCCAGAAGGTGGTATTGGATCTATAGAGCTGCAGTTGTGAGCCATCTGATGTGTGTTCTGCGAACCAAGCTAAGGTCTTCTGGAAGAGCATCATGTGGGTCTGGAATCACTAAGTTATCTCTCCAGCCTCTCAACCTTTAGTTTAAATATTCATTTTAGGCAAAGATTCTTCTAACTTTTGCAAATAATGGAAATAAAACAGTAAAATGTGTTATGACTACAAAGTGTCAGCCCAGTGCATTCTCTTCTGTAGTCTTGGAAGTAAAAAAGGTTTACAGTCACAATCATGGCTGACCAGTGAGTCTTTCAAAGTCGAGAACACTGTGCCAGTGGTTCCCTAGTTGCTGTAAACTTTCATGGAGGAAGGGCCCCTCTGAGCTCAGTTTAGTGGTGCCCAGAGGGATTTGCACCCGATTAGACCTTTCTCTTTTTTTGAGAAGCTAATAACTGCTTCTGCCAGAAAACCAGATCAAAGCCTAGCAGGGGAGATCAGCACATTGGTTTTATCGTCCCTTTTCCAGCCACAGCTCTTCCAACCCTGATAACAGGGTGGTGATGAAGGAAATCGCCTGCTCTCAGCTTTCCTGTGGGCCTTTCCTCTTGATTTGTTTAAGAACCAGGGAAGAACAGGTCTGCAGTGGGAACACCTGGACAGCCCACCCCCCCTCGCCGACGCCCCTGCCCAGAGCATTCTGTCAGAGTGTAAAGCACCTTCTGGCAATCACTGCTTCGATTTGGGGAACTGAGTGCCATCTTTTCTTTGCTTGGGACTTGGCAAATCACCATGACTCCTTCAGTACCTGGTCCTCTGCCAGCCATCTCCCTGGCCTTGGATTGACTACAGAAGAGTTTTTCGAGGTTTGTGTTTCTTCCCCTATTATCAAGGCAGAGCACCCCCCCTGCTCCCCCCCCCTCGGTTCTGTCCCCTCCCTCCATCGGCTCCAGGACTTTTGCAGCCCTTTGTCTGTCCTTTTCACTCCCTTCAAGGCTGCTGTTAACAGCCAGAAAAAAGTTGACAATTGAAGTCAGAATCATAGCACTTGTAGATAAAAAGACCTTGGCTCTCCAGGCCTGCCCTCCCCTTTTTATCCATCACATTTGCAGCTGGAAAAGAAAAAAACAGAGCCTGAGTCACAATCTTAGTCTCTTGACGCTTGACAAGTATGGAGATTTCCCTATGATAAGAATCCATGCTGGCTACATTTACACTGAAAGATGCTAGGGAAGATTTGTTTAAAAGCCTTTTGGGGCTAGGAAATGTATTAAAATCTTCTTGAGCAGGATCCTGAAGGAATGTTTTATCTGAAGTATCACCGGAAATGTATTTTGAGATTCTGCATCTATAATCTGACTAGAAATGCTTGTATATGCTCCAGTATCTATAGTTCCAGTATGTATACTGTACACAGGTACAGAAATATGCGGATAATTCCAGCAATGGATATAGTAGAGTTGCAGCTTTCCTGAAGCATTTGTTTATGTTGTAGTAATCTGCTCGGTTTTTTTTTTTTTTTTTTTTTTTTTTTTGGTGGCAATGTGAATTGGTAATCACTGTATGTGGCTTTATAATGATGATAGAGGACAAACCATAGTCACATGTGAAAGTTCTTCACCTTTGCCTCAGCTGAACTCCATTTTCATTTCTAATATACTGACACCTCTGTGACTTTTCATTTAGATATCTTTTTCCGTGTCTAGATGGCATGTGGCATACTTGTATGACTTAAAATGATTATGTGTGCATGATTATATATTGACATTTTTTGTCTTTTTAAAATAATATCTGGTTAACGTTGTTGTCGTTTATTGATGCCAGGCTCTTTTTCTCTGAATTCTAGCATTATTCCTGTGGGAAGCCCTAATTCCTTTTACAGCTGTTTATTTCATAATGTGCTTTCTGGGCAACCATCATGGCCCCCAAGCAAAGACCTGCTGTTAGGGGCTCAGGATAATCGACTAGCAGGTACAATCAGCAGAAGGAAAACTTAATTTAATTGGCTTAAAGACTTTCTTGCAGCCACAGAGAGTGCTAAATCGATATTTGTTTCACTACATTGAAAAATGCATGGCGTATTGCAGGAGCAGAGCTGCTTTTGGAGAATATATTATCTTCCGTGTATGACGTCAGTAATTTCAGGAGACTTAAATACCTACCTGACGTTTAGCAGGCCGGTTCTTTTCATATGTCAGCTTTACCCTGGGGCTAGCATGGTTAGCACAAGAAATGCATATAAACAAACTGATTTTACCTAATTACGCCTGGCTGTTTTGTTTTGGAGTTGTCCCCTTGCCTGGGATACAATCACTCTCTGAACCTTTCTGACCAGACACTTTGCAGGTAAAGGTGACTCAGCTGCTATCCCAGTGCAGCCTTCTCTACACCAGCATATTAAAACCAGTCAGTGAGCGATGGGATCCTTGTAACTTGTTTCATGTTTCTCTATCCCAGCCGGCATCTAGAATCCTACATGTCATTCTCCTCGGCAACTAACTCGCTTTGATGGCTCTAATTCTAATTAGAGAAAAATTACTAATTACATTTTTTTTCCCTTAAACACTGAATCTGACGTTAATCAGTTCCGTTTGCAGATATATTTAGGCCTCTGTGATCGTGATGCCTTTTGTCTTCATGTGTGTGAGAGTTACCTCTGAGTCTGTGTAGAATGCCCTGGTGGTCTGTCCTCTGTGCTGTTGGACACGCATGTAGATGCCTCTGTGGTAGGCAGTTCACAGATCCTCCTGTAGCCATCTTTCTGTTTCTTAGTTTCTAGCTTCTTGACTCAGTTATCGTTATTTTAGCACTGTATGGCACTGTCCCATAGAGCTGCCTGACACGTTTTAGATAGATGCTTTTGGTAAGATTTTTCTTCCATGAGGACAGGATCCATAATTCCCACTTTAATGTCCTTTTTCATTCTGACTTACGCAGTGCCAGACACAAAATTTGGTGCTGAAATTAAGAGTTACTCTCTGAACCCTTCTTGCGATTACCTGTTCTTGATTTATGCTCAGTATTGTTTTTGTTTCACAAATCTTTATCTGTACAAAACAATGTTTTATTACTTAAATATTGCGCACTTCTTTTTAGTACATGTGACCGTGAACATTTAGTTTCTGTTTATTCTGCAGTACTTGCTCCTGATAATTGGCGTAACCTTTATCCTACCAATGAGGAGAGTAATGACCTGAATAGGTGAAGTGTTTATACTTCCTGAGGACAGTTAGATACTAATCCTCCTTTTTTTTTTTTTTGTCAGGTTAATAAACTTTGGAATGTCAGAACTAAGTTTTAGAGGACATTTTACCAAATGACCTTTATTTTATTGAGGAGATTAAGTAAAATTCCTGTCATGTGGGTCTTTTCAAGAAGTAACTTAAGTAGCCCTTACCACGTGACCTGTGCGATTCTTATTTCCAATATTCTTCCCATTTGGTTTTACTTGGCAAGGACGTTCCTCATTGATGTGAGTTGACGTGCTGCTTGTGACATCACAGTGGCCGCTCATTGCACGTTATATCATCTGGTTCATTCCACCCAATGAGAGCAACAGTACAGGAAATGATCAGAGAAAATCACGTAATAGATAACCAGTCTCAATTCTCCTCCATTAAGAGTTTTCGACGCATGCTGTCTTTAATCCCAGCTCTCAAAGAGGCACCGGCCAGTGGATCTCAGGGTGTTCGAGGTTAGCCTGGTCCACAAAGTGAGTCCGTGACAGCCAAGGCTACACAGAGAAACTCTATCTTTAAAAACAAAAAAAGAAAGGAAGGAAGGAAGAAAAGAAAGAAGGAAAGAAAGAAAAAGAGTTCTCATTTACATTGCCATGGTGAAGCAAACGATAAAAGTAATGTGTGCTTTTTCAGAGGAGTTAAACATCCCGGTCCCAATTCCTGACCAAAGTGGGAAAGTAAACTTAAATAGAATCCCGCAGTGGGGTATACAAAGCCTTGTGTGTTAGTTGGTAGCCTTGTTGATTCAGACTTTATCTCATGAGAACGCATAGCTGGCCAAGAATAACAGCCTGAGTGTGGGTTTTCAGTATTGAAAATTTTTTATGATAAAACCTTATTGAAGAGCGCTTGGTTCTTCCGATACAAGACTGACTCGGACTTCAGGAATAGGGTGTTGTGCAGTAATTTAACTAGAAGCCATTATGTTATAGAGATTGTAAAATAAACGAATTGTTAAAAATAATTTTACTGTTCATTGGGGCATAGTGATTATTGCATGATAATGACTTTCTATTGGCAATGCATGTGGTAAATACAATCTTCTTGATGGTCTCTGATGCCTTCTGCTTATGGACGCCATTCTCAAAGAGGTTGCCATTGCAAGCGTTTGCAAGAGCTTTGATTTCTTTTACATAAACTTCAGTTAGTGGTTCACTCACTTTCTTTCCATTTTATATTTCTTCTCATGTAGAAAAGATACCTTTTCCCGCTCAATAATGTATGACCCTTGGAATTTAGTGGCAAATGTGCTTTAATTTAAATCATCATCATCAATTTAACAAGCACCTCTGGTAATATATTTTTCACTTTTTTAAAAGTGTGTCAAGAAGCAAAATGTGTTTCTGTGGGGAACAGGAATGATTATAAGATAATCGTGTACCCTGGGGACATAGAGATGGGAAAGGTGCAAGCCAATATATCTGTTCCTTTGACATAACGATTATTTCATAATAGCTGAGTGCTTCCATTCCAGTCTTCTCTGCCAGTACTTTCCAATTTCCCCATCCCATTCTACCAAACAGAGAGAGGAATAATAGAATTTTTGTGTTGAAATATAATGCAGGTAATTCTGTGATGGCTCAGTGTATATTTTATTTGAACTGTGCATTTCCTTTTCTAAATAAGAATGGCAATTAACACATGTACATGAAATAATAGAGACAATAGGTTTTTCCATCTTTTGCTCATGCTACTCCTGAGGTGATTTACCAACACTCTTGTTTAAGAAATTTTCAGTTTGTGACATGACAGCGGTGTGTGTGTGCGTGTGTGCGTGCGTGCGTGCGTGCGTGCGTGCGTGCGTGCGTGTATGTGTGTGTTGGAGAAAAGTTCTGCCTACGAGATTCTGGCTTGTGTTCATCTCATGATCTTTTCACCTTTGCCTCCTGAATGCTGTATTTATAAGTATGAACCTCTATGCTCAAGTGTTTGTCCTTTTTAAAAATTTTTAAAATTTTATTAATTTAATTACCTTACATTTCAGTTGTTGTCCCCTCACTTGTATTCTCCCATTCCTCCCTCCCTCCCTCTTTCACTCTATTCCCCTCCCTTAGGTCCGTGATGACAAAAGGTTATCTCCTCCCCCACCATAAGGTCACAGCCTATCAAGTCTCATCCTGATAGCCTGCTTATCCTTTCTCTGAGTGCCACCAGGTCTCCCCACCGCCCAACTTTTCAAGAGTATGTTTTTGCTGTTTGTTTTAGAAGCTGTGGTTTACTTTATTAACATTTTCTTGAGGAAGCTGGTTTGTACACTATTAATAAAGACAACTGTTAGATACAGAGTTACATGGCTTTAAGGAGCGTAGGCTTAAGGTCTCAGTGCAGACATTACGAAATCCCAGCCAGATCTCGTACTTACTTATTTTGTCCCGTCTCAGATTTGTTCAGGCGTGCTTGAGGTGCAGTCTGGCAGATAAATGCATAACGGACTGTAGCACTTCCATCCTTCTTTTTTTCCTGTGGACATCGTACTGTGAAGTTTGGTTGGCGTATGTGTGTTGGGTCAGGGGAGCGGGTCAGGGGAGCTGCTGATAATTTTACTGAAGGAACCCAGGCCTTGAGTCTCACTTGTGGGATAATGTGATTGACTCCAGCTTTCTGACCTCTGTCAGGGGACTGTTTCTTGTCAGCCAGCTGGAGGCCTTTGCTGAGCTTAGTACCTATGACACCCCCTAACTGAAGTCGTGACCCTGTCAGTAGGAAATTACGGATTTATTGAGTCTATTCAAACAGATCACATGATCGCAGTCCTTCTCTCAGCATCTCAGGTTAGGGTCTGGAACGCTTGTCCGGGGCATAAGCCAAGCTGCCAGAGTCGCACAAGGAAGGACGTGAAGTTTCAGCCCTTGTGTATCAAGGTTGAAGATAAAAACAGCCGGAAGTCTGGCTTGCAGTCACAGTCTACTTTATAGGTGCCCCTTTCAGTAGGTGTGTAAAATTTTTTTTAGGTTATCACTATTACAGGAGTGGCTAATTTTGAACTGCACACTTTCCATATACAGCTGCCTCCCAGTGCTTTCGTTTTCATCTTGGTTATGGGCACGAGGAATAAAAGTCATGACGATTTTTCTCCCACTGCCCATACACATGCAGGAATACATTGATTTTAAATTATACATCACCAATACCTAGTTTGGCTGAAGTAATAAATAAATTAGGGATAGTGGAGGGAACATAAAACAATCCGTAGTTTACCAACACTCCTGGGGATTTCCCTTTTTGGCCTAAGGGTTGAGAAAGTGTGCTCTATTTCTGTCTGTTCAAAAAAAGTAGTAGTGCCCTCTGCCTCTCCAGTTGGGTGACACAGCATGCTTCTCAGTGCTTCCAGTAGTCCACACTGATGCTGACTTTTTATATTCCAAGTATACATTATCGTGTATATATCCTTGTATGTGCTTATTTGTGAAATTTAAATATGAAAAATAGCATTTAACCAACTATGATATTATAAAGTAACATAATAGTAAATACATATAAATTAAATTAAATATAAAATGTTTCATTATGATGCTATTTTTATTAAATTCTATGAGAATTTTTATATGTGTACATGTCTTTTTTAAAATCATATTCACTCTTATTCTCCTTAGTCCACTCCTTCCCAACTTTGTTTTCTTTTTTTCTTTCTTAGAAATAACCCTTTGAGTCCAATTTCTACTTCCCTTATAGTTTTGGGTACAGGAACTCTGCTGGGATATGCTTCACCTAGCAAGGGTCATATCCTGAAAGAAAGCTGACTCTCTTTACCCCAGCAGCCATCAGTTGTCAATAGCTCCAGCTAGGGGTAGGGACAAAGGACCTCTGGCTCTTCTATGCTGGCAAGCTGTCTAACTTGATCTTGCCTAGGCAACCACAGCTGCTCCGAGTTCATGCAGGAGCACAGTGGTCCTCAAGTTCTGGCTCTTAATATCTGGCCATCTCCTTTCTTGAAGCAGTTCTTGAGCCTTGCATGGTGGGATACAGGCATCCTATTTGTGGCCAAGCCCTCTATAGATACTTACTCTCTTCATAAACTTCTCTGAGGCACCCTGAGTGCTGTACTCATCTTTGGGTTAGACATATGAATTAAGATTGTAGTTTGAATTATGTGCAATTAGAAAAATAATAGTAACTTTACTCCCAGGGCCCATGGGTTCCCTAACCATGGGGAAGATTAACTGTATCAGGCATACATTTTTTTCTTGTGAAATAAACCTTAAATTCAAGCAGAAAGTGTTTGGTTGCCCATATAACATTGCTGCCACTATTGTACCCATGGGTATACCTTGCCACACAGGTCATTATTGTAGCTCACAGGGTTCATAGTTGGGGAACACTATTGATTTTTCCCCTAAGCAGCCAACATAGAACCGTCTGGTGCTGTGAAAGCTAGCCAGCAGTGGTATGATACTATTTCTTTTTGAAAAGTGAAATGTAATTTTCACCTGTATTTCTCAGCAATTTTTCCCCTCAAAATTATTCTCCTGTGTATTCCTTTGCATTTTATGGTGCCCCTGCTCCCTGATGGAAGCTCTGTCAGACGACCTTGCTTAGAAACATTGTTTTCAGAGGGTATATAAAACTTTCTGACTTCAGAGCTAAGCTAGCACTGGTTTGTTTCTGACAGTGTGTAGGCCTTTCGTGAACTCTTCCCATTCCCTTCTCTTTCTTGCGTCACATGGATAACTAATCCCTTGTTCTGGTAGTCGCGCCACTTTCCATACAGATGGTACAGCACCATACTTCTAGAGAAGGTTTTAGATATTATGAGCAGAGTTTTAGCTTATGAGAGGAATCCTCAAAGCTTGAGACACTTTGCTCAGCAGACACATGCACGTCAGCAGCAGGGCGAGGATTAACATTTGTGCCTGCACTGCTAGTTTAGCTGAGTAAGTGAGAGTGTGCCATCTTAGCAGCCGTCTTAGCACTGAAACATGGCGAGAATGGGGCACCTGGTGGGCACCTTCTGTAGAATGAGCTGCATGTACACTACAGCGATACTAATATTCTCACAGTTCAGACAGTGCCCTTCTCTGCCTTTCCAGATACAGACCTTTGTCCTCCGCACCTTCATCCATATTTGATACTTGCTTTGTTTCTACAACCTGCAGCCATCCTTTGTGGTAAGAAAAGGTATCTGCTGTTTAGGCTTTCAGGCTGCTGTGGCCAAATACCATGAACAGGGTAACTGATAAGCAACTGGAATTTATTTCTCACAGCCCCAGAGGGTGAAGAGCACGAGCACCAGGTGTCTACAGATCTGTGTCCTCCAGACCTGTTTCCTGCTTCATGGGAGAACTACCTCATCATGTCCTCACGGGGCATGCGTGAGGCCTCTGAAGCCTCCTCTGTAAAGGCAGGGATCTCAGTCACGCCATCCAACCACCCCACAAAGACCTCACCTCCTGACACTATCACTTCAGAGGACAGAATTTCAACATTTTAAATTCTGAGCAGGCACATACTTACACCACAGTATCTGTCTGTCTGTCTATCTATCATCTATCTGTCTATCTATTTGTCTTTCTGTCTGTGTGTGCGTGCGTGCATGTGTGCCCTCTGAAGTACTCTGTGAGTTTTGTGTCACTTTAGAGAGTGTCATGTTCCTCCTTTGGGCTTGAGGGTACAGACTTGAAGGAAGGATGATACTAAGGATGAACCTGTGTGCAACTGACACTGTCCAGCCAGCATGGTCTTAAACTTTCAATGAGGTTACATCCTAGAACTACCTCTTTCTGGCTGTGTTCCCTTGGAAATATAAGCAACTGTATCTTCAGTGAGTAAAGACAGCTCTGAAAACCAACTGAGTTAATGTTTTAAAGCACTTGTGATGTGGGTTCTCGGTGGAGTGTGTGTGTTTCTTAGTCACCATTATCAACGTGTTAATAAGTGAATGACAAAATGCTAAGATACTTAGCTTAGCAGTTAACTTTCCTGAACATTGAAAATCATGTCCCTGTTATGAGAGTTAGTTGCTCTGCCTAACAGGTATCTGCATAACAGCCATGGCATTAATTGATGTTCAGAATAGAGCAAAGTGTGCTGGCCACTTGGTGTGAGAGACCTTCAGCATGATCACACTTTGGCTTTTAGGTGAACGTGTCAATTTTTCTCAGTGTTGGTCATTCATTTTTAGCATCTATAAGTTGTGACTATTAAGGACTGTTCTACCTACCCAGGGTGCCTTTTCTTGAGAATCAAATGAAGTAATGTGCATTAAAATCCTTTGTAAATTCTAAAGTGGTCGCAGTGTCACTGTTAATGATGGGGACTTGTTCATTTAGAGTACTTTGTGGCTCTTTGCATTTGGTTTAAATCTATGCTGGAAAAATGCCCACATGGAAATAATAGGAACATGAACACACACACACACACACACACACACACACACACACACACTGCCATTTGTATTTTTATCAGTTTGGCTTTTCTAAGAAAGTCAGAAAGAGGGGCAGCGTCAGAAAGGGAGGAAGAGAGAGGGGAGAGAAAGAGAGAGAGAAAGAGAGAGAGGGAGAGAGGGAGGGAGGGAGGGAGGGAGGGAGGGAGGGAAGGAGGGAGGAAGCACTCTTACCTTTATTTAAAATTTTCTTGTTAGAAGTGGCATACCTAGCATCTCTTCTAAGTCATCCTTGCTGCATATTTTCTCTATCTGTATAGACATTTCAGTTCAGGTAAGGTGTACCCCAATTCCCTACCACTAGTAATCACTTTTAATTTCCAATTCTATTTTTCAATTCATTCTTCCCTTACTCTCAGTCACATGTTGAACATCTTTGATAGATACGTTGTCTTGGATCTGTTCAATTTGGGGCTGTCCTCCCCCCGCCCCTTCGGTGTAGGAGGTAGATTGAAACAACGAGATAGGGTTCATGTAGCACAGGCTAGCCTTAAAATTGCTAAGTATCCTGGAATTACCTCAAAATGGATTATAAGGTGCTGGCAACAGGATTTAGGTCTTTAAGCATTCAAGGAAAGAACTTTGACAACTGAGCCAGGCCCTCGGCCCCCTCTTCTTACTTGGCATTTCCTCCCTCACCACCTAGACTTGAAGCTCAGGTGTTGAAGCAGGGCCCTCCGCTGTTTCTCTTGTCTTTTCTTGTTTAGGATTTAGGCTGTAATCAGACATAAAAATCTTTATCCGTCACTGGATTGAGATGGGCCGTGAGGCAAAGCCACGGTCTTTCTTTGACTCGGCCTCTTTGGAGGCTGTTTTGATTTGCTACTTAGTTCTTTCTCAGGATGGAGCTGCGTACTTGGTGAATTCTGTTCCCCCCTTGCCTCAGTATTCCCAGAATCCTACTGGACCAGTCAGTTGTGGTCCTTCTGGATTAGAGGGACACAGTATGGTGGATTTTCAAATACAAGTTTCCATCAGATGCTGCTGTCTGGGCAGACTGAGAGCCACTGTGGATCTGCACACACTCCTCTTTCATGTATGTTCAGAACTGCATGTAAAGTCGCTCTCACTTCCCTGGCTAACCCCTGAAAGATGGCTGGTACAATCAGAGCCAAATGTTCATCTCATTAGCTCAGTTGTGGCTAAATAGTGAGAAAGATGTATTAACTGAAATGTGATAAGCACAGCAGGTCTTCGTTGTTTTGCTACATTCAATTATTCCCTGTGCACTTGTGGTTATGTGCCCCATGTTATTTTTTTTTTTAAGATTTAGTTATTTATTATTACATATACAATGCTCTGCCTGAATGTACACCTGCAGGCCAGAAGAAGGCATTATATCACATTATAGATGGTTGTGAGGTACCATGTGGTTGGTGGGAATTGAACTCAAGACCCCTGGAAGAGCAGTCAGTGTTCTTAACCTCTGAGCCATCTCTCTAGCCCCTCCTGTGTTATATTTTTATGTGGGGAAATCTTTCTCAGTAGGATGCTATTGCCCTTTGCTCCCCATGGGCTATTTAATACCTGTGGCCCTTTAACTTGTATTTGGCCATGGATGGGAGTATTTCCTCAACTGAAATAAATCAGTAGGTGGGACAAACGGTGCTATATGGTTGTCCTTTATTCCTCCATTTAGTTAACTAAGACGGCAATAGGTTCATGGTATTCTGATGCAGGCTATAATCTCAAGAATCCTGCCCTGAACACAATTCCTGAGTAGCCTGGAACCTCTTTTTACTTCCTCTTTTTTATTGTGTTCCTGCTAGGGCACCCAAGTAGCTGTCTGATTGTGACCCTACTTTGACGAGAGTTTCTTTTAGCACCTTCATTTATTCTGGCCCTGGGCGGATCTCCATGCGGGTGAGAGCCTGCTTGGCTCACTATTGTGCTCAGTAGTGTTCTCTTCTTTGTCTTTCTGCCTCTCCTTAGAATAGTGTGGTGTCTTCTAGAAGTTTCTGGCTGTAATTGGGACTGGTCTGCCACATCTGACCAAGGGCAGATGGAAGAGTGGCCCTTTTGTTATTTGTGGGCTCTTTAGAATATAAGACAGTAATGACACTTTTTCTCCTTCTGGATTTGGGACCTCGTTTCCAAATTCTTGAAAAGAAGCGACAGTTCACCTTTGAGCTTTTTTGTTTGTTTGCTTGCTTTTTTGTATTTTTTGAGACAGGCTTTCTCTGGTCAGCCCTGGCTGTCCAGGAGTGGCCTCGAACTCACAGAGAGCCACCTGCCTCTGTCTCCCAACCCTGAGCGCTGGGATTACAGTCATGCACCACCACAGTATTTCCCGTCTTAAGGTTCATTTCCTAAAGTAGATACATAAGTGTATGCTATTGACATGGAAGTCACAAAGGAGAAGGCTGGTCTTACCCCTATTCTTACACTGATTTTCCAAAGCCTTCTAGAGTTTGGGTCTCTTATATACTGGTCCTCTCCTTCCTGTCCCTGCATAACTGTAAATTGGTCTAATCTGGTGAAGAATAAAGAGATTAGTTCTTTCTCTGTGAATGTTCTTCTGCTATGTGGATCCTCAATGCTTTTCAAAAGAGCTCACAGAAGACCAGAAATGCAGAATTGCAAGACGCAAATGTTGATTATTGTTTTGCATTTTACATCAGGAATCTCAAACTGACTCTCCAAAGAGAAATGCCCTGATTTCAAGTAATATAGTTTTTATTTTCACCACCAGGAGTATAGCTGGATTCTGTAATTTAATCGAGCTTCTTACACAGAATCTAGGGAGAAAACATGTTGGAACTGGATATAAAATTGGGGTATCAATAATCCTGAGTTGTAGTGTAACTTTCATGCAGTTTAATTTGTCATCCATAAAATTGGGATGGCGTCCAAACCTGGAAAGTAATATTTGACAGTAATAGCAAGCCACACAGCATTGCCTGATCCACACAGAGCACGCTTGATCGCTTCTGTCATTTGCACATGTGGACAAACTCATCTCAGGCTGAGTAACTTCAGGTATTGGATCCAGGACTTAGTCAAGTCAAGTGACTCTTGCTTTTTGGTGCCATGAAATAATTAGTTCATCTAAGGGCCTTACTTGAAACTGTCCTTGAAAGTAGACTTGACTGTCAGGAATTTTTAGTATTTTATTTAGAGATTTTCAGTGGCAAATAAGTTGCTTCTTTTCCTTGTTGACTTCACTATAATTAATGTACTTATAAATGCTATTCCACATGCTTGAAGACATTTGTATTTCAGAAGGTTCTTGTTCTGTGAGGTAGCCAATTGCTCTATGTACTTATTTGTTAATTCTGACCAAGTTAAATTTCAGAGACTTGACATAGTGATGGATCAAGAGGGAGAAAACAGGAGGTTGTTGCTAGCCAATGTGAGATGAAATACCAAGTAGTGATGCCGGCCTGCTAATAGAAAGAAAGATGGAAAAGCCAGCGGAGGTACATCAGTTTGGTAATTTTGGTGAAAATATATTTCACAGGATTTTAGAAGATTTTACAATTAAATGGTAAACACTTTTGTAAATGCCTTTAGTGTAACCTAGTCCCCGCCTCCAGTGACCTTCAGTGTTTCAGATAGCATGCACTGCTACCAGTCTTCATCCAACCTGTCTTCCTATTGGCTAACCTCTTTTACTTTCCCTTCTTACTTGCAGACTTAGAGGACACACTCGCTGAAGCTTACTGGCATATTAGGAAATTTCCAGATAAGCCATTTTTCTCCACTTTCACTTCCATCCTTCTTTCTAGTCATTGCCTTTTCCTCCTCCTCCTTCTCCTCCTCTTCCTCCTCCTCCTCCTCCTCCTCTTCCTCCTCCTCCTGTGTCCAACTCCTGCTTCTACTCTCCTGTGAACCACTGCTCTGCATGGTCCACAGAGTGAGACTGTTCAGATATCATTCAGATCACATCACTCTTCTGATATAAGCCTGTACTGTGACATTGACAACATGAAGCTATTTTTAAAAATAAAAATGAAACTTTGTTTTTCATCTTTGTGTATGTGTGTCTGTGTGTGTGTGTGTGCATGTGCAGGCCCATGTTACTGTTTAAGTACAGTTGTGTCTACATCTCCCATCTCGCCATAGGGCACTAGGGTTACAGATGTGTGTTACTGTGTCAGCCGTATGTAGATTCTGGGGATTCCGTTGTAGGTTCTTAGGCTTCCACAGTGCTTTTCCCACTGATGTACCACCCAGGCCGGGTCAAACGGCTTTTTGAGGAGGCCATGTCACCAAATATAAAGCACAGAGGATATTGACATACTCTGTAGCTTTTCTAAATGGCATCAATACTATATTGATCTATATTTGTGCAAATTTCATATACAGCCACCAATAAATGGTAAAATTGTTTCTTCCTGTCTCTGAATCTTTCCCACACCAGTTTCTGTCCAGGTTACTACTGTTCTAAGGCTCTGTAAAGTTGACTTCCTTGAGTGAAATGACATCCTTATTCATTGATTGTGCCTACATGTGACACAGAGAATGAAAGGCGTTGCATGAACGAGTCCTTTTCCTTTTTAACTTTGTTGTAAGCTATATCTGCTACTGCTGAAAAGTAACGTCACTAAAAAGTGTAGAATCTTTTCCTGTTTGTTTGATTTTTTTTTTCCAAGACAGGCTTTCTCTGTGTAACTAAGCCCCACCTGTCCTGGATTTGCTTTGTAAACCAGGCTGACCACAAGCTCACAGAGATCTGCCTGCCTCTGCCTCCTTCTGAGTGCTGGCATTAAAGGTATGCGCCACCATACCTGGCTTGAAAGTTTACAATCTTTTCCGGAGGATATGATTTTCACCTAAATGAATGCATAGTAAAAACGCACTGAGTCTTTTTTCAAAAATGTACTTCCAAGTTTTCTTTCCTTCTTTCCCTTTTCCAGAATCTATTTGGAAATGCCTGCTTTATTTTGATGGAAAGAGAGAGAATTCAAACTTTTGTGAACAGAGTTCTTGTCCTTCTTGACCTAACCATTGCAAGTTTGTCTCAAATAATGAAACCACTGCAGAAATATGCCCAAACTGATAGTAAGCTACTGACATTCTTGTTTTCCTCCCTAGAGATGGTCTTGGTCAGGAGTATGCCTCTGAGTCTCTTACCTGTGTGGACTCATTAGCTAATGTAACAGTAACACATAGTGTTTCAGTTTCTTCAATGAGTTCTTGCAGAGCTTTCCTCTCTGTATAGGTTATCGCAAGCTATCCAGTTCTGACAGATGCTTACACCTTAGTTTTCCTGCTGTGGTGTCTGTTGTGATGATTGCTGTTCTCGGCAGTGTTGCTGCAATTGTAAAGAGAATCTCGTGATGGGAGATCAGCTCATAGGTTGGAGCCTGGAACCCTGAGCTGCCATGTCCACTTACCCCAGGCTGCCACACAGATGTTCTCTCTTCACTTGCTCCACCATGTGAGATCCTGTTAGAAGCCATGCGTCAGTCCAGACTTTCACTGTCTTTATCCTCAAACACAGGCTTACCTATGGCCATCCCGGCTTCCCCTCTTGCCCTCCTCCATAGGCTGTTCTGGCAGTGCACTGGTCTCTAAATGTGCCTTAGTTTTTAGGGTTTGGAATACTCCCCCAAGTCCTTCAGTGTTTTCACAGACTTGTCATCAAATACGAACTTCTTGTGATCTGACTCCAGGCAGTGCCACGCATGTAGGCTGGTGGCCATTGTCTGTGCATCCTATTCTGTCTTTGGATGTTATAATGCCATGGCATCATCCTGCTTTTGCCTGGAATGATGTCCTTCCCATAGGCAGGTCTCTCTGTTCCTGTGCTGCCTTTTAGAGACCTGCATCCTTACCCTGGCTCCCCACGGCTCCTGTAGCTCCTTCTCCGTGAGGTGGATTTTCTGTGATTCCCTGCAGTAAGATGCTTTTTATGAAGCATCATTTTTTTCTCATGTTATTAGTCTCTTGTACATACTATATGCTCAGTATAAATAGTTGTCTTATATGCAGGTATAAATGCTGTGCCAAAATGTCACTAGACAAACTCAGGTTTCACTTCCATATCTACCTTTTTTACTTTTTACAGACCCCTGTGGTTTTTATTGTCAGTAATCTCTGGTTGTGAACATGGGGATTTTCAGAAGAAGCTGAAGACCCGCTATTAGCTAATTAGTCTATGCATCAATAGCCTTGAGAGTTCATTGAGATATTTTGACCTTTTTAGCATAGTCAAATGGAGGTTGTAATTATTACCTTGTTTTACCTTGTTATTTATCAATCTTTATTATAAATATTTCAAATGTTTTCACAGAACCCACTTTTATCTTACAGAAAGAAAATAAAAACAGCATCGTGCTTTAAAATTCTTTTTAAAAAATAAAATTGAGCCGGATGGTGATGGTGCATGCCTTTAATCCCAGCACTCGGGAGGCAGAGGCAGGAGGATCTATATGAGTTTGAAGCCAGTGTAGTCTTTAGGGCGAGTTTCAGGACAGTCAGGGCTACACAGAGAAACCATGTCTCAAAAACCAAAATAAAGAAATAAATATTGAACTCTTTAGTTTTAAGGAAATGGTTGTATTTTCCACTACTCCTTACTTGCATGTGAGTTCTCAGAGAATGATGTTTAAATAATTCTTAGTCCTAATTGATTTCTAGGGAAAGCATATTCTGGTTATTATTCTCTGCCATAAGGTCTTTTATGAGTTTGTGACCAGTTAAATGTAAATCTGTCTGCAGGTCAGACAGTCTCCCAGTTCTGAGAGTTGGAACTTTGAATCAGGTTAGTACAGTAAACTGTGTTGGTTTTTTGTTTGATTGTTTTGATGATCTTCAGTATAGAGACCATTAAAGATGAAATTAACACTGCCTTATCTGTAAGAACTAAATTAAACTTTTTTTAAAAATTGAAGTAAGTGAAAAGCTGGCATTTTATTACCCACACTTCACCCTGTTTATCTTAACTTAATTCACAATTTTAAATAAATCTTAACTTAAATCTTAACTTAATTCACAAATTTAAATAAATCTTTTATTGAAATTTTAGGTATTTATTTTAGGAATTTACTTTATTTTTCAATTTGAGGTTTGGAAGATTAGTAAAGTTGATGGGCATAGTGGCACATGCCTTTATTCACTCTGGAGCCAGATGCAAGTTTGAGGCCAACCTGTTTTACGAAGAGAGGTTCAGGACAGCCAGAGCTATAGATCGAGACCTTACCTCTCTCTACCATGTCCCTACCCCACCCTACCCGTGTGTGTGTGTGTGTGTGTGTGTGTGTGTGTGTGTGTGTGTATTATAAGCAAACTAGACCCTTAGTCTGATATATAGTAATACATGTAATATATGTGTAGACTAATGCTGGTGTGCCATCCAAACCTCCGTGCTTATAATCCATAGCAGATGGGCAGTATTTGTTTCCTTACAGAATGGCTAAAACCCATGGGTGGGTAAGTGTGTTGTTAGATGTTTAGGTTTTGCTGAGGAGATTTTGGTCCGTCAGTCTCCTGTTTGCTGCGGCACTGACCTTTTTCGGCTGCAGCTCAATCACATCCTCTCATTTGTAAACCCATCAAAGGCTTTACTGTACTGTCAGGCAAGAGGAAAGACTGGGACTCCTGCCTGCAAGTCTCTGTACAGTAAGGGCTCATCCTCCTGACACGCTGTCCTTTGTTAACTATCCCATTTGTGCTAATTGCTATGAGGTTGCCTGTTGTCAGTCTTGCAAATGGGCCCCATTTTGATAGGTAATGCAACCCCTTTCTCTGCTTTATGTTTTAAATGTCTGCTCTGGACTCATTTGCAGTCATTGTTTTCCAAGTGGAAAATAGTTAGCCTGCTCTCTCCCTGGTTCCACAGCACTGCTCACCTCTCTCGTAGATGGTTACCTTCAAGAACCAGTAGTGGCTCTGATGTTTATTCTTTGCATTCCTAGTGCCTGCAATATGTAGTTTCTGGTCACTGTGACCTGCTGCTCTCAGGACTTTTCTTTGACAAGGGACTGGTGTAAGGTCACTATCTCTGAAGCCTTTTGGTTCCTGTTAGGGGGACACGTTTTCTCACTCCTTTGAACTCTGTATTATCTCTCTGATCTCGTTTTAGCACAAACCATTATCTTTGAGATTTCAGAATATATTGTCTCTTCTGACATGTTGTGTCCCTTTCGGGCACAGGAATCAAATATGAGATAACTCTTGTTATGAAATACTAGTTATTAAAATTTTAGAATTTGTGAATTTTAATACACAGGCTATTATTATAGGCCCATATTTTTTATTTAGTTGGGTATCTGATGACTATGCGCCATAAACCCATCTACTACACATTGCTGTTTCAGGGTAAGAAAACAGTTCCGAAGTAAGCCGGGTGTGTCTTTGGACCACTTCTGCCAGCTACAGGACTAAGACTGCAAGTTCTCACTCAGCTTTTCCTCATCTGACTGGAGAGCAGTCTAGATGGGGTGCTGCAGTCCCTGTGTGGCCATCGTTGGAGGAGTAACAAGCACGCCCACCGCTGGGCATCACTCGCATCCTTTCTGAGCAGTCCCCAGGTGTCCTATTGAGTGTAGGTCAGGAGTACATCTTGAGAGCATTTGACCTGTTTTCTCACAGAGGTTTTCTGCCTTCAGCATCTATTCAGTTTATTACTACCTTCCTATATGCAGGATCAGTGTAAAGGTGCAGTAGGTTAAATATCTCCTGAAGATCCTGGGAAAAACCTTTGATCCCCACAGACTAGAATCCTTTGAAAGGCAATTCATCTCTCTGAGGTCCTAGAAAGCAGTTAGGCATGCTTCTATTCTTTATACACACCATTAAAACAGGCACATAGTCGCTGTGATGTCTCACTTTCCCTCACGTCTGTGTAAATGCTACCAATCACATTAAAGCTTTGCGTTCCTCCCCTCTTCCACCCACCAGATTCATTCTCTCTCTCCATGTCACTTTTACTCAATGACCTTTGTTTTATGTAGCTTTTAAAACGAATCTATAAATCAGTCTTATTCTAATAGTTTTTTTTTTTAAGTCTTGGTAGTTGTATCAGCAGAGCTAAGGTGTATTTTCCCTTCAGTATTGTAATTTCTTAAATTTTCTGCCACACATAGCTCAACTATTGGTTGTAATAGGCTAATTTTATTCTTCAGAAAGAACACTGGTTTTGTGCATCCTTACCTTCTTGTTTGGAGGGCAGTTTGCTGTAACTTCATGCCTCTGGATACTGTAAATAGCAATATTTCCTTTTACTTTAAAATGCATTTATTTCTAAGATTAAGAGTTAGGATTTGCTCCATTGGAAGGCTATCAGCATGCTGCTAAGAAATTAATTTAATCTTAATAACAACTGTTATACCTTCATGAGTTTACCAAGATACTATTTGTCTTTTGTAACAGAGTCTCTCTCACTATATAACCCTGGCTGTCCTGGAACTTTCAATGTAGACCAGGCTGGCCTCAAACTCACAGAGATCTGCCTGCTTTTGCCTCTTAATGCTGGGACTAAAGGCATGCACCACCATGCCCGGCTTCCAAGATTCTTAAATCTTAATTCTATGTTTTGCTGATTTAGAACACATGAGTCTATACAATATTTACTTCTATATTTTGCGGAGGAGGAAGTAGACCATGTGCTTTTAGTTTATTCATATCAAATGGCTTATTCTTTAAACAGTGGTGCAAATCTGCACGTGTCCTTTGGGTCTTATCCCTCATGCTTTTCAAGGATAAGGTCCCCAAGAGCTTCTCATTAGTTTCTTCTTCGAAAAATAGCCGAAGAATGAGTTGTTTGGTGCTTCTTACAGTTTTAGATTTGAGTGGTCTTTGGTTAACTTTAAATTCCCGCATTATGATTATTTTTTATATAACTTAATTTTAATTATTTATTAATTGTTGTCAAGGATACCACTTCCCTTAACAGTTTGACTTTAAGAATAAAGTAGAAAGAATTCATAGTCTTTCTATCCCTGAGTTCAACTAGGAATGCATAAACTAGTTATTCTTTGATCTCTGTAAGCGCCATCCCTACTGGAACCATAACTTAATTCTAATGAAGTACAACTGACAGTGCTGTGGATATTATTTAATTCTTAGATAATTGTTGTATTATATTCTTTACATCTATTTTTTTCCCCACAGCGTCTCACTACGCAGACCTGTCTAGCCTCAGGCTTGTGGGAGTTGCTCCCTTGCCTCTGTCCTGCCTGGTGCTGCTGTGCATCACCACGCCAAGCTGATAGCTGGTTGATAAAACAACTGATGATTAATAAGCTTGAATCTGTGATGTGATAGGATAAGTTAAATTTCGGTGTTATCGAACCCTGGTGCCCCATATTTGATCACGTCCCCTGGATGGGGAGGCCTGGTGGCACTCAGAGGAAGGATAGCAGGCTACCAAGAAGAGACTTGATACCCTCTGAGCGTATACAGGGGGAGGAAGTCCCCCTCAGTCACAGTCATATGGGAGGGGAGTAAGGGGGGAAATGGGAGGGAGGGAGGAATGGGAAGACACAAGCGATGGGATAACTATTGAGATGTAAAAATGAATGAATTAATAAAAAACGTTTTGGTGTTATCTGTTCAGTTACAGTTAATTATCTAGTTGACTTAAAGCTTACTTTTCCTCCAAATGGACGTAATACAATGGATTCCATATACAAACAGATATTTACTGGGATAGCACAAGGTGGGCCCTCAGTTTATTTCCTAATTGAATCATGTGATTCTAAATTGAAGCCCATGAGAATCCCTTAAATTTGGCAGGCAGCAGACTTGACGTGGTAGCATGGTAGCGCAAAAAAATTTTTTTTCAGGTATAGTTGTGTGAGCACAGTGATGTACTTCTGCTGTGTGTAAGATTGGACTGTTGGTGCTAAAATTTAAAAGGTTCTGCTTATAGATTGTAGGAAGACAAATGATGCATCTCTGGAAGTGAGGGAAAATAGTACTGTAATTCAGTGTCATGGTGATAGAAATAGAAACCTTAGCCAGTCATCTTTTATTTTTAGCTCAGACAAGTACCTATAAAATACAGCCCAGATGGGGAAGCTATGATAGTAAAGATACAGAAATGACATTTTGCTGATGAATTTTCTCCTACCCTTTACTTCCCACTTTTATTTTTATATAAAATCTTTTATG
>OU015750.1:82391251-82401761 GCA_907169655.1 Acomys percivali
TGTGTGTGTGTGTGTGTGTGTGTGTGTGTGTGTGTGTGTGTGTGTGTCCCCAAGTAGTTATGTGTAGGTGGGCGTGTACACGTATTAGGAAGGTAGAGGTAGACACGGCATGTCTTCTTTAGTTGCTCTCGGCACTGTTTTGAAATGAAGTCTCCCTTGAACCTGGGGACTTTCACAGTAGGCCAGTGAGCGCCCGCCTTCTCCTCTTCCGTGCTAGACATGTGTGTGTTGCCACAGCCTGCTTTATGTTGGTGCGGGGGCTTCACACTCAGCTTCCCAGGCAAGCGCTTCACCAACTGTGACCCTCTGAGTCTGTTTCTCTGCAGTCCCAGTAAGGAGAGGAATTTAATTAGTTGATAATTTTAAATTCCTGGTGAGGCTCGTAGATTTGTGAAAGATAGACCATCAAAGGTGAAGTTAGCTTCTTGAACGTGGACGTCAGGGTTTATTTTTGCTCTGTCCTTCGGATCAGTGGAATTAGTTTTAAGGGACTTAACTACCCTCCTTGGGTTTAGGGACGATCATCATGGTGTATTAGCAGGAAAAGCAAACACAGTGCAATGTCTCCGATGATTGCTCCAGGTGTCACAGGTGTCACCTGGTTCCTGTACCCGGCCAAGGAGATGTCACCACAGATGTGCACCTTAGTGCTTCAATGCACTTATCAGTACTTTCGTAATTTATTTGATTTGCAGTTATTACAACACTCTCTCTTTGGCTCAAATTTGAAAAGGAAAAAAGGCTCCCTTTTTTTTTGTCTCCTCAGCCGAGTGCTTCCTATGTACAGATATTGACAGATATTGGGAATTAGAATAGGTTGTCTCAGGGAACATATTGTACACTGTACAGTCTGTCTTTTGGACTGAGCCATTTTCTCATATCTCTAAGTCGGCTAAAGTGTTTTAAGAAATGATTTCAGACTTATTTTCTAATCACTTTGCTTCTTTTAAAAAAAAAAAGAATTATGTTGGTTGATATCTGGTCTTAGCTGAGAGACCGATAGTCTGTTCGTGGAGAACCAGAAATGGTTCTGCAGCCTGCCACTGGTTTGACGCCCCAGGATTTAATGTGACATTGGAATAAAACCGGTTTTGTATCCACAGACACCAGCTGCCTTGTGGCAACAAAGTCAGCTCGGGCTGTGCTGGTCTGAGTAGGCTGCAGTGAGTACTCCGCTCTTGTCCTGTTGTTTTCTCTTCTCTGAATTGGCTCATTTCATTATGGTTTCCTCAGTTCTTTCTGCTGTTTTCAAGCATCCATGATAGAAATGCTATCTGGAAGTTTTGCTCTGTTTTCTTCACTCTTCCCCTCCTTAGACTCTTTGTCTGGAATGTGATTTTGTGTTTGTTTCCAGCTTTGACATTGACATTGTATGGATCTGCAGCAATGCACAATTTCACCTTGCTACTTTTTTCAACAAAGCCACACAAATTCTCTTAATTTTTCTAGTTTCCTGTCTGTTTGTTTGGTTTTGGTCTTCAGGGACAAGGTTTTTCTGTGTAACCTTAGCTGTCCTGAACTCACTTTGTAGACCAGGCTGGCCTCAAACTCACAGAGATCTGCCTGCCACATCCTCCCTGAGTGCTGGGATTAAAAGCAGGCGCCACCTCACTTGACTTCTAAAATTATTTTTTACATTCAAAAAGATACTCAAATATACTATTTACTTAGTATAGTGACGCTTTCATAGAAAATGTGTTTAACCTTTGTCACTTCTTGAGACAGAGTTTCATTATATTGCCACACCTGGCCTAAAACTCACTATTGTGGATAAGGCTAACCTTGAACACACTGAAATTTGCCTTCCTCTGCTTCCTGATTGGCAGGGTTAAAGGCATGCATAGCCTGCCAGGCTTGTTTTACCTTTGTGTATGTGTGTGGACCACATATATACTGGTTTCCAAAGAGGACAGAAGAGGGCATCAGATTCTCTGGGATTGGAGTTACAGATAGGTGTTTATCTGCTGTATATGTCCTGGAAATTGAACCCAGGTTCTCAGGAAGAACAATAAGTGTTGCTAACCACTGAGCAAGCCAGCCATCCAGCCCCTGTAGTGGTAATATGTAGCAATTAACCACAGAAGACTGACTGGTCCTTAAGTATATATGAATTAATAAAATAAATCAATTATTACTTCAAACACTATTCATCCTTTGCCAAAAGCAGTCAAAACACAAGTAAACAGGAAGAATTGTGACTCCACAGTGAACTCATCTACTTAATCATTCACAAAGATGTTAAGTTGTTTCTATTTATGGTAGATAATAACATGTGAGAGTATAGGAGACCATGGCTGAATTCTAACCTCATTCCTACCCTTTCTAACCTCTTCGATTGTGACAGTCTTAGATTTCAATGGTTGTCTGGGCCTTTATTTTCTTATCTATAAAAAGAGATGTTTGGTGGAGACTAAAATCCTTTCCAGTAATAAAATGTTCAATTAAGCCTTTATATTATTTGTGATGGTCTGAAACATGGCCTTGATAACCTTCTTTTGTTTGATGGGATGATGTAAAATTCTTGTGCTATTCATTTCATGTGAAAAGAAATGGTCTCTTAAATTAACTTTCATTTGTGAGAGCAAGTGCTGAAAATGTCTGCCCAGAGTCCCAAGAGTGAGTGTTCTTGGATCAACTCAGCTGTACGTTGCCGCATTCTCTCACAGAGGAAGTGCAGTAGTAAGGGCAGCTGTGCCCTGCCTTGGGGGCAGCGGAGTAGTAAGCCTTGGCCAGCCATCTAGGTGCCCTCAACGTTTAGATCGCTTTGTGGAGTTTCAATTAGCAAGACGTCTCAATATGGATTAACGTAATAAGCTATGACAGCTTTCGGTTCTGTTTGTCCAATATTTAATTTTAAAAGAAAAACAACACGCTGCAACTCTCCCTGGGAGGTGTGTGACTCCATACCCCACTGTGGTTGTTCTTTCTGGAGTTCCTCCTCCACTTGCAGCGTCCAGGTTGTGGTGCTTATTTCCACATCTTCACTGTCTGAGTGCGTTCCTGTTAGGTGAGTGGAGACGTAGCTGATCGAGACCGCAAATGTGCTATGAGACATTAGCGTCTCTTGGCTCTTGTCATGGTGTTCATAGAAACTCAGGTAAATGTGACTCTATGGGGTTATTTAGCTGATGTCTGAAGATAGTTCTTCATTCTAGAAATATAGAAAATGATGAAAATGCGCAGTTCAAAGTGGCCTCCTTGCCCACACTGTGTGAACTCAGTGTCCATGTGTAGCATGGGCCACTTTCAGAAGTGCTCGACAGCCAACAGACTAGAAATATAGTGAAATTATGAGGCTTTCTGGGAGACAGCTTGAAAAATATGTGTTATGCACATTGTCTTGTGGTATGAGATATATCTTAAGATAAAGTAAAGGAGACTTAGGATAACAACTTAGTCCATGTAAAAAAGCACTTTCCTCTCCTTTCACAAAACCCAGTGAAGTCACACGGATTCTAGGCTTAAATGCTTAACAGTTTTGGCAAGTTAACATTAACTTTTTGTACATAAACATGTTTTTCATTTCTCTACACTCTTTAGGCTTCTGATTCTATTTCTTTTTCTTTTTTTTTTTTTTGATAGGGTTTGGTATTTCTTTTTTTTTTTTAATTTATTCATATTACATCTCAATGGTTATCCCATCCCTTGTATCCTTCCATTCCTCCCTCCCTCCCATTTTCCCCTTACTCCCCTCCCCTATGACTGTGACTGAGGGGGACCTCCTCTCCCTGTTTATGCTCATAGGGTATCAAGTCTCTTCTTGGTAACCTGCTATCCTTCCTCTGAGTGCCACAAGGTCTCCCCATCCAGGGGACGTGGTCAAATATGGGGCACCAGAGTTCCTGTGAAAGTCAGACCCCACTCTCCACTCAACTGTGGAGAATGTCCTGTGCATTGGCTAGATCTGGGTAGGGGTTTGAAGTTTACTGCATGTATTGTCCTTGGCTGGTGCCATAGTTTGAGCGGGACCCCTGGGCCCAGATCTGCCCATCATTATGTTATTGTAGGTTTCTATTTCTAAGGAACTCTAATTCTAGAAACCTGGTAGTCTACAGTATAAGGCTTATGACTAAGCTCAGGTCACAAGAATTGAGAACACCAGCAGAATATTACACATATACTGAAATATTTGTAAAACATTTGCCTATATTTATGACACAAGACAGATAAAGTTCGTACAGGAAAGCAGTATGAGGTCACATCTTTTATATACACTAATGTTCATGTTCCTTCTTTTTGTTATCTTTCTAAAAATATGAATAGGAGTTAACGTGATTGAGGATGAAATGAATAGGACTTGGACTTAGATAGCTCAGTTGGTAGAGTGTTTGCCTAGCGCACACAAGACCCTGGGTTTGATCCCCAGTGATACATAGGCCAGGCATGGCGCACACCTGCAGTCTCAGTGCTCAGTAAGTGAAGGCAGGAGGATTAGAGGGTTCATGTCAATCTAGGCAGGTATGAGGCCAGCCTGGCATATATGTCACTAATCTCCAAAGAGTAAATGGTTAAATTTATAAGCCATTGACCAATATGTTGCAGCTGTATCTTTCTAAATATTGACTCAAAAATATTACGACAGCTCTTAGTTAAGACATTAAGAGTGTCTATAACATGTTTATTTATAATAATTTAGAGTTTAAGATCTTAAAGGGTTCTTAACAGTAGAATGAATTAAGAGGTTAGTTTCCATTCAAGCAAAAGGATACTGTTTTAGTTCTTATAAAAAATTGAACTACTGGTGTATGCAACAGTGCACACATGAATCTCAATACCATCCATGTATTTTAGGTAGGAAGAAGACTAAAAAATAACTCAGTACGTATGATCTCCTTTGTATTAAGTTTATAATTCAGAAAATGAGAAATTAAAATAGTGGCCTTTTCATGATTTTTTATTTTTACATTTACTGATTTTATATATGTGCTTGTTTTGTCTGTATGTAGTAATGCACACCATGTTTATGCCTTCTTCCCATGGAGATCAGAAGAGGGCGTTGTGTCCCCTAGAATTGTTGTAAGAGATGGTTGTGCATCACATTCTTGGTGCTGGGAACCGAGTTCAGGTCCCTTGTGAGAACAACCATTGTCCTTACCTGCTGAGCCATTTCTCCATCCCAAATACTTGTTTTGTGTAGGAGATGAGGATTGGACTAGGACTGAGAAACTGTCTGGGGTGCCACAGACATCACAGAACTTAAGGAACATTGGGCCCGTTGGCATGTACCTGTAATTCCAAAGTTCAATTCTGCATGTATACATTTTAAATAAAATGAGAACGGGGGACAAATGAACATACCACACTTGATTTTCTTCCTTCCTTCCTTCCTTCCTTCCTTCCTTCCTTCCTTCCTTCCTTTCCTATTAATTATTCACTTTACATCCTGACTGTAGCCCAGCCCTTCTTTCCTTCCAGTCCCACCCTCCCATCCTCTTCCCCCATCCCAGTCTCCTAGTCCTCAGAAAGGGGAAACCCTCCTCCCTTACCAACTGATCCCAGAGTACCAAGTCTCATTAGGACTGCCTGCATCATCTTCTTCTGTGGCCTGGCAAGGCTACTCCACTGTAGGGAAGTGATCTAGACTTGCTTTTCTATTGACTCAACTTAGTGACAGAAGTAATCATTGTATAGATGGCAGTGACCCACACACATTTTGGATGTCTTTGTAAATTCTGTCACCTAAAATGATTTGATTAGGTGCCAAGGTAGTTTGTAACCATTAGTCTCTGTAAAACATTAAAAAAAAAAAAAAAAAAAAAAAAAGGTTGCCCTTGGTGTTCTGAGAATACCTTGTAACTTAGGGACAGAGGAGGGCTGAAATGGGTCATACTGTAATGAATAAGTGTCTGCTCTTTCATGAAGGTTCAGTAGAAGTGGACAGCTGCATGGCAAATCAAACAGAGCCCATTGCTGGAACATCTGTCAGACCATATGCTTTGGCTTCAGGTTCTGTGTAAAACCTAAAATGCTAATGACTCCATCTATCATCCAGAGCTTGGCAGGCATGCATCACTGAACTGGGCAGAGAAATTCAACATTGGATTTATTGAATGGAGTGAGATGCGTAGGTAGGTTTGGTGGCACCATTTGTTTTGGTGAGTTGAAATGAGACTGTGTAGTGTGTTCCTGGTAATCTTATGCACACTGCAGCCAGAGCCATGGCAATTGGGCCAATCTGTCAGTAATCGCCCCAGGCACTGGCCTGGTGCCTCTTCAGTGGACCTGCCAAAGTTAGAGAGTCTGCCACCGCTTTGCCCTTGGTGAGGCACATTGCTGCTAATGTAGTGTGATACAGTGAGTTTCTCAGCCAAAGGAAATGTCATTCCTTATGGAGCAACAGATAATTTAGGCAATGGCTTGAAAGTAGTAATTGGAGAGTGAAATTAGTAAAATGAGATGCAAATTGCTTTGAAAAAACAACCAGAGAGAAGCTGACCTCTTCAAGTCCCAGCGGTTGCCAGCTGTGAGTCCATAAAAAGTGGTAGATCTGAAACTTCTGGTCACATGGTACTTAATCTGTTCAGTTGCCCAACCGAGTACCTTGACTACACTTGAACATCTACATATAAATGAAAACATGAAACATGAGTTTCAGAAAATTGAGGTGTCAAAGTAAAAAATCTTCACCTGAGCAAATGCACCCCTGCCCTATCCAAATGCCACTTTGCCTTCAGCAGCTCCCAAAGGTCTGACACAAAAGCATCATTGAAGGCTCATTCGCTGGGATTTGTAGCATACTGTATTTCTAAGGGTTTTACTGTTCATGATAGATACTATTTTCTTGAATTTTTGGATTCATTATAATGAGGAAAAGAAAGTTTTCTGAAGATATTAATCTATATCTTGATAAGACAGTTTATATTAGAAAATTCATCAAAAAATAACCTTGAGGGTATTTTTCTTTTTTTAATTATGTTTCTTCTTTTAAACATATAAATTCATATTATTACACATGAATAAAATGAACTACATATAACAGGAAGAACCACAAGACAATGAGGAATTATGTAAATGTTGCATTCATAGTGATTTGGCTATTTGTATTTGGCAAACTTGAAGTAAACATTTTTCCTATTTTGTTGGGTCTAAATTTCTAAATGAAAATCAATATCTATCATATCTCATCCCTATTAACTTAAAACAACTATCTTGATCTAAAAGCATCTTAACCCCTAACCAACCAAGTAAGACTAAACTATCTGGTCTTCAACCCCATCAGAGACTGGAGAAGGAATAAAACTTAAATATGTAAGTGAACTGGAAGTGCAGGCTAGCAGCTTCCAAAATGAAGAAATGACTGAGCCAGTTTACTACCTGAACAGTCACCTAGTTTATATTAGAAAATACATTGAAAAATAACTTCGAGGGTATGTTTCAATCCTAACCTGACTAGAGGTGTTAATTTATGGTCAGCTCACATTGATGTCATAAAAAGAAGATAGAAAGAAATGCAATGTATTGAAAACTGTCCAGTTGTCAGAACTTTTAAACTTCTGACATTTGTAGTTAATTGGCATTGTAAAAGTCTTCGGTAGGTCTGAAATACTAAAATAAAAAAGACAGCATGTAGTTATCAAGACAGTAAGCAAAAATAAAAAAACTGGTGTCAATATGGTTAAATGGAGAACACAAAAATGCTTCTGGAAGTTTCTGGAAGATTAAATAAGATATATAAAATCTCATGTTTTAGGGGCTAATACAAGCAAGGTATAATTTGCTATTTCTATATCCCTGAAGAACAGCAATCTGGTCTTAAGTTTTAAAGCTATATGTTCCATCACATAAGCTGATTTGAACTCTGAGCCCTGCACTTGTGGGCTGGGCTGCTGAGAGCCGAACAAGCTGCTGGAAGGTAAAAGGCTTGTCACAGGCTGCTCATGCTGGAGAGCATTCACACTTAAGGCTTCATTTCTAACCTAAAGACAGAGAGAGAGAGAGAGAGAGAGATCACAGAAGGAAAGTAAGCAGCCCAGACTTGGGTATTTGATGAGCATCTTTAGGTAAGCAGGAAGTCAGCACACAATGGACCCAAGGAAGTGAAGATCTGCAGTGATGGCCATCGCTGTGTAGTTGGAAGGCAGGATGCACACGTTTAGTTGTGTGAAGTGGGCCAGCAGTATAGGAAGGCTCTCACTGAGAGGTCACCGTGAGGAAAAGCGATAAGTAAAATGAATGGCAAGGCTGGCACATGAGCATGGACAGAATTGGAAGTAGCAGCAGCTGCCATTGGCAGTCCCGACATCAGGCAGCAATGGACTCATACTGGGCAGTGCAGTTGAGTTGGAAAATCTGCGGGAGGTACAGATTAAAAAAGACGGATGGGTTTGGATCTGGTGGGTAGCAGTTAACAGATTTTGAGGAAATGTGAATGCTGTGCAGTATAATTCCCCAAACCTCAAGGTTTAACTTTTATACTCAGTCTGCTTCTCATTTTCTGGCTTGAACTAACTCGTCTCTAGAACCATCGATTACTTTCATCCTTATTCTACCTTCATAATTGCACATAAACGATTTTAAATACAAGTGAACTGTGAGACGCCCTAATGGATTATGGCTCTTTAAACACAGTAAACGTTGCTAGGCCACTTTGAGGGTTGTGGTCAGGGAAAACCTTGGGTGGTCCTCATAACTGCCCATGAGAATGATTTTATTTTGAAAACTCCTGCTGCCCCTCCCTCCGATGCTTCTGAGTCTGTGGTCTCAGAATAGGGGTGAGGCTACTTCAGATCTTGCCTTCCATACTGTCCTCACTCTCCTTGCCCTACTCTTGACCTTAATTGATAGATGGAGTCTAGCCTGCTGTTTAATTCTAATTGTCTCTGTGGCCTTCCTCATCAAACAATAGTGATTCTTCTAGGCCTGGCCTGCTTTACAGCGAATCCTGTTGACCCAAGAGGCCTTTGACTTACTAGTAGCTAGCATCTCATAGAGCCTGGTGTTTCTCCCCTGGGCCGTTTGATTATTATAGTTCATCCATTGTAGTCTGCCTTCCTGACTTTGTATAAAGCACTCTGTGTAGATCTTGAGATAAATTCACTGACATGTATCATGGTTCCGAAAGTTTAACTTGGATATTTTAGCATCGTGTGTGTGTGTGTGTGTGTGTGTGTGTGTGTGTGTGTGTGTGTGTATGTGTGTGTGTGGTGTGTGTGTGTTGCAATCATTGCATCATATACAAGTTTTAGGGGTACTACTTTTTTTGTATCTGATGCTTTCTTTGTCATGTTCAAAGCTTCACAGACACGGTGGATTAAAAAAAAAAATAGTTATATAACCTACGTGAAATGTCTACAAATTACACCAAGTACTATAAATGAATAATCTGTGGCATATGCTTTACTTCTTTATCACCTCCAAGATTTCTTCTTATCAAAGTCAGTAAATGATTATCACACTATGCGTGAACGTAGCACCCATATAATGGTGTGGAGGGACCCTTCCGGAGTGTTTGTCTCTCAGGCATGTCAGCACTTTCCCACTAAGCCACTGTGATATGTATCACATCAGACTTTGACAGTTTTTTTTTTTCCTTTTTCTCCTTGGGGAACTGTGATATTCTCTTACTCCATTATTGGTTCCTTTTTTTATCTGTGTGCTTAAAAAGTGGTTAATTTTAAAATTAGCGTCCAAAGTAATATATCTCATTGTTTCATTTTCCTATATAATTTATATTTGCTGATTCCTCTGTTATGAAAAGTAGATCAATAAATAGATCTAATATTTATGAGATCATTTTTTTCTGTAACTCCTTATTCATGTTTATTATTCTTTTTTTTTAATTTTTTTTATTTATTTATTCTTGTTATATGCAGTGAAAGCCTCCCTAATTAATGTTATGACTCTAATTTTATATGTGTTTATGTGAGAGAGAATGTGCGCGCACACATGCACCTGCGTGTGTGTGTGTGTGTGTGTGTGTGTGTGTTTGTGTGTGTGTGTGTGTGTGTGTGTGTCCTTGTGCAATCTGGGGCAGGTTTCTATTACTGAGCTACGTGTCCAGCCGTCACTGTCATGACACTGAAATACGTCCCTGCCCACTGTAGTGCAGTTTCAGCGATTTGAAACAAGTAAGCTCTTTAACCCTTAGTTCTCTCTCCCAACTTTCTTTTCCTCACTGTTTACCTATTGAGGACTCTTAGACCTTTTAAAATCTATTTTGTTAGTCTTTATTTTGCCAATTGTTTGTCATGTTGACTTTAGGTCACCTTGGTTTCATTTCTTGGTGTTTTTCAGGAATTTGAAGCCAGGTCCAGGGTCATATTTGATCCTTTAATCACAATGTAATTGGTGCCTGGTATGATAGCAACAGGTCCAAACAGTCTCACCTTTCATTATCTTTGAGCTGGTAGTCCTTAATGTCCTTAATTCTTGAAATTGTGGTTTTTTTAAACTTTACTTTAGGTTTTATGCCTTTTCTGTTATTTTGTGATTTGCTTATTTTTAAAAAGAGCATGCTAAGTCATCTGTTTCATTATGTTATTTTCATGCAGAATTTGCTCTGTTGATTCCC
>OU015750.1:82416442-82443483 GCA_907169655.1 Acomys percivali
ACACACACACACACACACACACACACACACACACACACACACACACACACACGTGCATGCATGTTGGGCGTTTGTGCATATGCTTCTGGGTTTAGTGGATAAATACTCATCTAGACACACTAATGGCATCTGAAGTCTAACATAGTACGGCGCATTCCCTTATCACTATTGAAATTCTGTGCATCAATCCTTTTGAAAACTGTCTTTCAGCCTCAGCAGCCATGAGTGGTCTGCTCTGAACAGTGGCTCCCTGATAAAGAGAAATCAATTACTATTAGAGAGGCACTAGAGGTTAAAGGCATTACTGGTTCACACTTGGTTTTTGCAGCCATAAGCGGATACTTAGCTGTGAATCAGGGATGATGCAGAAGATGGATGAGACAGAGTTCAAGGAGCAGTAATGTGAGGGTCCAGGCCGATCATTCCAGCCTGTCTCGACACGCATGATGGATGGTTGGGGGGCCAGAAGTAATAATACTAAATGATGAAAGATACATCTCAGCAACCTGAGCCCGCAGACTGTACCTGTTGCAGTTCTGGGTCATAATGATTCCTGATTTGCAACCAAACAAGTTGGCCGCATTTAGCAACCCAGGTTTTTGGCAGCTGTGAAGGAAGCAAGTAGCATATCAAACACTCCTGCACATTGTAAATTTAATTACCTCATATTTATGCACAGGAGATGTTGACGGGATCTTGTAAGCTATGCTAATATGGTAGGTAATTTGTTACCTCCAGAAATTACTTTCCGTGTGTCTTCTGATCATTATCATGAAACATGATAAATGATCTAGTCCAGGAGGTACAAATAGAAATGAAATGGATAATTGCATTCTATGTCTAAATTGTGGCTAGGATAGTTACAGCAATTATAATTGAATTTTTCTCATAAAAATGCACTGGGCAGTCTATCAGTGACCTTTCATCCTTCTGAGATTCGGGTGTTATATGGGGCTGGTCTCATGATGCTTACAGACACTTGGTCATAGATTTAAAAAAGAAAACCTTGCGTGTGCTTTAAAAGCATCATGTTAATCTCAATGAGTCCACCCTTTTAATGCTGATGGTCTTCTTTTTAGAGTGACAACAGGATGTTTTGCTGTTTCCAGTGCTTTGATGAGATGATTTTGGAACAAGGAATGACACCTGGAATTTGTCCTGAGAATCTCTTTAGCACTTATCTTTCCACTGAGTGATGGAAGTGTGTCCTATTGGTGAAAACGTGTTTACTAGATTTTTAGAAAATAAAAAAGGCATCTACATATCAATTTAAAATAGAATTGATTTTAAACACCACCATACTTTTATCCCATTTCTCCTCTTTAATTTCCTTTAAATAACAAATACATGGCTTATTACACATGTTAAAATACTCTTGGGGCTGGCAGGTGGCTTAGTGTGGAAAGTCCTCTCCATACAAGCAAGAGAGCTTGATCTCAGTTGCCACATAAGATATGAGCACAGTGGCAGGTGGCGCCTGCCTGTAATTCCAGTGTTGGGGAAACAGAAACAGGTGACCTCCTGGTCTCATTGGTAGCCACTCTAGCCAAAGCTCCTGGTTCTGTGGAAAGATGCTGTGTCAAAACCTAAGGCGGAAGACAACATGGAAGTGAGGCACTTCCGGCTCCACATGCATTCCTGTACACAGACTCAAGCACACACACATGCAGAGTCTCCCTCAAAACTCACTATTAACTTATTCTTTGATTAAATGTAATGCTTTTAAGCAGCAATAGCACACATTAGCGTGTATTAGCATCATGGTTGTTCCCAACAGACCAGATAAAATACACAGCCAATAAGGCTACACAGTTGCATATGTAGGTCTGGACCCACTAATCTGCAGAATTGTAGTGTGTAAATAACATGTCTTTCTTCCTTATTTATCTCCATCTAAGGGGAGCTGTTTAAGATTGAGTTAGTAAATCTAAGTAGATTAAATGGAAATTTGGGTTTTCTCTGGAAGTGACCTGTCAGTAGGCAGGGTGTGTCCCCAGGGTATCCTTTTTCTTTTCTTGATTTTTTTTCCTTTCTCAAATATCTTCATTTTCTTTGGTAGGGTATGTAGCATAGTTGTTGTTGGTTTGTTCATTTCAGTAACTGCCTGACATAACAGGAAATAATGAACATGTATTCTTCTCTCTGGTAAATGTATTGAAACAGAAGTGTTGAGTGTAACGCCCAATAAAAAGAACTCATTAATAAATCATTTACAGTGTGCCATATGTGCTGAGAGATGTGTCAGGCATGCTGTTTACCTAGTTCAATAACAAAAAAAAATTAATATTTTTTTATCCTTAAGGAATCTGCCAATAGACTTGACTCATGTTCCTAAGGACACAGTCCTATATTGTGACCCAGGTCTTGGTTAGCACAGTTATCTTTTTATTTTCATTATTACATAAAATTTCTACAAAAATTACCTAAACTTACTTCTTGGTATTAAGAAAATATATCTTATAGCAAGATGTAAAGAATGTGAATTAGCCTTTTTTTTTTTTTTTTTACTCCTCCCACCCCTAAAGTTCACTTGCTCATATTTTTAACTTTTCACTTTATAAACTCTATACTTATTGTAACTTATTTGGGTATTGTTCTTAATTATGCATTGCCCACCCAAGTACTGTTACAACTAAAATCTGTATCCCTTATTCTCTATAAAGAAACAGGCACTATGTCACATCATCTCTGAACCAAGTAAAAGGCATGTTAGAGAATACAGTGACTGCCATGCCTGATCCCCTGAACTCAAATAAACACAAACACACTCCGGGACTCATGGATTGTTCACTCCAAGGTACACATGTGCCCTGCTAAAATCTCACTTGGCCTAGATTCCCTGAAACCTTGCGGTCTCTGTTACAGTCAAGGCAGAAAGTAGTATAAACACAGTTTATGAAAATTATGCGCCTAGACTTATTCCTTCTGATGGAATTCTTAGAACTTGCCTGGTGGCGGAAAAACAAACAAACAAACAAACAAACAAACAAATCCTGTTTCTGAAATCATAGTACTTATTAGATAACAATGTCCACTCAATTAGATCTTAATTTTTTTAATTAACTTAATATTCCTGTTAAAAAGCTCCCTCCTTGCTCAATAAGGTGTGGTCAAATGCAATCAAACTCCCAGACTCTATTGTTTGCCATTTCTTTTTAAAGATAGGCTCCCACTATCATTGTATTTCCCTTTGACAGTCTTGATGTTGCATTCTGTCCAGTGGTATACACTAAAACATCACAAACGTCATGGGTACAAATCTACTCATTGTATAACATGACTCAGTTTCTGGATGGCATAAATGTGGAAGTCCCCGGGGATGCTTTTCCTGTGAGCATTGAGCCTTCGGCCCGGTGCTGAGAAGTCTTAGAGTGAACAGCTTAAAGTGATTTAGACTCCCCTAGATTAGAAACATCTGGCAGTGTCTGTGTGCACATTCCTGGCAGTTAGGCTGCCATATCTTTTCCAGTTAATTGTAAATGTGACATACTTATTCTTAGGGTCCCAAGAAGTATTCCAGATTCTGGTCAGAAAGGTGGGGTGCTGGCTTTTTTTTTTTTAAGATTCCTCATAGTCCTCTTTTCACCCTGTGTCTGTCTAAGCTCTACTTAAGGTGAGCTTGCGTTCATCAAATTTAGAGAGTTAGAGCAATTCTACTTCCTAGTTGCTAGACTAAATAAGAATTTGAGGGTTTCACCACTCTCCAGTGATGAAACTGTTTAATGCCTCTGGTTTCATTCCTCTCTGTTGTTTTTAATAATGGAATAAATACAAACGCTAGAGCCTTCGCTCCCACTCCAGTACGTTCTTCTCATAATTTGAGCATCTCCCAGCAGGAACCCCTAGAGCACAGTGAATGGTTGCTGATATCTTTACCACCAGATTGACGAGTGATTGACTCAGGGAAAATAAAATGAAGAGATTCATCACTTTAATGTGGTTTTCATTTGTATTTGAAAGAAAAAATAACTAAGACCCAGCTATACCACTCTTGGGCATATACCCAAAAGATGCTCTACCACACTACAAGGACATTTGCATAGCTATATTCATAGCAGCTTTATTGGTAATAGCCAGAATCTGGAAACAACCTAGATGCCCCTCAGCCAAACAATGGATAAACTGTGGTACATTTACACAGTGGAATACTACTCATCTACTAAAAACAAGGAAATCATGCAGTTTATAGGCAAATAGATGGAACTCATCCTGAGTGAGGTAACCCAGACCCAGGATGGTATATGCTCACTTGTAAGTGGATATTAGCCACACAATACAAGACCTAAAGAAGCTTCTAATCCTACACGTGTTCTCCCATGACTGGTCTGTGAGCTTGCTACACTAACATGTCTAATGTTAACCTCACCATTTATACCCAAAACACAGACAGGGAAATGTATGTTAAAAAAAAAAAAAAGACTGCCACTTTGGATGAAGAAATCCTGTCTTTCAGTTATAGTGGGGGATTTTCTTCACCTTCATCAAATATGAGTGCCATTGTGCAAAATGCAAAAGCAAAGATTCCATGGAAACCCACTTTAATCTCCTCTTCATCCTATGTATGAAGTAGGCTTTCTTTCTCAGATATTTATTTCTCTTATAATTACTGATGGAGGTACTACATGTGTTTCCTCAGTGCCCATGAAAATATTAACGTAGTTTTCTTCTTATGAATTTTTTTCTTCAAATTCCTTCAGTTGAGCCAGGGCGATTGTGGCGCACGCCTTTAATGCAGGGCTCGGGAGGCGGAGGCAGGCGGATCGCTTTGAGTTCAAGGCCAGTCTGGTCTCCAAAGTGAGTCCAGGACAGCCAAGGCTACACAGAGAGACCCTGTCTCGAAAAACCAAAATAAATAAAATTAATTAATTGATTGAAATAAAATAAAATAAAAAATAAAGAAAAAAAACAAATTCCTTCAGTTGATAGAGACAGATTTTCAACATGATCTGGGGGGAAGGAATAATAGCACACTTTTCAGCTCTCAGTCTGCATTCTAGAAAGCTTTTCTTTTACTGGAAGTCCTTCCTTTTATGGATCATAGAACTTCAATTGTTTGTGTTATTTCAGTACTTTTAACATCAGCATCCCATTATGGTGTCGACATCGGGGGTTTATGAAGGAACTTAAAATAAAAGGTCTTTGGCTGCCTGACTTGTCACATTAGTTTAAAATGTCCTTGATCCGGTAGCTTTTCACATGATTAAACATCTTTAAAATGTCAACAAAAATGTTGCTTTATCCAGTAGTCTGTAATTATTCTGTATACCTACTGATTCCATTTAATTATACAACGATGTCTAGTGCTTTTATTTTTGACGGCATCTTGACTATTGGGAATTCAGGTTTTGGCCTCTAAAGAAGTTCATGGATTCGTAGGCTCAGGTACTGGTATTGGTCACTTTTCCCTTGCTGCAGTGACCTACTGGCAGCTAAGTACCTGTGAGGAGAAGAGGTTACTTTAGCTCAGATTCTGCAAAGCTCCAAATTTTGCAAGGAAACTTTTGTGTATCTTTAAGGAAATGGCATAATGGAGTTTCATATGCAGGAGGGGAGAGAAGACATGCCTTGATAGAAAGGAGTGCGCGCGCGCGCGCGTGCGTGTGTGTGTGTGTGTGTGTGTGTGTGTGTGTTTGCATGCGTGCGTGCATGCCTGCACACACCCACCGTGCGTATTTCTAGTTTTACCTGAGAACTAACTCAAGAGTTCCTGGAGATGTCACTTAACCCCTTAGAGGACAGTGTCCTCTGTGACTAAAGAACTTTCCAGGAGATGTTGTCTCCTAAATGTTGCATAGCCTTGCTCACATCACTGTTCTGAGTGGCACACCTCTGACATATGAATCCCTAGTGCACACGTCACTTCCACATCATGACAATATGAAAGCAATTATTACATTATGATCACACAGAGCACCATTTTGTGACAATGTCTGATGTCTTCATCCTCACACCTCCATATTCTCCAGGTTACTCTTAAACCCTTTCCACCTACTTGGGAAAATTTAAGTACAACTGTATAGGAATCTGTCATCTAATCTCTGTTAATTTCTCCCGACACTTAAGTAGCTGTCATTAGCAGTAGTTTACCTTGAATTAATGACCCTATCGGCTGTATTCACATCTCACTACAAACACCGTCTCTCAATGTTAATCCAGAATACTTACACACACACACACACACACACACACACACACACACACACACTGTAATGCATGGTTTCTCAGCTGGAGAAAATATTTTACATTTGCTTTTGTTCATTTATTCTTTCTGATTAATTTATATTGAAAGTTTTTCAAAAATTTTGTTGGGCCCAGTAAAGCAACAATACATTTCATTTCACTCACATGCCGATAGGATTTGCTGAAGGAGGCAGAGGCAGGAGGATCACTATGTAATTTTTTGAATGAATTGATTTATCTTCTTTTTAAATGAAAATGCTCTTAAATCCTGACTGCTCCTGAGTTACCAGTATTTCTATAGAGTCTGCTCTCATGGGGAGACACTTTACATGTCTCTCTTAGGTAATGCCTTGTTCAGTTGGCTTTACAATGTCATTAGAATTGTTTTTCATAAAAAAAAAAATCTAAATTCATCATGTGTTGCTTTAGAAGGATATAACTGTTCTCTCTTCCTCTACAAAGAATCTCTATTGTCCCTTACTAAGTCATGAGAAATTATAAGTCTAATGATGTGGGTAACCTGGGGCAAGTAGGTTCTTGAATTTTATATGCTTTTATGGAGCCCAGAGCCACCACTATCAGCAGTGTCTCCTACTTCCATTGTCAACCTGAGTCACTACACTGGGGGCCAGGGAGCCATCTCTTCAAGGCTTCGTTAGCATGAAAACCTCATGTATCATGTTTAATTCCATAAGATTGAGCACAAATGATGTCTTTATCATGAACATAAACTTAATATATGTTTTATTACAGTGATTCGACACCATAGAATGTTCAGTCCCAGGAACAAGTTGACAACCAGCGTGCTTTGTTATAACTGTCATGGAATACATTACAACCCCACAAATTTGAGATTCGGGCTTATGGGGCTTAATTTTTTTCCCATATAAAAAAATCCAAAATACCCACCAATAGTATTTTTAATTTTACACACACACACACACACACACACACACACACACACACACACAATGTGTAATGTAAGAATACATGTACTTGTGTATATAACAATAGAGAAATCATAATGTTATTGTAAAGATTATAATGAACTTAGGGGATGCAGCCATTATGTTTCAATATGTATTAACATAAAATGAATATGAGCAATCCCTTTGTACTTCAGATCTTTTCTCTCAATGAAGGAAGCAGTGATGGCGTGCATTGTATGACCCAGGTATATTGAACGTGCCACTGGGACATTTATTGCAATTGCCACAGTTCACCTCATCCTCCCACCATATATTTTATTCTTCCTCCTCATAAAGGTGACTGATGAGACTGTGATCTGGGGACCTGTTTATGTCTCTAGACTTACAGGGAACTAAGCACAGAGTTGATGGCTTTTCTACTTTTACTACTGAGTTGATTATTATTCTTGGAACCACCTGGATGTTCTTTCCTTAAAATGCTGTGAGCAGTTTGAGCTCTGACAAAGCTAAAATGAGGAACTAAACAATCAGAGAAGACTTCTGTATGTATTACCTTATGACTCATTCAAAAGCATCTATAATTTTTTATTATAACGTGTGTCATTGACTGCCATGTTGATTATAATGTTGAAAAAATATTTAGTAAAATTGTTAAATTATTATAATAATTCAAAGGTCTGAGTGAACTCATTACATAGACAGTAAACAGGAAAAGGGTAGTTTAGGCACAAAATGGATACAGAATCACAATGTAATACACTTCACTATATCAAAAATTCTCTCATTTTTACCTATACCCTATATATAAACCTAACCTTGCTTCCAACTTTTGCTGACAGATCTAAAAGACCAGGATGCTCTGTGCCTTTTTCTTTCAAGGAGGTAATAAAGTGATTGCAGCAATGTTTCAAATCACAGTGACTAAAACACCATGGTAATACATAGGATGTAAAATTCAGCATGCAAAATTGGCAGTTTCATCACCGAGGTGATTCTTATTTTAGCACTTCAGGCTTCGGAGAGAGCCATGGCACGGAGATGAAATAGCTGATCCTTCAGACTGCAGATACATATCACACTGTGAATTGAGATGGAGAATTACTACTTAATATGGAGAGTGGAAATTTTGCCTAAGAATTTCCTCCTAAGCCAAACTATATTATATATGTATATGTATATCTCACATATACAAGACTATAATGCATTATACTACATTTAACATATATACAAATGTACTCTCTGGTATTAACATTATTATGTACTTTTATATCTGTCCTGATTCATAGTATATATTCACATTAAAACTTATATTACAAGAAAACTTTCTATTTGGTCAGCTTTGATTTAAAGACAAAAAAGAATTATTGTGTGTAGTTGGGACTTTTTTTTTTTTTTTCTTTTTTTTTTACAAGCTGGATAAATCACGATTTGCTACTTGGTCACTAAGCAATTGCTCAGAAAGTGTTCTTTTGTTCCAGTCCACTAACCCCTTTAATTAAATAGTAACATTTTGTAGGTGCTGTGCATCAATGTCAGAGCAATTGGCCTGCAATGTGGTCCAAAGTAGGAAGTAGTAAATCTTACTTTCTGAGGACTTAATTTCAGCCTCTGAAAATAAACTTAATAAAACGGAAGGCCAGTATACATACTCTTGAAGGAACAGATAAAGTGTGTGCAGATAGGTGTTTTATTTTTCTCTGTGGTGACGTTGAAAGTTTCTTCTCCAGGGCTGGGGTTGCCGGCCATTCACTGGTAACAACAGTATTGAAGTTTGTGGTTCACTGCAAGAAGTACCGGAATATAAGAAAGAGGAAGCTTTGTAGATCAATTACAGTCCTTAAGTGCATTACAGAAATAAAAGAGAAAGCTAATGCATGCAGGTTCCATGGAATCTGGTTATTGCCGTTGGCTACTTGAAAATTTCTGTCTCCTGATACTGGTTAGATTTTCCTCTTAGGTGAAAATAGTTTCATTTTAAAATGAAAACTAATAAATTCCCTCTACCTCTTTTTCTCTTTGTGCATGTGTGTGTGTGTGTGTGTGTGTGTGTGTGTGTGTGTGTGAAAGCTTTTGTGATAGCCCTGTCTTGCCAGAACCTCAGTATTTAGCTAATGTTAATTTTGCACTCCTGATCCTCTTGCCTCCATGCTCCAGATTTTGGGAGTAAACGCTTACACCACCATGCCTAGAGTTATGTGATACTGGGACTTTAATTCAGGGCGTTGTGTGTGCTAGGCAAGCATTCTGATATATATCTCTAGTTCCTGAAAAGTGAGTATCTTGGTTAGGGTTATTATTGGTGTGGTGAAATACCATGATTGAAAGCATACTGAAGAGGACAGGGTTTAACATTTTCATGTCACTGTTCACAGCCAAAGGAAGTCAGGACAGGAACTAGGAGGCAGGAACTGATGCAGAGGCCATGGAAGGGTGCTGCTTACTGGCTTGCTCCCCAGGAATTGCTCAGCCTGGTTTCTTATAGAATCCAGGACCAGCAAACCAGGAACAGCAATGCCCAACAATGGGCTGTGCCCTCCCCGTCAATCACTAATTAAGAAAACACTCTATATGGAGGAATCTTCTCCACTGATATTCCCGCCTGTCAGATGGCTCTAGCCTGGGTCAACTTGACATAAAACTAGCCAGAATAGCAACTCTCTCATACTTTTTAAAAAAAGTTTTTTGAGACAGGGTTTCTCTGTGTACCCTTATCTGTCCTGGACTATTTTTGTAGACCCGGCTGGCTTTGAACTGACAGAGATCTGCCTGTCCTTGCCTCCCAAGTGCGTGCGCCACCACCGCCTGGCTCATTCTTTAGTCTTAATGCAATATGGTTGAACAGGCTGTCCATAATTGACAGTAGTTCATTTTCAAATGTTGTCCTAGAAAAGATTTTAAGTGACCTTATAATAAATGTCTAGATGTGAATAAAGTTCACTTGATATTTCAGTATACTTTTCCTTATGTATGTTGAATGCTTGTTTTCCAGAAAACATCTGTTTACTATCCTGGGATTATACATGCTGAATACATGAATGCTTATTTTGTTGTCTCTTTTCAGCATTAGGCTAGTTTGTATGCATAAATGGCTAGTCTTGCACTATTGAAGTTGTGAGCCACTGCCTCTTTTGATAAGTGGGGAAGTAAGTGATGGGATTCAGGTTCGCACAAGGAGTTTCCTTTTACATGGGTCATTACTTACTGTTAGAAATAGTATCTGTGGGCTTCATGGCACTCAGAAGTTATTACTGGGCAAAACCTGAGTCCCAGTGCAGCCAGACTCTAACCACAGTTCAGAACAGCTGTCTACCTTTCATGGAGATGCCAGCAGTTGTAAAAGCTCTCTTTGAGTGACGTGGCATGGGGCTCCAGGTTTGGCCCACTCAAGCTCTATCTTTCTGATCCTTCATGGCCTTTGTGAGTAAAGTATATGAGGTAGTTGAATAATATAATTTGAGAGTGTGCACGTCAAGTTAGGATGACAAAGTTTAAATGGGGAGTTAATATAAAAATTGCTTCACTTAAGATTAAGAATTCACATAATGTACATACGTTGAGTTAACTTACATAAACCTTCTGGTACCATTGTTTCTACTAGTAAATGCTACAAGACAGTGGATTGAAAAGTAAGCAGAGAAGTATTTAAATGCCTAAGGAATTTATTAGCCCTGGGGAGTCAAGTGTCAAAAAACAGCAGTGAATAAAACAGCATTATGAAATAACATGAGCCTAGGGACTGCAGAGATGGCTCAGGGGTTTAAGAGCACTGGGGCTTAATTCTCAGCATCTACATGACAGCTCTCAGCTGTCTGTAACTCAAGTTCCAGGAGATCCAACACTCTCATACAGATACTCATACAGGCAAAACACCAATGCACATAAAGTAAGAATAAACAAATCACAAAAAACGAGATAACAGACAACATTCTGTATTTTCTAAATATGCCTAGGTAATATTCACAAAGTGGGAATGTAAAATCCTTGCTAGTGAGCATCATAGTCTATACATCCAAAGAAACTTACTCTATTGTCACAAAGATGATACTTAATGCCCAAAGAAAACAATTGTAATTATGAATGGCCGGGTTCTGTTTCTCAAGGGGGCAAAGGCCCTCTGCTTTATCACTGTGATCCTATTTTCAGAGTCTCGAGATGCTCAGGTGCCATCGTGTAGTTGTCTCACTGATATCCAATCCCAGCTCATTTACATGTGTTACAGGGAGCTCACAAATGAAGTCATACATGCATGTTACATGCGGCATGCAGATGCCTTGCTTCCTTCTCTCGGTTTCTCTAATGCGTATCCCTCCTAACTGAACATCCAGTAGGCTGCAGAGAGGCACCTAGGACAACAGTAAAATTAAACATAGTAAATCTATTATTTGACAAAAACCAGAACTGGATTAACATTCCAGAAAGGAATAATAAATTGACTTTTAAATGATCATTTCATTTCGCCAAATGCTAGGAACATCAAAAAAAAAATTATCTCCATATAAAATATTCTTTTTAAAAAATATATTTTATTAATTTATTCATAGTACATCTCAGTTGTTATCTCTTGTATCCTCCCATTCCTCCCTCCCTCCCATTTTCCCTTACTCCCCTCCCCTTATATAAAGTATATGATTACATATGGCAAAAGGGCAACAATTCGGTAGGCACTTAATAAGCATCTCCTCTGACTTTGTTTCATTGGCAAGCGATTCAATAGTTAAAACATGTTGATGTAGTTTAAATAACCTTTTATAATTTCCACTACTCCCAAGATAGCTATAATCTTTCCACAGGTGAAATAATAATGCAAATTTGCAACCCTTTCAGCCCCTAGGAAGCAGTAGAAAGGAGCAGTCACCCAGGAGGAAAGCAACCACTCTTCCATGTTCGTAGTCAATTGAAAAATGCTTCGCAGACTTACTCTTTTCTATAGGCGTGGGGCCTGCCATTGGTGAAGCCGTTTTTGTAAATGTGGCTGTATTAAAGCATTGAGATGGTCACATGATTTGGCAGAGGGTGACTTGACTTGGCCTAGAGTAGATATAAGTAAGGAGCGCACCACAACATAGCAGTTGTGCGGAGATGTGCTTGAAGGGCCATTCCTCCAACAGCTCCCAGAAGAGGGAAGAAATGCACGCGTAACCAGGTTTTGTCTAGACTCTTGGGAGGAAGTGAGGCCTCCTGATACCTCTTTTCTCTCCTGTCTGCTCACACCGATGTCAGTTTTCTGCTTTCAGGATCGGCTGAAGGGTGTGTTTGTTTAAGTACATTGAGTTACTGGTGGTTTGTCACAGCAGCCTCAGGACCCTCCCGTGTCATCGCTACAGTGGGACTGCTAACTTAGAGCCCATTCTGAACCTATCCCCCGACAAAGAAATAAAACAATGGGAAGCAGATAGGATTGAAAAGAACTTAATTTATCTCTTTCAAAAGATGGATGTGGAAGCGGCTTTTACTTTGACATTTACTCTGTTGCTGACATTTTCCGGCTTTCAGGCTTCTATTTCCAAGTTTTCATTTTATTGATTGACTGAATTTTGGTAACCGGCATATATTTTTTAAAAAGGACTATTATAGTAAGAATAATTGAGTGAGGGAATATCCTTTTGTGGTGGCTTACTTGATTTCAAGACATTTAAACATTATTTCAGATATTAAACAAGGAAAGCAGGCTGAATATATAATTGGGATTTTCTCATCATCGTTTGGCTCCAGAATAATGAATGTAAGTCATTAATGGAAAGTTAATTGGGAACGTTGGCAAAGTTTATCTTGTATTTTGAGGGTTGCATGCTTCACTTGATACCTAGTGTACGTTTGGGATTTATTTGCGCCACACCTCTGGGCCTGGTTGCATATTAAGTCATGAAGAGTATTAGCATTGCTGCAAAACAATTACTTGTTCATTTGCTAACTGATTAAAATTCATGCATAATTTATTGAAATGAATAGAGATTTTATAAATAAATCTCCATGTTCTCTGGGGTCTAAAAACAAAATACATATGCTAATATAAGGTTACTTTTTACCGCCAACATCCCAAGTTTAATATCTAGTGGTATATTAGTCTCCTTAATGTGGATTTCACTTATAATCATGCTGTTAGCCAACGTGGGTGCTTCCTGGCTGCCGTGCACACACTGACTGTTCCACCTTTGAGCTATGGCTTTGGCTATTGAGTGTTCCAGTTCTGTCTGACCATAAAAGTGAAGGGGAACTGGTTGGGGTGTTGCTCTTGCTGCCATTCTTCAGACCGGTGCATGCCATACATCCACCTCATTTTTTTTTAACTTATATTTGCCACTAGATGCAGTATTAATTACTGTATTTTTGTTAGTGGGCCAGTGCTCCTGTGGCATGATCAGTTAGCACGCAGTACTTAATTTTGTTGTTGCTGGTGGTGGTGTTCAGGCAAACACTGAAAATACAGGAAATGGCATCTCACACAGCCTGCTGGTGTATTTTGGTAATTTTCTCTGATAGTTGTGAAAAGACTGTGCAGTGTTAAATAACACACTCACGTTTGCCCTGCCATTACTATAAAGACTTTTTTTTTTTTTTTTTTTTTTGAAAGCTGGCCTCCTGGTATCACTTTATAAATCACTGAAGCAAACAGAAATGGCAAAATGCTGTGTTTGTTTCTTGTTTCTAACACTAGTTTCTGCGTGCCATGCCAGCCACCCGCTTCCTCCTCTTTCAGTCTTCTCTCCTCTTCTCAGTTGTTTGTTTTCTATGGTGAATGTGGACAGGCTTTTGATACATGAGATCAAGCATTTGACTAACATACATAGGCTCAATCTTTACAATCTCTATGCACTGGTCATTCACTTACCCTTTTTTTTTCCCCCTCTTCATTATCATGTTAAGTGTCAGATCTCTTCCGGTCACTGGTGAGTTTTGAAATGAGTGAGGCCTTGTTGCTTTAGGGTAGAGGCTCTGTGAGCTGTGAATTCATTCAGCATTGTTTTCTTCCGTCACTGAAATCAGTAAGTAGTGGAGTCATCTGGAATGAAAACAAACACTGTGCATAATGAAACAGCCCAGTTCATCCAGAGAACAGAATCCTCGAGAGCCATCGTGTTCCTAGGATGCTCTCCTCGGGTTCCATGTCAGCCTTCCATCTAAAGAAAGCGTCCCTTTTTCTATTTTCCTGTCTATTAAAGGTGTGTAAGCTCCGAGTTGGAAATTCTCAAGCCTATTGGGTGCAATTTCTTGCCTGAAAAAGTCTACCTCTTTCCCACTTTATTGGATGGGTGAAAACTATATTATGTTGTGTTGATTCAGGTGTTCCATATTAAGACAAACTTCATTGACTTCATTTGTGAATCAGGCCATAGCTCACCTAGGACAGAACTGCATCCACTACTGGTAAATATTTCTCCAAATCATTAAAGAGATTTGTATGGGTATGAGTTTCCAGGTGGCATTAAGACCTACTTTCTGTAGAAATAGCGCTGGATGCTACAGCCCATACAATGCAGAGTATTTAGGTTGGTTCCCACTTTACATGTGAGCATGGTAAAGGCTCCCTGGCAGCCAGTCTGAAAGCTATTGCCTTAGTGGGCTTCACCCAAGAAGACACCACTTATATTCATTTGATTTGCAATAGGGAAATGTTCATCATATCTACAACTTTTTTTTTTTACTTTTGTAAACTGTTTCTTTTGTACATAACTCCCATTTAAAAATAAAAATAAGTATGTCTTCTCCACGTTATGTGAATCCCTAGTATACAGAACCTTGTTATTAGTGGTTAGTAAATACGCCAAGCAATTTTCTTTAGTCTTACAGACTTTCAAGTTGTATTCTTGAAAGTAATTTTAGTCTGTTTAGAGATCCCAGCCGGATAGTCTCATCACTATTTTGTAGGTGTTTGTGAGATCCAGAGGATTTTTAAGTTAATAACCTTTTAAAAATCTTGGACCATGTTGGACCATATCTGAAAATTCATTTCAACTTGCCTAGGCTGATGAGACTCTCTCTAAGGGATGTTTTCTATTTCTTCCGCCCCCGCCTCCCCCCACCCCCATATAGAGTATTGTCAGTAGTAGTTCAAAAGATACTGTCTGTGCTGTCTGGACTTGTATCTTTTTTAGGTTCACTCCAACCTGGAGCTGTGGGTGGTTATGCTAATAGTTTCCCTGCATGTGATTTCCTGTGACTCCCTGGTACTAATTCTTAAATCAATATTAGGGCAATTATCACCTTATTAAGGTTAATACTTTCCTCTAAAACCTTTCAACTCCCCTAAAAGTGTGAGAATTGGTCCAGAAGTTGAAGGGGAAATATCACCGGATGACAATCTCCTGAGGAGACCCCTGTGCCCTGTTTTCCAGTGGACAAGCTGTGCAGACAGAGTAAGCACTGTGGAGTCCTCCAGAGCCACCTCACTCTTTCCACGGCGTTGCCCTTAAGGGAGAACCTGCCCTAATACATTATTCATCATTCTATAAGTTCAGATGTTGAAATAATATTTTCCAAAGTTTCTGTCAAGCAAACTTTCTTAAGCCACCAAAATTAAATTGCAACGTCCTTTTGACATTTGAGCTTAATAAGTGATATATTGCCTCTTGCATGCTACTCCAGGGGCCGGTGTTCTTTAGTGATTGGGGGATTTCTCCTGGGTGTAGATTTCAATGTCCGACTCTGTGAGGTAGGTGGGTATGTGGCTCCAGCTTTCTTTCTAGTTTTGCTGTGCCTCCTCTGTAGCTCATCTGCTGGAACCTTCTAGGTGTGAGAAGGAAAGCAGGTGCAGAAGAAAACAGATAAAGAGGACAGACCAGAGCTTCTCTCCCTCCATGTCCGAGGAGATCTGCCCCTCGCCAGTGTCTCCTTCATGTCTCTATTCACTGCTCTGCATTTGGCACTTTCTCTCCTGGAAATGCATGCTTGTAAGAAAAGAAAGCTTTTGCTAAATCGACCAAAAAGCCTTCATAAAATCAATGGCTCCTTAAATTACAGTTGCTACATCATTGCTTTCTAGATTACACTTTTCCTTCCTTCCTTCCTTCCTTCCTTCCTTCCTTCCTTCCTTCCTTCCTTTTCTTCCCTTCTCGCTTTTGCTTTGGACCCGTCTCACCATTCATCCCAGTGTGGTTTAGAACTTACTTACTGTGTCGATCTCACATTTGCAGCAATCCTCCAACATCTGCACCCTCCGTGTTGGGATTGGAAGCATGTGCCACCAACCCTGGCTCTTGTTTCCTCTTTAAAATTTACCATGTGCTGCTAAATTGTACGCTAGCCTTTGGTTACCTGTGAATATTGCATATAACATATTTGCTTATATATGTATTACTGTTAGTATATCTCTGTTTTAGAGTTTAGATTGTTACCTAATTAGAGCGTGCACTTGTCTTTTCTAGAACCACCGAGACCCATTGCTCCTCCCCAGCTGCTTGGCGTTGGGCCTACCTACTTGCTGATTCAACTAAATGCCAACTCCATTATTGGTGATGGTCCCATTATCCTGAAAGAAGTAGAGTATCGGATGACATCAGGATCTTGGACAGAAACCCATGCAGTAAATGCTCCCACGTACAAGTTATGGCATTTAGATCCCGATACAGAATATGAGATCCGTGTCCTGCTTACAAGACCCGGTGAAGGGGGAACTGGGCTCCCAGGACCACCACTGATCACCAGAACCAAGTGTGCAGGTAAGGCTGGATACCAGGCCAGTCCTCTCATGGAGGAATCTTACAATCGTAGTTAACACCCATATAGTATTAAAAATTTTGATTGTTTGGTGTGTGATTTAGGCATATCATTTTAAAACTTTATTGACATTTTTATTTGGCAGTTTCATTTATGTGTAACGTGAGTTCTGATTGTTATCATCTTCACCACCCGCCCCCCCTCCAGCCTTCTAAGAGTTTTACTGAATTTGGGTGTTCATAAGTTTGCTTATGTAATAGTATGCCTGACTTAAAAGCAGTTTGAGTGTGTCTTTGTAACTGTTCTACTGTTTGATGAAACATGGTAACTTGGATGCGTTTTCTGTTTTCTGTGCATATTATCTATCGTAGCTCTAAAACGTTTTCACTTCAGGTGAATGCTGTGAACCTTTTTACCACTTGGAAATATAGTCTTCCTCAGTAATTTCATCCTCAATGGGAGAATATAGAACATAGATAAGGAAATTGACTCTAGGACTAGAGAGCGAACTCATTTGGTAGTGTGCTGACCTACAAACAGGAAAGCAGCTCAGATGGCCAGCACTCACAGAAACGCTGAGTGTCTTTATGCACTTTCATTACTCCTCCTCTGGCATGCTCAGACAGGCCAATCCCCAGAGCTCCCTGGCTCTAGGCAGCCAATGAATTCCTGGCTTTAGTGAGAGAGTGCCTTAAAGAATTGAGTGGAAACAATTATGAGAGATACTTCGTTTCAATTTCCAGCCCCCGTGTGTACACACATATACACAGTTAAAAGTATAAACAAGGTAAAAATGACTGTACACAATACGGTAATGAGATACTATCCTGTGCAGGAAATCCTGCTGAGGATCAGCTCAGTGGCTTGACTCCTCCTAGAAAATGAAGAAAATGTGCTTCGTACTATTCTGCCTGTGCTTGAAAATGGGTGCTGAAAATATCAATATATTCATAAACACAAGAAAATTACAACATAATATGGTTTTTGCTATACATATTGGAGGAATTCTTAGCTATGCAAAGATAAAACATTTGATCACCTATTATTTTAACACATAATTACTTTAATATTTTTTTCCTCAGGGGCTGGAGAAATGGCTCATAGGTTAAGAGCACTGCCTGCTCTTTCCAAGGTCCTGAGTTCAATTCCCAGCAACCACATGGTGGCTCACCACCATCTATAATGAGATCTTGTGCTCTTTTCTGAGGTGCAGGTGTACATGCAAGCAGAACACTGTATACATAATAATAAATAAATCTTTGAAAAATGTTTATTCTCAAAATAATAAGTTTTAGTTTAAAGGGACATTTTTGTGACCATGAAATATTAGGTGAAAACACACGCACACACACACACACACACGCACACACATCTTGAGTGTTTAAATAGGCAATTTCTGAAAACTGAAAACTACACCATGGGAATCTATGAGAATTTTGAGTACTTATAAAATGTCTTCTTTTACATCTGCTTATTATTTACACTTTTATTGGGCTATTCACCAAGAACTCTGATGCAACACGTAGTAGTTGATAAATATTTTTATTGCAACTAAGTTTACATAAATGATTAGCACCTGTGTCGTGTGTTTTAGGCTTCCAAAATGTTTAACTGTTGATTCCCTTGTTGGGCAGTTCACAAGTAGAGAGGGTCCACTCATGTGTTGATTGGCATCTGGTGGTTGAAAGCTTCGGAGAAGTTTTTACTCTATTCCCATTATCCCAAAGCTCAGCTTGGATTTCTCAGTTTGCTTTTAAATGTTCTGTGGATCTGTGGCTTCCTAAGAGTGATGTGAGGAAGTGATCCTAGCATGCTGCAGGGAAGGCGAGCTCAGTGCAACGTACCACCATGTCAGAGAAGCAGTTCCAAAAGGAGCAAGTGATGGAATTAAAATGCTTCGTCTTTTCTCTGAAATTAATATCCCATGCTTCCCTAATAACAATTGAGAGACTATTTTACTAAAGATTCTAGCTATATGTTTTATGTAAATTAGTCTTTTAATATGTAACCTTTCTAAATTATATTATAATTTTCATAGTTTATAACAGTGTGCTATTCCAGTAGTTTTCCCCTTGACTTTGTGTGCACTTCCTTTCAGATAGATCTCTATTGTGCATTCTTATGTTTTCATTTGAGTCATAATAGACCACAAAGAATTAACAGTAGCACAAGGGATTTTATGTAGACCTTTAACCTCAGAAATGCTTGAGATTTGTTACTGGTGAGTGAGTTGTGATGATTATAAGCAAATGTTTTTGGGGTCATTATGCTGTATTAAGTGGGTGAAAACAACATGTTAAGAACATTGATTTTTGTCCCATATTGATGCATGTGTTCAGAGTGTATTGAACTAACAGAAGAGAAAGTATGACTGGAAAGCACTGTAAAAATAGCTTCATTAAAGGGAGGGAATAGAGTAAGAATATCTTTGTCATAGCTGTTTCTGACTTAGAAGAATCTTGACGTTTAGGAGTGATGTGGGTCTTTCCATTTGATTCCTTCTTAGAGAAACCTGTAGCTTGGGTACTCATTGTGAACTTGAATGATAACAGGTCCAGATGGCTGTCCTTCTGTTTCCAAAGACAGGAATCTCAGACCATCTTTTACCCACGACAAACCTTTGCCAGTGCTTGTTTTAGTTATATGCCAAATATACTCTGATTTAGATTTTTAGGGGAAAAGCACTATGGACAGGAGATTTTTTTTTCTAATATTTATTAGCTCTCAGACATGCCTGCTGATCAAGGTATTCAGTTCTAATATTTAAAAAGGAGAGAAAGCTCATGTAGTAATTTCTAACCATTCTCTGAATAGCAAAGTTAGAATATAATTTAGAAAGAGCATAAATGGTAAGTCAGTATCACTTCAAATCATGATGCATTTCACCTACCTCTCTTCAGAATCCTGTTTTCTTTTCTCCAAATGACAGCTTCCCAGATCATTATGAATACCACCTTTGGCCTCAACCAGGGACCACAAAAAACAAAGTACAGTGTGGCCACCCTACTAGCTGGTTTTTAGCAGAAATTTCAAAGCTTATAAATGCTTTGAAATTTAGAGGAAAGATCTCTATGAGACACCAAGATGAAAGTTCCCATCTGATCCTATCAAACTGTTCTTGCCACAAATAATGGTAATTACATAGAGTTGATTTCTAAATCTAGAAAACTTGCTTTTTAAACAGGAAAGACAGTGTACTGAACAGTTGTTATTTTCAAATGGCTACTTTATATACCATGTATTAAATATGTTAAATCACCAAAACCCTTTAAAGGTATAAATTCTTCCTAGTGCATTCTCTCTCTACCTGCCTTCTCCCATGTGTGTGTCTGTGTGTTTGTGTCTTTGTGTGTGTGTGTATTTGTGTGTGTGTATTTATGTGTGTGTGTGTATTTATGTGTGTGTATATGCATACCAAAACCCATGGAGTTACAGTTATTAGGTTACAGTTTTCTGAAACCATCCCGCCTCGTTGGTAAAGCACTGTTTATTTACCATCAGAGGCACATGACCATCATCCAGTAGAAGCTATCATCTGCTTTGCTTCACTGTCTTCTCAAGCTGGGAGAGGTGGTAGCTATGGATTGTGGTGGCTACAGCTACCCACACATGTTTCAGGCTTCTTAATGAACCTGAGGCAACTGCTTACTTCACTGTTAGTTTACAGTCCAACCCCGACCATGTCACTGTTCACGGAATGCTTCTTCCGGCATTTTGTAAATTTTAAAATGTGCCATCAGTGTGAAGTTGCCTTAAGTGGGAAGTAATTCCAGGATTCTCATGAACCACCTGAAAAAGTGTGCTTTCCCCGCCCCCCCCCCTCCCCGTGTCTGTTTGCTCTGGGTATACCATCTGCTGTATAAGCAGAGCAAAAATGTGCTTTCTTCTTATTATTACATGGAAAGAAACTATGCCATCCCCAGGAACAGTCTACCTTGCAAGCTTTCTCAACTGTACATTAAAGTTGTTTCCTTAAATTGCCTTCTGCTTCTGGATCAGCCATCCCGGAGCTGTCTAATGGCTAACTGGCATTTTGGCATCATCTCCTTCATAGGCAAGGCCAGTTGTTCAGAGTGCCCGCCATGTAATATATTTAAACGTTTGGGGATAATACTCTGGATGCTTGTATTAAAGTTCACTGCTCTCGGCGGTTTTAAACAGACATGTAAATCTGTGAGGCAGTGGGAAGGAGATGGTCTTTTCTGACAGGAGCATTTACTGAGCATGCCCTTCTACGCTATATCCAGAGTAGAAGAAAAGAGATCACAGATGACTGTTTTTCAGATTCCTCCACTTGTGGAATCACATTTTCGCCATTTAGCTATAGCTCCATCAGCATAGGAGCATTGATTTTTTTTACTCTGATCCAAGGTAGTTATCTATCTTAAAGACTAGTTAGCACCAACACTCAGGCTAGAGCTTGGAACAAAATAGAATTGGTTTGTAAAAATTGGTTTGGTTTAATAGTGTTAATATGGCCGTTTCTTCAGTTTAAATCGAAGGCCTTCAGTGGTGTGTGTGTATGCGCATCTGTGTGTGTGCGCGCGCGCGCGGGCGCACACTTGTGTTCCTTTCATTTTTAAACATATTTTAACTTACACATGATTTTTTGTGTTATTAAAATCATTTTCACATATGAATTTTTAAAAAGCATGATTCTGTTGTTGACTTCAAGAAAGTTAAACATGGCTCCACATTGATGCCTGTTAAGAGCTGTTAAGAGCATCTGGACCTGAACTTGGGTCCTAGCAACTATACTGGTCAGCTACAACCTTCTGTAACTCCAGCTACTCTGTAAATGATATCTTTTCTAGCCTCCTCAGGTACTTGCACTCATGTGCGTATGTACCCCTTATACACAGAGACACATACACATACATATTTTTTTAATGAAAGAGTAAAAACAGATAAACTCTATAATAAAGCTAATGTATGGATAGGAAGCTGCTCAGTAGTTAAGTTGCTTACTGCACAGACAGCTAATGTGGGACAATGGTGTTCAGTATCCAAGAAGTCACATACATGCCAGTTGGGCATTGTGACGTACTTGTTATTCTAGCACTAAGAAGGCAGAATAAGTGCAAGAATACATCCCTGTGTATGCTTGTTTTGTCAGTAAATTCTTGGTCCAGTTGATAGACTTTGGCCTCAATGAATTAGGAAACAGAGGACACTCCAGAAGAGGACAGCCTGTGGCTACCACAGGTACATGAGCCACTCATGTACACGCACACTTACACATGTGTTCACTTATACTTATGTGAACATAAATAGTACACAGATGAGCAGAAATGAATATCACGTGTGAATGAAAAGGGAAATACAGAAGCTCGCCACTTTTTTCACAGTCAAAAAGTTATACTCCATTACATTTCTTTCTTCTTAGTGAGCAATGACCTGACTTTGTAGTTGAGGCTGTATAGCCTGCATTCTGTCTCAAAAGTGCTTGTCCCCAAGATCTATTTGTAGCCTGCCTCCAGGTTATAGCACAAGTGTAAATGTCAGCTCTTCAGTGTGACATGGGTCATGGCTTGGTTGTCAACTCTGACTTGTAAATGGAGTGAAATGCAAAGACATGCCAGTAACATGCCAAGCAGGGGGAAGTACATGTTTCACCCAGTTGTAAATGTTTTCTCTGCTCTGTGGTTCTAAATATAGATGGAGTCAGTGGAGTATTGACCAGTGTTGACTAGGCTTATGGTTAACTTCTGGCTGCTGCTAAGCTGTGGCTAGCTCTCCCATGATTCTCCTGTTGAGAAGACTGAAATTACTAACTTTGATTTTCAAAAATCATTTTATTTCTGAGGAATGTGACCCAGTGGCAGACAGAACATGAATCTGCATGTATAATAGTATATGCATGTGTGTTTTTATGTTGAATGCTATAGAAAAGATTGAAGGGTGTATATGTGTACATGTGTTTTGTGTGTGTGTCTGTGTGTGTGTGTGTGTGTGATATATGATTCACTTATCCTGTAAGTTTCCCTATAACCTGGTTATTATATCAGATAATTGAAAGACAGTCTGTAAATACTGTCATTCCTGATAAGATCAACAGAATTATTTTTTTTTATTAGTCAGGTTTTTTAGTTAGTTAATTTATCTATTCATTTTACATCTTGATCATAGCCCATCCCTCCTCTCCTCCTGGTCCAACCCTCCTTCCCACTTCCAATATCCCTCCTCCCCTCTTCATCAGAAAAAGGGAGCCTCTTACTACCAATCCATCCCAGTTCATCAAGTTGCACCAGGACTGAGAACATCCTCTTCCCCTGTGGCCTGGTGAGGAAGCCCCGTGAGGGAAAAGTTATTAAGATGCAGGCAATAGAGTCCATGCCAGAGAGAGCCTCTGCTCCCCCTAGTATGTGATCCACATGATGCCTGAGCTACCCATTGGCTACATCTATGTACAGGGCCTAGGTCCAGCCCATGCATGGTCTTTGGCTGCTACTTCAGTCACCTTGGGCTGTGATAGTTGGCTCTGTTGGTCTTCTCGTATAGCTCCTTTCAGACCCCTAATAGAGTGGGACATAGAGACTGAAGAGGCCATCCTCTATCTAGACAGGACTCCTAGTGGATGCAGGAGGACAACAACCCATCCACAAGAACTTTGACCCAAATTTTACCCTGTCTACAAGATGTGCAGGGATAAAGATAGAGCAGAGATTGAGGGAATGTCCAACCAATGCCTGGCCCAACCTGAGACCCAGCCCATAATAGAGAGCCAATCACTGACACTATTAATGACACTCTGCTCTGCTTGCAGACAAGAGCCTAACACAGCTGTCCTCTGAGAGGCTCCACTCAGAAATTGATAGAAATAAGTGCTGATATTCACAGCCAAACACTTGGCAGAACGTAGCAAGCTTTGTGGAAGAGTTGGGGAAAGGATAGAAGGACCTGGTGGGGACAGAATTATTTTCAATTAGAGATTTTAAAGGTACTTTGTAAGTGATCTTATTTTTTTTAAGTACCTTTTCTTTTTGAGTCTGTGGATCTCCCAGTTTCATTATTATGCTTATGACACCTATGATTAAAGTATACTATTTAGAGAAGAAAATAACGTAAAGGCTGCTGTGACTTTGGCAGCACATTTATTTCATGCATTTGATAGCAGGCCTTAGTTCTACGATTGCCATCCTCAGCACTGAAGTAGATGTACCTGATATGACAGCATGACAGGATCTTACTCCCAACAATCTAGTATTATAACCATATCAAAAAAGCATGCATTTTATGCTAAAAATATAAAACTATGTAACTCGGAGTATCACTCAGTGTTGCAGAATATCCAACATTTGTGAGTCATTGGGTCTGTTCCCCAGCAATAAGAAAGGAAGATTTAGAAAGAAAGAAAATGAACAAACAAACAAACAAAAGAAAGAAAGAAAGAACCTTTCAGAAATGTTGGGCATTGTTTCAATCAAAAGCCAAGTGTTCTTCAGGTACTGCTAACTTTTCTAAACGGAGCTGGTCTCACAGTTGTTTTGCAAAGACACATAGCTTATTCCCAATTCCTTACCTGTAATATTCTGCATATCACAAGCTCCGCCCACAGTCACCATGTGGATAGTTTAGTTGCTCCTTTTACTGTCCTCAGGAAGGAATAATATAATCTACTGAGTAACTTCAGTCATCACAATACTGTCATTTCTGTGACTCGGTGGAGTTCATATTTCCAGGAATATATATTCTGTATTTTAGGCACAGGGTGCCAGGTAACTGGCATGAACGCTGTTGTACTTGGGTCACTCAACACCAGAGTCATGAAAGTGGAACACATGTGAGGTGGTGTTGTTTGCTTCCTCTGCTATAATGGGGCTAACAGCAGGGTGTACTTGTTCACATAGCTCTGTTCGCTATTCCTTAAACAGCATCAGTAAAAATGTAATTACCTTTACTAACTAGATATGGGTTGTCTTCAGCATAAAAATTTCTCAGCTGACTTACGTTGTTGATGAAGAACATTTGGCTCCCCCCCCTGAAAATGACACTGTATTTATTTATTGTCAGTGCTTTACCACATGTTGAGTTGGTTAATGGTATCATTAAGTACTTTTTATTGGCTTCATTTGTTTTTATGGAGTTTTTCCATATTACAATCAAGCTGACAGGTGGAAATAATCATCAATCTCATGGTATGTGACAGATGTCCCCTCAAGTCTTAGGGTTTTTATTTGAGATTAACAGCAAATAGATATTTTTTAAAGCAAATAGGAATATTTGTTTTTCACAGCCAAAAATGATACATTAATAATGTCTTAAATGATAATTACACAGACTTGTTTCATGATCAAAATGGCCTACGCACGATTAAAAAGATATAGAAACAACATCAAAAATTGTTTTTAAAAAAATGTGTTACTTTTGGGAACAAGTTCAAAAGTGGTGGCCTGTGAGCTTCTGGCCTCTGTGATGCATCACAGTAGTCCTGGTGTGTCCCTGATCATTTTAATTTTACTTTTGCCTTCAATTATCATTCTGTGTGTAGTTCTTTATTGAATCACAATATATATCCTTTGGTTTAAAATTTAAAAAAAAATCATACTCAGGGAAAAAAAAAAACCCATGCAATCCTTTATCATTCATTCATTCTTTAACTTATATTTCATTCATTCATGAGTTTGCATGGGTGGCGAGGAGATAATATTTAGTATTTTTAGAGCCCATTTATCCATACATATCCAATTAGCCCTTTGAGGGGATTTGGTCTCTCTGCACAGATTTTTCATGGTAAAATATCATTTTCATCATTTAATCTGAATTAATGTAAATCTAAACATGGGACTGTCCACTTAAAGAGTCACTTTCCTGCCTTTGCTTCCTCCTTCTGATGGATGATGTCATTGTGCCTGATGAGTCTGTCTTCACCCTTTCGCCCTCCTATGCGAAACCCCAGAGAAAATAGGAACACATTCAAAGGAGAGAGAATAAAATAAGTGAATTTTATTCTAGAGTCTTAAAAGCTACATTAAAGTTTGTGAGTGAGCCCAGTAGAAAATGAACTTCAGAGGGTAGGGGCTTGTGCTTCTCACATAACCTCGGGCAAAGTCTGTGTGGATTCATCTGTCACTACATATGATGGATGTGTCCTAGAAATCACTGGGTAATGTCCATTTTAATTGTCTCAGATGAATCTTCTTGGTGAGGTTGCTTCTATTTACTAGTCAATATTGTTATTTTTATACTGCTATATATTTAAGGTGTATAATAAGGAATCAGAAAAATAAGTGTGTTTAGCTGGTACCTACCATACTCTAGTTACTAAGTCCTTTGTAGATAAATCCCCCACATTCAAAATATGATTTCATAATGTTTTGTACTATTACCTGTAAACCTATATTTATGAGCAAATAAGTATATATGTATGTGTATACCCATATATAAAACATAATGTATGTATGTGTACATTGCTTTATGAGGATAGTGTATTTATTTTCGTGGGAAGTTTGTTTTAGGAATTAGGAAGCATTTTAAAAGCTCTGTTGCCAGTGAATGCACAGGAACTCCAAACTAAGCTATACAGTTAGTCTGCTCCTGCTGGGACCCTGGCCCAGGCCCCTTGGGGATGGAGAGTGGGGGTGGTGAGCTGGAGCAGAGTCAATGACACAGACTCCTGGAGCAAGGCAAATGGCAGAAGCAGACTCATTTATTGCAGAAATAGAGTACTCCTTTATACCCTGACCCAGTGTCCCATTGGCTCCCAAACTGCTGCTGCTCTGGCTCTTCCTCCTTGGTTCCCATCCTGGCTTCACCAGTCTCTGGACAGTCAGTCTCTGGGCATGCCTGGGCATGTCTAGGTAGGTCTAGGCAGACTCTACATGAAGGCCCTCCCGTCTGAGCATGCCTGTTGCCAGACGGGACTTGTTCCTCCTACATTCTCCTCTTTTTTCCCTTCTCTCACTTCTGGCCAATTCTGCACTGTGTGCATCTGTGCATATCATGCCTCTGACTTCCAATCCATCAAGTCTCATTCAGCTCATCTGGTGAAGGTGAGACGGTGCTGCTCTAACTCCGTGTCTTTGGGAGCTCCTTCTTTGAAAATCTCACATTCTGCACAGTGCACAAAATTCACACAGCAAAAGTATTTTTATGAAATATACATATAAAACAATAGGACCAGGGGTGGAAATGCCACAGTTGGTAAAGCGCTTGGAGCCCTTGAGGTCAATTTCCAGAATCCATGTTCTGGTTTGTCTTTTTGTAATTTTTTGAAAATGAGTTATTTATTTGTGTGTGTGTGTGTGTGTGTGTGTGTGTGTGTGTGTGTGTGTGTGT
>OU015750.1:82443493-82462178 GCA_907169655.1 Acomys percivali
TGTGTGTGTGTGTGTGTGTGTGTGTGTGTGTGTGTGTGTGTGTGTGTGCACGCGCTTGCTTTGTGTGCATGTGTAGGTCAGAGGATAATTTCTTGGACAGGTCTTTCCAGCACGCATGGATCTTGGTGTAGAACGTGGCCATCATGCTTGGCACTAATAAATGCGTTTACCCGCTTAGCAATCTTGTCGCCTGCAAAGGACAGTTTTACAATCTTTCTTAATACTATATTATTTATACGAATGTTGTGACAGTATTGTTTGTATTCATTTTCCTATGGCTATGCCCATGGGAGATTCTTTAATTGCATCAAATACATGTAATCTCGTGTTATGCTTACTTTAGCTGTCATTGCTTTTGGACAGTTCATTGTTTCTCATCACTATTTAATATTCTACTCTATACATGTGTTGAGATTTAGTTAGCCTTTCTTCTATCACTGGCACTTTGGACTAACCTGCTATTACGAATTTTAAAATAAAAGCCATGTGATTATCTTCCCATGTCTTAAATGTTGACAAATGCTGTTCAGTTATTTATTTTTCCAAAATATTAGAACGATGCTCCAATGAACAAAGCTGTGCATTCCTCCCCTGGAGTTGTGGTGAGAGAGAGTGCTTTATAATTCTTTATTCTGGTTCACTTGGGCTCATTAGTCAGTTGACTTGATCAGTATCACAAAGCTACTAGAATTAAAAAGGAACAATACCATTCATACTCTGTCTTCTTTGTGTAGCTCCTGTATGTGTGGCAGACAGTACCTAAACAGCCCACTATTCTAAGATGATGGTTCTTTCAAAGGCATCGTACATAGCCTATAATATGGATCAGGTGCTTATAATGCGACGTGCAGAAACATTAATCTCTTAGATGTAGAGCAGGGCTCCCTAAGTGCTGGACTGTGGGGTGTCACTCAGTTTCTACATAGCAGTTGCCCTTGTTTCGAAGATGGATTTGCAGGTGAGTAATTAGCCCATAAGCTTGCATAGACAAGCTCTCAGGTGTGCACAGTGCACCTCTGAAAGTTGGGCAGAGTTCTATGGAGCAGCAAAGCAAGAGAGTTCTCAGTCTGATTTAAAGGGTTGGTAGTCAGTAAACTCTGTGTTTGAACCTGGCTGTAGTGCTTCCTAATGGATAGTCCACTTAATCTCTCTAATGTCTCATCTTTCATCTATACAATAATGATGAGTAACTGAAACTGCCCCATCTAGTGTTTGCAAGTTAATTAGTGAGTGGTGTGCTAAATTTCAGCATTGGTTCTAAACTTTTCCAGAACTGTGTTCCTGGTTGTGAAATGACTTTTTAAAAGTGAACTAGAGAAACTTTCCAGTGTAATTATTTTTACTCAAAGGTATGTACCAAAACTGCCTTGCTTGTTCTCATATAGTGATTGACTGAATATGTTCTTGAGGCTATTGATATGCAGTTTACTTTCTGGTTAGAAATGCTATATAATGCTTTACTCTTTACATTGGGAAAAGAAAACTGTAGGAGCAGCAGTATTACAGAATGTAAGTGTCTAGTGGAGCTTTTCTTCACCACCACTATAGAAGAAGAAGGAGAAGAAGGAAAGGAGAAGAGGAAGAGGAAGAGGAGGAGGAGGAGGAAGGAGACAGGTTTAAATCTATCTCTATATCTAGATATTCAATGCATGGATCCTCTTAAATGTTGTGATAAACACGCATGAACCAATAGGCCTCAGTATATGATAAGCGATGTCATTGCAGACATTTTTCCTTACATGCTGAAGAGTCTAAACATGAAGAGCAGCTAAAAGCACCGCGCAGTCACCAGGCCTCTATACCGCTGTCCTATATGCTATCCTTAGCATATGACACTGCGCAGTCACCAGGCTTCTATACCTCTGCACTATATGCAATCCTTAACATCTGACACCCTGCATTTATCTTTGCATTCATCTATTAATATAGTAATTGCTTTTGCAAGGGACAGATTTCATTTTAATAACAATCAACTGCTTTAATATTTTAATTAGAATTATTTAGAATGGCTTCTTTTCCAGAATTAATTATCTAGTTATGGTTTACAGGAATGGAGAAAGAGATTTCCAGAAGATTCGGAGGCTGCTACTTTAGTCTAAGCAAAAATTGATCAGGACTTAAGCTGAGCCAGTGGAGATAAGAAGTCCAGTGGGAAGGCAGGGCTGGAGGAGATTTGAGAGGTGCAATCAGTAGAATTTGGTGACACGTTGGAAGTGAATTCTGCAATGGGAAATTAAGGTGTAGTGACAGGATTTTACTTGAGAAAAACATTTGGGGCAACCTTATGAAGAAAATATCTGTCTATTTTGTGAAATGAGATAGTGGGTTGGCAATTATATTCCTGGATCTATGGTTCAAACAAATATGGCAGAGAGTGGGACATATAGATTTGAATGTTGTCACCATTTCTTTCTTTTGCAGGCATCAGTGTTGGGGACACTGTAATTCCATGAATTGAATTGCCTTTTAACTCTACTTTTTACAAATGTCTTATTACATGGGCCTTATAAATAAAAATTAGTAATGATTCACATAGATTTCAGAACTTATAGATTGGGTCATGTTTAAAATCAAACTTGTTCACGGTATTCTTAATGGAGCTGTAAGTTTGGTGAATGTGACGTGCTTTCGTGCACTTGAGCCTAGTGGGCAGTCAGAGCGTGGGAGCAGTGCAGTGTGGCAGTCTGCCCTAGTGGGCTTTCAAGGCCACTCCTTGGCTGAGCTGCACGGAGCTGGCATTCAGTGACTCCTCCTCTCTTCTTGTTACACATTGCCTCTCATTTCCTACAGTCTCTCATGAACATGTCTCAAGAGACACTCCGGGAATAAGTCAATGGTGATGTAGAGCCACTTGCCCATGCGCCTCAATTTGGGGGCTGCTAGATGCAACAGATAGTGTGGTAGCCAGCTCCTGTCACTTGAGTGGTAGTATTCCCCCCCTCCCCTCTTTCCCAATTCCAACTGTGAGCACTTTGATTAGGGTCTATACAGTCTGACTCTGTCCAGCCTCAAATCAGAAGCCTCTTTAGAACCAAAGTAAATATTTAGACTTGCCGGGGATTTTGACTAGAGCAGGGTAAATAAGTATCTATCTCTACCCAGGGGAAAGCAGGGATGTTTATATCTATCTGACTTCACTGGAATGCTCTTTATAAACTAAGAAAAGTAGGTCAGCAAGACTGAGTTATTCTGTTCTACGACCAGCAAAACAAATCTCTTAAGGAGACAACTCTGCAGCTGCCTGTTGTTAAGAAGAGATGGGGTGCGTGTCAGTGGCTCGTTCCTTCAACAGGCGTTGACTGTAATGTGAGACGTACAGGATAAAGGGTTTTCCTTGCCGTGATTTAAGATGATTCTTTTACAGTGTTTTCATTATTTTGGAAATTACCGACACACCCCCTTTAAAGATGTGGTCAGGCAAATCGTAACTTAGCTGAGTACAACTCTAGAAAAGTTCCAGAAACACAAGGCAACCAGCTCTCTGTTTCTCTAACAGATTCCTGAGATTTTCAATGTAAGGGAAGGGGTGGGGGGAGGGGGCAGGGGGGACAGGTAATTCATTTATCCTATGGTTTCAGCAGATGATTAATGGACCATGATAATACTATAGTCAGTAGTGTGCAGCAGAGCTGGCCTGCTCTCCCATGGCCCAAAAAATAGACAGAGGAAGGAGTGGAGCTTCCACAACCCCCTTTAAAGGCATACATACCCCCTAGCAACTCAAGTCACCTACCCTGTAGGCAGGGATATCACTGATGAAACTGTCAGGCATTCTAAAATAAAGGTCTTCATTTCCTAGGCTTTCAGATCTAAGCAATCAGGGTGCACCCCGCAATCCCACCTCCATGTGCACCTCTCCTTAAAGATTTCACCATTTCACCAGAGAACCACTCTGGAAAACAAGCCTTTGTTGGTGCGGTGCTTTTAGAATACTGTGGTGTTGAACTCTAGCAAATCACTTTTCGTTACTTGATCACTATATCAATTTTCACTTAAAAACATGTATTAGTATCATTGCTTTGGAGCAACTGGTTATGAGCGAAACAAATCTGGAAGCCTGCCAAGCATTTGGAGACAACGATATAGGAACTTGTACCTCTGAAGTTCAAATGGGGCAGTGTTACTTTCATCTCACAGTGGTGGGACACACCCTTAATCCCAGCACCTGGAGGCATAGGCAGGTAGATCCGTGGGAGTTCTAGCCTTGCGTTGTCTACAGAGTAAGTTCCACCAGAGAAACTTGGTCACAAACAGCCAAAAAAAGCAAAATGTTCTGATGTTCAGAATTATAAGTACTTTTCCTATTTAAAAAAAAAAATCTAAGAAGATTCAATTATAGCCCTTCAATGCAAAACTCATCAAAGTGTCTGAGTAGCAGAAATAAACATGTACCTGCTTACCCAAGAACAAGAAAGTCAAGTGCTCCTATGTGCATAATATTTTAATTTTCTTGGGAACAGTAAGGCATTCATTATATTGTGATTTTTTTGAGCAAGGAATATTGCATATGTCTTCACCTAAAAATGTATTCTCAGCTTGGACAGGTGGCATTTAAGTATTTGGGAGGGAGAAGTGGTTTGGCAGTCTAACAAGGCATGTTACAAGCACCTGCCTGGAGAGGAAGAAACCAAGTTCAACATTTTCCATTACTGCCCGCCGCTGAGGTGCTTACATTATCCCTCGAAGAACCTCGTGCTTGTGGCAATCTTCAGGCACTGTCATAGTTCCAAACGAATATGAAAGTGCAGTTCAATCTTTCTGACAAATACTGCCTCACTTCTGGCCTGGCAAATTTTTGTCACTCAAACCTCACTGATGTGCAAGTAGGTTGTGACACGAAGCCTCAAACGGATTAACTGGATGGATCAAAGAAAAATATCACCTGAGCTGTTCCTCCTTTACCGCTCTGGTTTCTCTGTCTTCTATATCCCAACATCCTGTCCCCATTTCCTGAGTTTTGATGGCTCCCCACTTCTGTGTCTATTACAAGGAGGTGTAACTATTATACCAAGCCATGTCGTAGAGTAGAAGGGACTTATTATTTGTCTTTACACATACCAGCTCACATAGGTCCATGGTTTCTGAAAAGACCATACTGCACTCAAAGCTGTTGGAAGACCTGAGGATTCTGCCTGTTTGCCTATTGATTTTACTATTCGAAGTTTATACTCCCTGGTGCCTTTTTGCAGCGATGTGCTGATTGGATGTAGTATTTTAAATGTTTTCCTTTGATCTAACAATCTACTTCATTTATGAAGGCCAATGGTACCACTTTGAGATAGCAGCGAAATATAATTTATCATAATTGAAGGAGTCTGTGGATCTGGAAATATTTATGAGATATTAAAAAATCCATGCCAGAATATCTGTTTTAAACAACAACAACAACAACAGCAAGGGAGCATACAAAGAAATGACTTTCTATATGTTTTTGTTGAATTTAAATGAGATATAAAAGTCTTCATCATGGAACATATTAAAATAGTTGTCTATGTTAACCTGTGATCTAGCAATTTATTATAGCATAGATTTAATGCTAATTTCACTTTTAGAGTTATTTCTAGCAAACAATATATCAGGATAATCTTTACTTTAAATTACTTTTTCTTGTTTTTGTTTTTGTTCTGTTTTGGTTTTTTGTTTCTGTACATACATTTCTGGGTCACCAACCAAGGAGTAACAGTTCATCTCAGCGGTCTGCATGCTTCATTTATGTTTATGAATAACAAAATAAGGAAGATACTAGGCTGATTCTAGAGACTTTTCTGAGTCTTTTTAAGGGCTGTTGATTGGAGGGAAGCTGGCATTTTATCTAAAGTGTGTACACTTTATTTGTAACGATTCCCTGTAATTTTCAGAACTCCATGGCCCTGTATTCATAAGGTTCATAATAGCAGTAAAATGTTTCCAGAACATGATATTGAAGTGGCCTTTGTTTCATTTACACAGAATGATGAACATTATTTTATTCTTACTAATTTCAAAAAGAACTTAATTTGTAATTGCTTTACCTTAAATTTGAAATTTGTAGTAGGTAAAGAAATTGACAACAGAATTTTAGTGTAAAGGGTGACATTAAGGTGAAGGAAAGAAATGTATTGGAAAATAAAGGAAACAGATCCTTTCTGAGCACCTGGTGTGTTTAGAGGAAACAATAGGTCTGGCCCTGAATTAGTTACAAATATAAAGGCACAGTCTTCCTTATCATAACTACGGGGCTTACTGTTACTTATAAAATATCTGGCACACTTAATCTTCCAAAGTACAAACTACTCAGCTTTCGGCACATGGTTACATATTTAATCAGTGTAGTGACCCAACAAGGTGCTCTATTTTATCCTTCCACCAACAAGTGTCTGAGATTTGTCTTTCTTGAGATAACATGGGCCAGAAGTGGCCAGAATTGGCATATGAGTCCAAGTGTGATTCCAGAATCCATAAAGGATGCCATCATGTTCTTGAAGGAAAAGCCTGACAAATGTAGATGTGGTTCTGAGGGTAAGCAGAGAACCAGCACTGTGTGTTTAGGTTTCTTCCAGAACAAAGTGGGGGCTGCCCCAAAGAGCGCCATCATAGACATACTCATTCTCAGGCCGTCCTTAGGAACATCCCAACCATTCATCACTATCAGTTCTTGGTCTCAAAGCCATGAGGAAATTGATTTTCTAAAGGCACCTCTCCAAAGAACAGTTCATATTATGTGCAGCGTAGGCCCACCAGTCAGAGATTTAGTGGCTGTCCCTGTATGAACATCTAGCAAGAGCTAAGTCAGAGGTTGGCCTACCATGAAGAATGTATAAAGTATAAACTTATAAATAAATATGTTAGCTTTTATTTTACTTTAGAATTTTATATTCATGACTATGAATACTCTATATCTGTGACTCGAACACTCAGATAACTGTCTTCTGTTTGTTACTGTGATTATTTTCATAGCTTTGTAAAATATAAACAATATTGTTATGAACATGCTTGAATAAATCTTTTTTTAAAAGTATACCCATGGCATATAAAGAAAACAACAATAGTAGAGTCATATGATATAACCATTTTCATTTTCACTATTGCACCTTTCAACTCCAACTCCAAACTTTTATATTTATTAGTAGTCTAATCTACTAAATTGGAGTTTTAAATTTAATCTGATCTTAAAGCTAAAAATTGAGGATATGATTGTTTTTTATTTATTTAGATTTACTTGTTTACCAAGTATTCAGAACTCAGATATGTCATTCTCCAGCACTGTGAGTTTTTCTAAGGGAGTGAGAGCAGCTCTTGCCCATCTGCTCTTTAGAGTCTCCTCATTAACCTGTTAGACAGCCATTGTGATTCCTTTGAGGATTTTCAATATCTGGAATTATTGTGAAAGTGTGGAAACCCTTCAGATATTTATGTGTTTTTCTTCTGTTACTTTATTATTTATATGATGCATACTTACGCATTTTTTTCTCTGCTGTGTTGCTCATATTTCCATTCCATCCTCCTACCCTTGGAAGCCTATTAAATTCTCTCTTATCATCTCCCATACCCACTTGTTCTTTTATGTAATTATGTTTTAAAAGACATTATCATTCTAGGGTCATCAGCAAATCAGGTCATTACAGCTAAAGATTGCAAAGTAGAAATTAATGTAAACTCACATCTGTACTCCATACCACTGTAAGAAGGATGGAGGTACTGGCCCGGGATCAATGGCAGATGTCTGTTGTTTGTTCTTTACCATATGATATAAGTGGTAGAGAATTGCAATTTAACAAGAATAAACCATAATTGACCTGAATGGCCAATTTAATAGTAATTTCATTTTTAAAGTTTTGTGTAAAATATAAAGATATACACAATCCAATATAACCAGTGGGTGATGATTTTGTAAAAAAGAATGTATCTGAGAATGAATATATATATATTCATATATGTATATATATGTAAAATTAAGGTCTGTGAAAACTAAAATTAGAGGCTCTCGCTTCTTTCAAGTTTATACTTCTGTCAGAGAGCTGTACTTTTGAACTTTAATTGCTGCCTCTGAGTTCATCATTTCCTTGCAAATCTTTGATTCACATATGAATATCTATGTGTGTGGGTTCAGTCATGTTGATAGTAGTGCCTGTGCTACTCACTACAGTGAGCAGCATAGTTAGAGGTGGCATGGGAAGTCCCCCTGAGCATGATAAGGAACAGGAAACTTGTATGCTAAGAGATACTAATGGGGGACCTACCAATTCTCTTCTGAAATGAGGGTGTTTTTTTTTTGAAATCCATAAATTTTATTTAGGCATTTAGAGATATGAAACATGAAAAATCCTGTTTCCACTAATTTGCATCTCTGCACCAGAATATCCTTTCATTATAAATTGCCCATGAGTTATAGTATTATCACTAACACCAGTGACTTCCTCTAAAGAACATTGTAGACAGTTTTTTTTTTTTCATACCACATTATAGATGCTGTACAAATCATTTATGTGATGTGGTAACTACTTCAAAACTACCATAATCTCCTGTACAGTATCATAGCTTTACTACAGATCTCATATTTAAATAAATACTTAGCATTTGTTTTAGTTATACTCTATTGCTGTGAGGAGATACCATCACCATGAAAGTTTCATGAAAATTTAAAATTTATTGTCACAAAGGAAACAGATTTGAATCCCATGGAACTAGAACAATATTCTTCATAGAGAATTTTGAGGGTAGAAACCCCAGATCATTGCTTCGAGGAGTAAGATTATTCAGCCTGCTTCTCTCTTCCTTGGCAACATCTCTCTTTTTTTATATATATTCGTGGTTTAAATGTATCCAGGATAAGGGGAAGGGGAATAACTTATTAATGGCTATTCAGTATGTCCAGTTTATGAAAAGGTAGAACGCATATCTCATCTAACAAGCACTTTTCAGAATATCAGATGTCTGAGGGTATAAATGTCCCCAAGGGTGAGTCTACCAGACCTCATTGGATAATTCCACGTCCTTGGTAGCACAGATAACCCTGGTTACACATAACATGACATAACACAATATATCATAACATATAGCATAACAACACAAAAGAGAACATAACAAAAAGCCATGTGTAGTGGTTTGAATGAGATTCCCTCTGCCCCTATAAGCTAGGTCCTCATTTAGTGGGACTGTTTGGGAAAGGTTAGCAGGTGTTGCATCTTGCCTGCCTGCCACCACATTCCCTTCCATGATGATCATGGCCTAACCCTCTGAAACTGTAAGCCCCCAATTAATTACCTTTCTGTATAAGTCTCATTGGTCACGGTGTCTCTTCTCAGTTATAGTAACCCTAAGACAGCATGAGTATAGGAATAGGATTTGAAGAGATTGAGGAGATTGCTGAGTTAGGTTGAGGCCAAGCTAAGCAATTCTGGGCTGAGAGAAAAGCCAGATTAAATAAATCAGATGGGAGGAGAGTTTGAGCCAGGACAGCTGAGTTGAACCAGCCAGCTCAAAGCTCAGAAAGAACAAGGAAGTGTGAACTTATTAAGCAGTAAGTCTCAGAGGCTGAAAACACTCTAGCTCTAGGTTAGATTGTATGGAGGCTAGAAGCTTCCAGCACTAGGCCTAGGAAATCAGAAGGAGGCAGTAAGCCTCCCACGCAACAATTAAGCTAGGAGAATAAAAGTTATTTTACAAAGATTGTTTTCTGATATATTTAAATGTACACACCCATATTTGCTCACACACTCCCTTCTACACACACCAAAGGGAATAATAGTAAATTAATACTAATACGGCTAAAGTAATAATGAACAGAATTTGAAGTCACAGAAAACAAAGCCCTTGCCAGTGTCGTGTGTTGCTATTTAATGACTATTTTGGGTACCATCTTTGTGTTGAGTCCTATGTAGATTTGTCAACATTTGTACTTTGCTGAACATTGGTTTATTACCCAGTTCTCATCATTACTGGGTTTCTTCCAGATGGAGTACTTTAAGCTAGTCAAGACTTTTCTTTTTTTTATTTAGTCAAACTTATAAATGGCTATTGCCTCATTTTTTGAACTATTCTCTTCAAAAGTTTGACAATAAATTCCTTCTATTTGAGTCTATTGCTTTTGCTTCAGGCTCTTTTCCTGTGTTTGGTAAGGCAGTCTTAGGAAATGTTTGACTTATGCACACACTCTGGATGTTTTGCCAAGTACTCATACAGTAAATGCTCAAAAAGTACAGCCAATGTCTATTCTCCACCTTGTTTTTCTTTGACATACAAACTCAAAACACACCCAGTATGAGAAATTACAAAGGAAAAAATGTAAGATTCAGGCCCCGGGTGTTTGTATTTTATATATACCATATATTTTGATCACACCATTAAGACTTAGATCTCAAAGAATAAAAAACAAATGGCAAACCATCTTATAAAATATGGCTGTCTCTTAATTCAACATAATAGGTATACATCAGAACAGGTGTCCTCTTTAGGTTGTGTAATGGTATATTGGCTCTTGCCGTACTTAAATGTCATCCAAATTTCCTTTTCGTAGCACTGATGTTAACCTTGTAAGCTCTAAATCGTCTGGAAGTTAATGGTCTGTTGTATGAGTTTAATAGTTCTTAGTGAAAGAATATTGGATTATATTATGCAGTTTGAAATATAATTTGGTTTCTTCCTTAGCATCATAAAATGGCATGGTCTTAGTTGTAATTAGGGACAATTTGGTGGGTTTTTTTTTTTTCTTATTCCATTGCTATACATAGAACAAGTGCATACATTTGTTTTGTTATCTTCTATCTTCACAGATATAATTCATTTCTCATCAAGAATATTCTTTCTTAAAATTTAGAGACTATTATATTAAAGTCAGTCCATTAAGAAGCGCTATGAGCCGTAGGGATCCTTAAGTGGCCTTGTCAAAATTTAGGAGAGTCTTATATTATTTTATATTTTAATTTTATAAGGGTTAAATTTGAATTGGAGCTAATGTAACTGACAAGAGGGAAATGGGAGCAATTGGCTTGCACTAAACAAGTTTGAATGGCTGTTAATGTGAGTGACTTTCAGGCAGTGAATGTCAGGGAACAGTAGATTACTTTCTCTTCCTCAGGCACTTTAAGCCATCTCCTGTGGTAGGACTGACATAATTTCTATTTCTTCCTTGAAACTGGGAAGCAAAGTAATTGGAGTCTGGTAATTTTGGCCCATGGCTAATGAAGATAAATCATAAGGAGCCATGGAATACACAGTGACAATTCACACAGGGCCAGGAGGATGGGAACTTTCTGCAATACATTCATCAACTGTTGTTGCTTTCTGATTTATATTCAAGAAAATCGTGGCACTGTTCATTGTGAATGCGACCTACCTCTTAGGCTAAGTTTCACATGCTAATAACATTGCTTCAAAATCTAAGCTACCATGTTCTTTACAAGTCTTACCCCTTGCATGTCCTAGAGAATATGTGATTTTTGAGGTGGCTTATCTGTTTAACACAAACTACTGCAGATTTGAACATTGTAGCAGTAGAAGAAGTTCTTGACCATCTGGATTTGCCCTTCTCCTTAAGAAGTATAAATATTTGCATTGTTCCAAACAGATGGCCATGTATGTACTTTAATTTTATAAATAGAAGTTCCTAAGTTTTACTCAACGGCTCACATTTTAATACATTCAATTGCTCCCTTGGAGACACTCCCCCATTCCGGAATTCTTTTTCATCTTTTCTTAGTGTATGTTTCTTTCGTTCAAACACATAAACAAACAAACCACCCCAGAACTCAGGCAGTTAAAGTTAAAGGTAAGCCTACTCCATTTTATCCCAAAGAGAAGACTCTCACTCCCAGTGTAGTTTAACACAATACAAGTCAGTCACTATTGCCAGTTTTGTGTACTGCTAGTTAACAACTGTATAGCTAGATTCATCTTTTCCTTTTATATTAGTCAAACATATAAAGGGATATTTGCTCATTCTTGACTTGAAATATTCCCTCCCAATGTTTGACAATGAGTTCTTTCTAAACAGATTGGGTCTATTGGTTTTGCTTCAGGCTCTTTTATGCAATACAGTCACAATTGTACTATGCATTTTACTGTGTATAAACAAAATTAATATACTATTGTCTCCTATCAAACCATTTGATCAGTCCATGCTGTATGGATATCTACATTTTCACCAACTTCATTAAATTTCTAAAAACTGTATTGCATAGGATTTAAAGAACGAATTTACCCAATTAACAGAAATTTATTGATAAACTATATATCATATTTATCTATGTCATATCAGTTATATCTTATTCTGGTTCATTAGCTATTGGATTAGTTTTGGAGTATCACCTAGATGAGTTTGGCTTGTAAATCTAGGAAGGCAACTTCAGAAAACTTGACAGTGTAGACTATTTAAAGCCTCGCATAGAGTTACTGTACCTTATATGCAAAGTTCTCCGTCCCACTTACCTAGGTCTACAGTACTTTAGCTTATGAGTCCCAGATCTTTTCCTTGTAAGACTAACATCCTGGGGCTGTTGTGTCTTCCCTTTTATTCGCCTTGCTATCTTTAGTTCAAGGGCATGCAGCTTGTGCCCCTCCATCTCCTTGTCAGCATTCTTCCTTCCAGTCTGTTGGGAATGACATCTCCCCCCCTGTCTCTCCTGGTGATATTTTACCATCACAGCTGAACAAACTATGTACAGACAAAAGTAATATATATAGGAACCATTAATCACCCTAGGTGTGAGATTCTTCCCTTTGAGATGGGGTGGAATATAACTACATTTAACTTTCACTGCCTGAGCCTTGGGATTTTCTGTTTGTTTGTTTGTTTGTTTGTTTGTTTGTTTTGAATGAAACACGAATAGATTTTTTTTTAAAAAAAGAAAAGTGATAATTTTCAAATGAGATTGTCTTCAAGGTGACAATATCCAAACTATTTTTCCTTATGATATCTTATTATGAATATTATTTTCTACAGTGTGATAAATACTAAAAACTTCATAGTAACATTCATGTTTTAAATTACTTAATCCCTCCATTGCCCTGAAACATAATTTTGAAGAATTCTATAAATGCCAAATTATAGGTGAAGTTTAATATTTGCATAACAATATGCAACTTTGCTGTAGAAAGGGATTTCAATATAAAAATGGGAATAACTGGTTCTATTTTGACTGTTTTAAAACCTTATACCAAATTCTGTTTATCTGCAATCATCCTATTCTTACTAAAATCCATGTTTCTCTCTGTTTTCATGTCAGAACCTGTTGCCATGAAAATGATTGATACCTCACACTTATCTTCGTGTCTTTGCAGCCATTTTTAAAATGGAGATTGTCAGGAAAATTATAGACTTTACTGGCACCCGTGAGCTTCTCAAGATAATGTCCCTCTCTTTATCTTGGTTTTCCTGTCCCAGAACGTAAGCATTAGGAGCTAGTACTTTTGGAAGTACAAAAACTTTACTTTTATTCTGTACTTTCTTTCAAAAAACCATTTTGGATTATGATACTTTGGGATTCAAATGATGGGCTTTCCACAACTGTTATTTTGTACCTTCCGTATGAAATCATTTTATAGCTAGTGCCAGAGAAACTGCAGTAACTGAATATATTCCAATTTTTGTCATATTCTTCAAAAATACAGCAGCTGGCGACAAACCTGTCTCATGGGATCTCCTACTGAGAGAATCCCAAAGCATGGTGGAAGCCACTAAGAGCTTCAGTGTGTTTACTCTCTGGAAACTTCCTAGTCTGGGGCTTTAATTCACTTCATTTGCTGATGTACATGATAAACTGAAGCACACACACACGTGCATCTGTGTGCATGTGCATGCACATGTGTGTCTTTGTGTGTACATGCCTGTGTGCCCCTTCATGAATTATACCTCATTAACTATTCAAAAATGCTGATATTTAAAAATATCTTCCTTCTGTAATCACTCTTACTTATTTTTTTTCCACGAAGATGTCTTTGTCCGGTTCCATGTTTCCAAACCTTTTCACAATGCAAAGAGCCATCTCTGCATTCTCTTTTGCGCTGAGCACACTTCAGCCAGTTGGATGAGTTCAATGCACTCTGCTCCAAAGGCAGATCTCTGCAGTAAGTCAAGGACAGGATGCATAGCCTCCAAGTCATTTTCATATATATTAATTCTGGGAACTGAGAGGAACTATGGAATTTATTACCTGTGAGCAACACTTTTGTCAACTCTTGCATTTTCAGATACATATGAAAATGAACTGGTATGGCCCTGAAGAGCTGGGCCAGCAGTTAAAAAGCACTGGTGCCTCTTCCAGAAGTCTAAGTGTCAGTTCCCAGCATTCCCATAGGAGCTTACAATCATCTGTATCTCTCTAGTCCCAGGTGATCCAACGCCATCTTCTGGCCTCAGTGGACACCGAGCGTGCAGGAGGTGGACCACAGACATTCATGCAGACCGAACACCCATATGCATTAATACATTTTTTAAAAAAAGAGTAAGGTCTTTTAGAAACAAAAAAGTACACATGTATGTATGAATGTTACTAAAGTATAAAGATTAAATAGGCATCAATTTCAAAGGAAAAGGTACAAGGACTCTCATAAATGTCTGTGTGAAACAGATTTGGATGGGGAAATTGAAAGCCAAAGTGTCTACTTGGTGTATGGAGACTCATTGTGTTTCGTGTGACTGGGAAGCTGTATCTGTGAGCTTTGGTGCTTCCTGTGGCTTTAGATAAGACCAACAGGCAGTCTCCTGCATGCCTGCATAACCGCCTGCCATTTATTTTGTACTGTTGTGCATAATGCATTAAGACTTAGTGCAGTGGCCTTGACACACCAGCTTTAAATGTGCACCTTAAGCTGGACTTGGTAGTGCACGCATTCAATACCAGCCCTTAGAGGCAGGTGGATCTTCGTGAGTTGTAGGACAACCAGGGCTGTTACACAGAGAAACCCTGTCTCAGACACTCTTCCTTCAGCAGAACTGGTTTGTTCCCTTTCCAGGGCAAACACAAGCCCATCAGTATGAACTACACAGAGAGACCATTCATTTACAAAGTTCTCATTTCATCATGGATGGCTTAGAGTGATATTTTGGGAATAGTCATGTTGAATGCCTTTAAAATGAAGGTAAAAGTAGATCCTCTTTGAGGAATGTTTTTGAATAGCCACTTGCCTAATAATCCAAACAAATACCAGATCGCCTACATCTGGCATTCTCTATAGTGCCTGTGGTCTAGTTGGCAGAATTGGATGTTCCTCATCTGTTTCCTTACTTACACACTGATGTGACATATCTACTCATACATCAATAAGCCATCACAGAATAATATCACATTATTGCTAATAGATATAATTCATGTCTTTTATCCTATGTGTCCATCATTCTTTATATATATATACATATATATATATATATATATATATAATTCAGTGTTATAAACTACTGACTTACACTAAAGGTTGCAACTTTGTAACTAATATTAAGAAAAAACTTTTAACCAAGTGCAAGAACTGACAGGAAATAGTGAGAACAAATGCCTAAGTGGTTTTTTAAAAAGGTCCTAGGCTTGGAGAGTGGAGAGATGGTTAGAGATTAGCACACTCATTCTTCCAGAGGACCCGAATGCAGTTCCTGCCACTCTTGATCTCTAGCTCAAGGACAGTGGTTCTCAATCTTTGGGTCTGGACCTCCTGGGAAGGTCAAACAACGCTTTCACAGGGGTCACCTAAGACACATTGGAAAAATACACATATTTACATTACAATTCATGAGAGTAGCAAAGTTATAGTTATGAAGTAGCCATAAAATAAGTTCATGGTTGAAGGTCACCAAAATATGAGGAACTGTATTAAAAAGTCGCAGCATGAGGAAGGTTGAGCATTACCGCTCTAGGATTTGGTGCTTTCTTCTGGCCTCTTCGTGCACCCACACACAGTGTGGTGCCAACACACATTCGAACACACACTTAAACATTTAATTTTGGAAAACTATATCAGAACAGTTGGCAATGGTTTTTATGAAGTATCTCACGTTGGGAGAAAGATATGAACTGGCTGATCAAAGAATGATCATCTCCCTGTTAGCGTCAGCTGTAGGAGTAATGATCTCCCTGTAGGAGTGAGTACTGCTTGGTGATATAATGCCATCCTGTTGACCTTGTGTGCTTCAGTGCCTTGTTATCAACTTTCTGGTGCTTTGTAGAAAATGACTGATATTGAATCTGTCCAGAGAATATAAAACATCTTGAAATTTCTAATGACACCAGAAAACAAGGAAATTATTACATTTGAAGACATACCACCATCAGAGCCAGGCAGAGAGCTTGAAGTAATTCCAGCTAGTCAAAATTTAGGGAGAAAATAAGATAGCAAGGTCAAGAGGAAGAAGACAAGGACATAACCACAAATTGCTAAAGGATGAAATTTTTTTTCAAAGTTATAATTGCAAAAATTGTTGTCATAACTTTCCCTTGGGTGGTGGGGGGCATGCTGAGAACGTCACAGATCCTCAAGCCATAGGAATGGAAGCAGGGGGTCACACACTACATGGCCTCGTCCATCAACTGTACCTCAGAGTAATTAATGAACTGAAGAGAGAAAACACCTATAAAGAATTATCCCAGCTAGTGTGAAAGAAAAGGACATAGCATTCCTAAGTGAAAGTAAAATGATAGATTTTATTGGTGGTCATAGGTGGCAATGCGCTTCCCAGTATCCACAAAACACTCTTTCCAAAAAAAAAAAAAAGTCAGACTTCTCTACCTGTGTACAAGTGGCAGGAAATTTGGATCATGTAAACACAAAAGAACATATACGAGCAGGAAGCGATAGGATATAGGAAACTGTAGAAGAAATAAGCAATCCAGGCTCAGTAATCAGCAAAGTGTAGTGTGGGTTGTATCATTTAAAAGTTTGTAAAGTTGGTATCTGCCAAAGGCTGTGTGGACATTGTTTTGATCCTGGTTTGTGCAAAGCCAATAATTACCAGTTACATACATGAGGATTCATTATGTTTGTCTATATGTCTATATATTTCACATTTGTATAATAATCATTAAAACGAAACATAATTGTGCATCTAATTACATTTTATACTTGTATTAGTAACTGACTAGGAAATTAGTAGACTCTCTAACAGCTGAAGCTGGGTTATCATTTTCATTATTTTAAAAATTACCTCTAATTGTATTTTTATTTCCTCTAATAAAGTAAGTCCTTACATGAGCAACCTATTTATTTTTTCATATCTCTGGTTAATTTTAATTGCTTATATTATATTATGGCTGGAAAATGGGTTGTGGGGTAGTATGATTCTTGCCTTTTTGAAGTTTTTAAAACTTCTTTATTAACTAGGTCAATTTTGTCTTTACAAAAATACGTGGATTTTTTTCATTACAGGGGATTGGATGTACCTTTGAAGGGAAGAAATCTCCTCTAACACGAAGTGGAGTAGAGTTGCTAAACTAACTCTCCTTACTGTTATTGAAGTTAACTAGATCACAATTTGTTGCAGATATCTTTAAATGTTAACCATAGACATTAATAACAGGAAATTTGATTTCTTTTAAATATAACAGTATACTGGTTGCTTACGATGCCTGTAGTTCTCAGTTCAGTCCCCAGCACCTTGATTAATATGTGGATACAGGTTTAAAAATAAAATTAAATAGTAGTGGGTTTGTTCATTCTCTATATTTTCATGCATGTTTCTATAGATACTTAGATGTTATAAATCTCCATAGAGATTCATGTTTCTCCCATATATTATGAATTGAGTTCTCTTTTCTGTCAGTATGCAATATCTCCAGTATTAATATCTATTACTTATTTATTCGGACTTTTCTATGAAATATAACATGTAAATGAAATCATTAAGTTAAATATAACATATTTATAACCCAGGTATATAACTCTGCCATCTTTTTCTATAGTTGTTATGAAGTTCTTTTAAAACTTTCGTGAACTTTTCTAATCACAAATTAATTCTTTGCTAAAGAATACACGATTCTGAATGCTTAAACTTACTTTATTATTACTGATGCTATTAGTGTAATTTCACCTTTTTTTCCTTTGGATCATGAAGAATAAACACATTTTGATGGATGTAAATGTGACATATACCTTAATCCTAGATATTCAAAGCCTTTTTGTACATTTTATTATGTCAGTAAAAGGGGTATTTCACATGGGAAAATAGAATAACTAACTTTTCATCAAATGCAGTACTTTATTAGGTCTTTCATAATATCTAAAGCATTGTCATTTTCAAAGCAATGTTGTAATGTGTTTATCTTAAACTATAAATTAATTTGTTCTTTATGAGGGGGCAGTTACTTAGGTTTTTTGTACTGGGAAAGGCTAATTCTGAGTTGTAGGGCTACATCACCATTCCTGGTCTACGGTCTTCATGAGTGTATGATGTACGGGCACTTCATTGGCTTGGTGTTTTTTATTTTGCCACTCGTTTTCCTTTTATATCTGGGTACCAAAATGGCCTCTTACAAAGATGCTTAAAGTTGTAGATTAGTGTGAAAGACTATGATGGTGGGAAAAGTGCTTCATTTTTCTGTGACTATCCCCATCCTTGGGGGTAACTCCCTTTACAGTGATCACACAAAATCATAAAAGGAAATCACAGGTAGTCTTCTTGAGTTGCCACAGCTTGGAATTGTTTATATGAGTAGTTAAAAGTAGAAATCACTAAAACTGAGAGAGAGAGAGAGAGAGAGAGAGAGAGAGAGAGAGAGAGAGAGAG
>OU015750.1:82464159-82479031 GCA_907169655.1 Acomys percivali
AATTAAATTCTGTCAATTTTTCCAAATTTTGACTTTATCCTTTTCTGTTTTTTAGTTTTGGGGAAGACATTACATAATCCTGGAGTAAACTATGTCTCATTCCCCTCACTTTAATGAGCATGCAAATAAATTTCCTATACACTGGTGATTGCTCTATCTAAGGAAAGCGATCTATCTTGACACGGAATTTTTGAACAGATTTTTTTTTGATAACTCTGAAATGATATGAAAAATTTGCAAAGATATGAAGTGAAAGGCTAATGTATTCTTTTTGCACAATCAGTCAGTTCTTAGTTTCTGCTCTGATTGGTGCATTGAGGAAATGCTAATACACATGTGTAACCTGTTAAAGAGCATCAAGTTTCTCAGGAATGGGATAATGAGATGCTAATGGTCAGTGTGAGACGCTTGGATTGGAAAAGGGTTCTAGAGGAGCATTTGTGTCTTATTCCAGCCGAAAGCACATCTTCTCTCTGCATCTCAACACAATTACCGATGCCTGCCAGAGATGGCTTGCGGAATGGTTTTATCTGAGGGAAGGGCCGTGTATCGTGATTACGTTATTGTCTATTATTTCATAGCAGGCTCCATAGTCTTTTCATAATATATGCTAAATTATTTTCCATGTGTATATATAAATTTCAATAGAATGGAGTATCCACTTCACAAAGAGATCCTTTTCATTTTCAGACAAAGTTCAACTTTAAGTAAGATATCTTGCCTCAGCCCTGACAAGGAACAAGCACACTCTACTGCTAACTCAGTAGTGTAGTCAAGTTCTGTTTCTTCCTCCTCTGTGGATGGTCCAGCCAAAGCTGACCATCCTCAATGATTCACTCGTGTTGTTCTTTTTTATAATATTTTATTAACTTATTCATATTACATCTCAATTGTTATCCCATCCTTTGTATCCTCCCATTCCTCCCTCCCTCCCATTTTCCCCCTACTCCACTCCCTTATGACTGTGACTGAGGGGGACCTCCTCCCCCTGTATATGCTCATAGGGTATCAAGTCTCTTCTTGGTAGCCTACTATCCTTCCTCTGCGTGCCATCAGGCCTCCCCTTCCAGGGGACATGGTCAAATATGGGGCACCAGAGAAGAACAGCACTAAATCACATTAGTGCTGTTCTTAAGATAGGGCATGAACAATTAACATAGCATGCAGTGGCAGAACCCGTCCTGGGTGTGAAGTGCTTGGCCCTTTCTGCTTCCAAAGATTGCAGTATGCTTTGAGTTAGGGTTTTATTGGTTCAAATAAAATACCCTATGCCAATCCAGATGCATTTCTGCTTCTTTCGCCCACTGACATTCAAGACTATATGTAAATCAGCATTTTAATCTACTACCCACTGTGCTTAAGCCTATACTTTTTCTGCATATAGGAAACTCAGCAGGAAAGAAGGTGTTTTGAAGTATGGAAGAGGAGAGAGCAGACATGAACTTGGACTCCAGCGATTCTTTCCTTCTTCACTTCTCTCATTCTTTGGTAGATGAGTGTTCCATAAATGTCCTACTATTAGCTATATCTTCAGCTCCCAATAGACATTTCCTTATTCATAACACCTCCTCAATTCTCAGGTCTGTTTATGTTATTTCCATATGACATTCTCGAACTGGGGTGGTCACTCATGTATCTGTCAGAAGGATTTTTTTAAGTTTTTAAATTTTTATTTAATGGCTTTACAGGCTGATCTCAGCCCCCACCCTCCTGTCCTCCCAGTCCTGCCCTCATGCTCCCTCCCCTATCCCCCTCTCCTTCTCAGAGAAAGGGAAGACCCTAAGGGGTCCCAACCCACCCTGGCACCTCAAGTTGCAGCAGGACTAAGCACATTCTCTCCTTCTTAATCCAGACAAGCTGCGCAGCTAGGGGAAAGGGATCCAAAGGCAGGCAACAGAGTCAGAGATGGCTCATACTCCTGTTGTTAGGGGAACCACATGATGACCTTGCTTTACATCTGCTAAATATGTGTAGGGGGTCTAGGTCCAGTCTGTATTTGCTGGTTGGTTGGTGGTTCAGTCTCTATGAGCCCCCCCATATGTTCAGACTAGTTTACTCTGTAGGTCTTCTTGTGATGTCCTCAACACCTCTGGCTCCCTCAATCCTTCCTCCTACTCTTCCAGAAATCTCCCCAAGCTCTGCCTATTGTTTGGCTCAGGGTCTCTGCATCTGTTTCCATAAGCTGCTGGATGAAGTCTCTCAGAAGGCAGGTATGTTAGGACCTTGTCTGCAAGTATAGCAGCATGCCATTAATATCATCAGGGGTTGTCTGTTAGAAAGAATTTCAGAAGCATCTATGGTGGACAATTTTTCTGCATGAAAGCTGAAAATTGTTGAGGTACCTAGTGGACTCCTTGCCTTTAAAGGCTTCACATTCGTTCCTGGTGATATGTCTGTCCATTCTGATGTCTTCAGACAATATAAAGTCATAGATATTTGAAAGCAGCTTCTCCCATGGGAGGGAAGCACGAGGCAATGTTCTTTGGTGATGGACATCTGAGGAGCCACGCTGGAAGAAGAGTGAGGATGGATAATTTCTCGGACACCATAGAATGGCCTTGGTTTCTTAAAAATTCAAATGAGAAGACTTGAAAGGTTATTTTATGTTTTGGTCTTAACCAGAATATTACTCTATTATAAGGTTTAAACATTTTTAAAGATTGTTTTACCTAAAGTTGGTTTTTATATCCATTTTCTAAGTTGCAAATTCTGTTAAGTGTACAATTATACTTATATAGTAACTTTATTTACTACTTAGGCATGCTGTTAATAACAGATGCGGTGTCCTTTCTGTACAAAGACAATACTTCAGAAGATAACAAACTGCAGTAGAAGAATGAGCTAATTAGATTGGAACAAGAGAAATTTTCTTTGGTTCTCAAGTGCCAGTTTTTCTAGGCTATTCATTTGCATTAAAACATGTTCTTAATTGAAGCAATTTTATGGTGCTTGTAGATTTTTCAAATGAGATATGAAATTGTTGAATATTATACACTGAACACATACTGATATTAAAGTATTAATTTTCTCCTTGTCATGACTTCTTATATCATATTTACAGAAGAGACTTAAAAAATACATTTTCTACATTGGAACATGCATAGAAATGTTTCTAAACCTACCTAGTAAAATATAATTCCAGTAAACAATAGAAAATACACAGCAATGTGTTAGAATTTTCATCTTAAAGTTGGATTTATGAATGCATAATTTATATGGCATAAAATGAATCCTTTTTGGTTTGGTTTTGTGAATTTCACAGGCCACTATGTACTCAAGTTACAGGGTATTTCTGTCACCTCAATGAAATTTACTCATGCTTGTCATGAAGTGTCTGTGTTGGTAGAGTCACTCTTTATCACTGTGCAGCACTAGAATGTGTCTGTTCTGCACAGCATACACTACTGCGCATCCGCCTGACAGCTGCCATCTCATCAGGTGGCTTAGCCAGTCCTTTATTTCCTGTAGGAGAATGAGAGCTCCTTCTACAGCAGGCGGAAGTGAGCATTTCAGAGGAAGTAGGAAGATCCTGGGATGCAGAGACTTATCTCTTAGTCTGGGATCTAGCGCACGTAGCTTTAAAAAAAAAATCAATAAATAGAAAGAACATCAGTGGGATTCAGCTAGACAGATTAACGTAACGTTTCTTCTCTAGGCAGTGTTTTCACTGTGCTTTATCTACAGTACCTATTTTTGCAAAGTAATAGGGTACGCATTGTTTCCAACGTTAGTATCTAAGGCACACAAGTCATCAGGAAGAACTTTTTAAAAATGTAATATTATTAAAGATGAGGTGTAATGGAAAGCTTGTTTCCTTGTAGACTCAGTTGTATTATGTAAAGATGTTTTTGTTCTAATCCCAAGTGTGGGATTTAACTTTGAGCTTTAGATTGTCCCCACCTGTTAATTGTCTCCTGGGGGGCATGGCTTTTGCCAGTTGGTAAAGGCCTTCCTCCTGCATCATGAGCGTGGTCTAGGGCTCTGATTATATAAAAATGAGACTGGGAGGGTGGCGTGCGATGTTGGCCTGAGGCCTGTAGCAGTTTGAAAAGACCAAAGACAGACAGTATTGCAGTTTGGAGCAGTCAGATGGAGAGAAATGCTTGGGGCACAGCAGCTTTGAGGAGATGGCTGGCTGCGACTAAAGAACCAAGTTGAGCCTAAACAGCCAGGAGAAGTAAAGGGGGCCCCCTCCCCACTAACCTTCTCTCTCCTATATCGGGTTGGGAGGTTAAGGCCTAAACACCCCAAATAAAGTAGAATTTGAAAGAAAAAACACTGCAACGAGATCAATCTTTTCTAATCACTTAGTGCTTTTGGTTGCTGTTTGAGACAGGGTCTCTCTGTGTAGCCCCGAATGTCCCGGAACTCACTCTGTAGACCATGTGTGCCTTGAGCTCACAGAGATCTGTCTGCTTCTGCGTCTTGAATGTCTGAAGTAAAGGCATGCACCACTGTGCCCAGCTACCTTTAACTCTTTAAAATATAGTGCTTTCTGTTCCTCTAGCTTCAAGAATAAGAGACTTGATTGTTTGCTCAAATTATTTCCTTCAAAGTCTGAATTTCCTTTACATAGTCTTGTTGTTTAACACAACAAACAAAGATTAAATTCATTTGGATTAAATTAGATGGAGAATCTTGTAGAAGAAGGAACCTGATTTTTTTTTTTTTTAACATAAAGCTGCTTCACTGAAGCATAACCAATGTCCATACTCAAGGCCATGTGTTAATAACTCCCACAGGGTAATGGGTTGGAGATAAATGCACGCTGTGACACCACCGCCAGAGTCCACACCATGCCTCTGCCCCTCACCTGGACACTTTCTTGTGCTCCTTTTTAACGTTATTCTTTTGGTACACTGTTAACAACACTTAAAGTGAGCTCCACCCTCTTAGCAAAGATGTAAAACGGCAATGGTACAAAACCACTGCTTTCTTGAATGGCAGCACATATCCAGGCTTCGTTCTTTCCTAGTGATATCAATTTCCTCATGTAAAAGTTTGTCCCTTTTTTCATCTCACCCTAGTCATGCAGAAATAACATTAACTTCATTTTGAAGACTATACTTGGAGCTGGAGAGATGGCTCAGGGGATAAGAGCACTTCACTGCATTCACGAAGGCCTGGGTTCAATTCTCAGCACCCACATTGCAGGTTCCCAACCATCCATAACTCCAGTTTCAGGGCATCCAGTGTTCTCTTTTGGCCTCTCAGGGTACCAGCATGCCTGTGGGGCACAGGCATAGCGTTAGACAAACACTTATAATCATAAAATAAAAATGAATAAATCTTTAAAAAGTTTATCCCTGTCTTCACCATACCTCCTGAGAGACAGATGTTACACCCTCAGCTTTTGCATTCATGGCCGAAAAGCATCACACATTTGTTGTGGAGGCAGAATCCATGCTTCCATGTTTATGAAATGCCTTAGAGGTGCTTTTTGCCATGGCTACTCTCCCTCCAAACCTTCTGATAACTATGTGCTAGTTATCCTCAGTAAGATTTTTTTAAACGCAGTTTATATATTGATCCGATGCCTTTCCGTAATGTGAAATAATTTTATAATCTAAACACTGGGAACCTTGTAGTAAGGAAATAAAGCTATTGTCTTCGTAGAACTGAGATCAGGTGGAGACAAAAACTGTAAATAATAATTGGTAAGAATGCCAAGGGGATTGTCCGTACTGTGAAGAAAAATAATGCTGGAGACAAGATGCCTAATGATGGAAAGGGCTGCTCTAAGATATAATGGCATGGAGGTCAGCAGGTGGGGCTGAGGTAGATGGGGTTGGGAAAGAGCCATCATGGGATGCTCCATGGCTGCAAATGGCCAGAGCTGGGTCTGACGTGGCGGTGCTGTCGCTGCATCTTGCTACTCATCCTGTATCACCGGGTCCGCTATTTAGTACTGATGTGCAAGCAAGGTAAGACAGAACCCAGGAGTGCTTGCAGTAATTTGATGAAGTACCCATGTGGTTTTAGTACGGTGCGTCTTGCATAGCTCTACTTTCTTGTTCTATTGTTTAATGATTTCTTTTTATTATAGTTTTCAAAAACTTGTGTTTACTCTAGATGGCAGAAGGATGGGCTGAATCTATCCGGCCATTCTTATGATGCCCCGTGTTAGAGAAGAAAGGAGCTCTGGTGTGGGTTATGAGAGAGAAGACCTGGATTCAACCTGCTGCAGTAGAACAAAGAATTATGTTCTATTCTGATTCCCAAAAGAACTAAGCCGGGCAAGTGAGAGTGGGATGAACAAGATGTGAGGGGAGAGATGTGAAGCTCCATGGGGAGGTCGGCCCTATGGGTCGTGGTAGGAGTACAGTTGACTGATCGAGGCTGTGCTTCTGGTGTTTAGTCAAAACCGAGCATAGGGGAAGGTTCGCATCCCATCAGCTTTTGTTGTGGTTATATTGGCTCTGCCTTCACGTCGGTCATTGTAATCAAGCTAGGAAACAGGGTTTAACAGGGAAGTGAGGGTTCTTATGTAAAATATCAAGAGGGGAAGAGAGCTGAGAGCTTCTAAGTGGATTTGTAGTGATGGGTTTGGAATTTGGCTGAGTAGACAGAGACGTGAGGGTGCTAGGTGTAGTGGCCAGTGCAAAAGTCAGTGAAATCAAAGAACAGAAGAGACCACACACCTGAAGGAGAAAACTGGAAGGAAGGCAGTGGCAGCCCAGGTCACGTTGGCATTTTTGACATGAAATTACTGGTAGTTTGGCAAATTGCCAGAGGTCACATTGTTTTGCTAATGTTCTAAAACATTAAGAGCCTCGTTATATAGTACAGAATAGCATTAGCACGCGATAACTGAGAAGGACCACTCATTGCTGGGAAGAAGACATTTACACGTACTAATAAGACACTTAATGTAAGGAGCAGTTTACGTCTGTTAATTAAAAGGGTTTTTTCTTTTTACTAGTTTCCTTCCTTCCTTCCTTCCTTCTTTGCTTTCTTCCTTCTTCTCTTTCTCCCTTTTCTCTTCCCTCCCTCTCGGCTTCCCTCCCTCCCTCCCTCCCTCTCTCCCTCCCTCCCTCCCTCCCATTTTGTTGGAGGTGATGAGCATCCAGCCTAGGCCACCATACATGTTCAGCATCCCTGAGCCATGGCCCCAGCCCTCACAGTTACTTCTCTTGCATGAGTCTTAGTTATTTCTATGTGTTCCTTGGAAGGGTAGCTAGTTTGGAGGTGAACATGTGGTGAGGAATCAGACTGCTGCAGCAATGAGGGGAGAGAAGGGGGTGTCAGCTGGCACAGTGCTCAGTGGCAGAGTGCCCCCTTTGTCTGGGAAAACGGGACAAGGCATTTATAGTTGAAAATTGTGTGTCGTAAGGATGAAAGGGGAGGAGTGTAGTTGTAGCTCTCTACAAGACCATCATCACCTTTGGAAAAATAATATTGACGCTAGAGAGATGCCTTCATGGTTAATAGCCTTGTATTCTTTCAGAGGACCTGGGGTTGATTCTTGGCACCAATGTGACTGCTTACAACTTTGTGTACAAGTTCCTGGAAATCTGGCAGAGTTTTGTTTTTGTTTTTTAAGCCTCTTTGGTTACCAGGCAAGTAGTGGGGACAGAAACACAAGCAGAAAAAACATCCGTACACATTAAAAACTGTACGGAATTTTCTGATCTTTTTCACTGTTTCTAAACTGTAAGAGTACCTGAGAAGTAGAACAGTATCTTAAAGTTGAAACCATAAAAACCCTTGAGATTTACTCTAAAGTGATTTGAAATGATAACAAGCACGTGTTAGAGTCCGAGTGTTCCGCGCTTGCTTCTGATGTGGTATGCTGGATCCACTGTGAGAACATCAGTGCTCTTTGTTTTTGTACAGATAGTGCTTTTACTGGGAGACTGAGATGAGGAAACACTGTGTAAAGAGAAGAACATTCATATCCCATTAAAGTTAGTCTCTTTTATTGACAAATCAGAATGCCTTTTTGTACTTGCTTATTCTACTTTTCTTCATTCTACCTCTCTATAAAAATAATAGACGCTTCTAGTTTTTCCTATACATTTCTTTTTATTTTTTTTTTCATTTTTTTATTAACTTATTCATATTACATGTCAATTGTTAGCCCATTCCTTGTATCCTCCCATTCCTCCCTCCCTCCCATTTTCCCCTTACTCCCCTCCCCTATGACTGTGACTGAGGGGGACCTCTTCCCTCTGTATATGCTCATAGGTTATCAAGTCTCTTCTTGGTAGCCTGCTATCCTTCCTCTGAGTGTGACCAGGCCTCCCTATCAAGGGGACATGGTCAGAAATGGGGCCCCAGAGTTTGTATGAAAGTCAGACCTCACTCACCACTCAATGGTGGAGAATGTCCTGTCCATCGGCTAGGTCTGGGTAGGGGTTCGAAGTTTACTGCCTTACCTATGAGCAATATATCTACATTTGTAAGTCATGCCCATTATAGCAATATATATGGACCCTTTGAGGCATTTGTATTATCTTATCTTCATAATTTCTTGTGTGCTTCAAATGCTTGTCTCACCTGTGTGAGAGACGTGGCAGATTTGTTCAACTTACATGATATTTATTCATTTTTAGTTCGTCACACGTAACCCACCTGGGCAAGATCTTAAGGCCTGAAGTAGACTTTATACTCTACCAGACAGCTTATCAGCATCTTTGCAGGCTACTCAGCCGGAATTTTAAAGTAAAAGTAAATACATTTGTGCTGCTTGCCAAGTGCATGTTCTGAACGACAATGGCTCTCTAGTTCTAGGCGATAATTTGGGTCGTCATTTCCAATGGATGCATTATATTACGTGGGTTTTATAAATATGCGTGCACATTTATGTATGTACATATGCTGTTAAATATTAATAAGTATACTAGTCCAAGTGCATGCATCGATGAAGTGTACTTTAGTGCCTACATGAATGCTACTGGGTAATCTTTTTTGCCTGTTTCAAGGAGAAAAGTTTTAGAAGAGTAGCTTTTTGCGTACCCAGAGGAGGAAAATGATGTTCGCAGTTAAGAAAGGTCTAACTTGATTTGAATGAGGCGCCATGCTATCTTCTTGCCACAATGAACTTCCTTACAGAATTAAGGCCAAGGCACACACCTACTTAGTGTTTACCTTTTGCCTTCTGAACGAAAGTGGGTGATAAACAGATGATTAAACTCATCTCTGCGCATGAAAATGAAGAAAGTCTCGGAGATTAAGGCCAAAATGAGATGGCACCATTTCATTTAACAAGTGCATAAATATCAAATGCTTTTGTAACCAAAGTGAAATTAGTCCATCAGGAGAGCCATTTGAAATCAGTTGGTTTGTTCCATGTGCTAAAGTGGATGAAAAGGTAGCAAAAAAGGTACCTCTGTGTTCTACCATAGAGCCATATTGTTTGATAATTCTTTGTGCTGCCGGAAGAGCCATATAGAAACAACACTCAGGAACTTCCTCATAGAGATCTCTATGGATAGTGTGTGTGTGTGTGTGTGTGTGTGTGTGTGTGTGTGTGTGTGTGTGTGTGTGTGTCTCAAAGAGTAGGAGTAGGGCCTTGCTTTTTTTTTTTTTTTTTTTTAGTTCAGTCTTGCCTTAATCTTAACAGAGGTTGTCTTGACAACAAGGTCTGAGATTACAGGTGTGAAACACCACATCTGGCTGTTTTTATTTTGTTTTATATTCCTGTGGCATATGAAAGTGACTAAATTATTCTAAATTCTCTTCACACGTTTATTGCCTCTTATTTTATATTTTGCTGTGTTCTTTGTAACTCTTAATGAAGTGGCTGAAGATATAAATATTTGTCTCATGGTAATTTATGAGGGATAGCTGTTTGTCATAGCATATACAGTATATTATTTTGTCTGCAGAGGCATGACAATATTTGTCAATAATATGTACTGAGAATGTGTTTTGATCTGGTGTGTTTCCCTGAGCTATGAGGAAATTTAAATCGGCATAACACTGTAAAATGATAGATTTTGAAATTTTCACGTATAGCACACTGATTTTGAATGCTTTATAATAAAAAAGTTGATCAGCATAAAATGTTGTAGATCTACTTGCTGTAGTCAAATAACTAGGTTTCTGGGGCTGTAGAGATAGCTCAATAATTCAGCACATACGCTGCTTTTGGAAGGGACTGAGGTTAAGTTCCCAATAGCCACATACGGCGTCTCCTATGATTCCACCTGCAAGGAATCGTACACCTTTTCCTGACCCCTGGCAGCAGCTGCACTTATGTCCACATGCCATCCCCTTTTCAAGATACATACATATAAACATAATTAAATAATTGTAATCTTTAAAAGTAGAAGAAAATGGATTTTACTTCTGGTCCCGGATGCCAAGTTTCACTAATGCATGATCGGAGACCTTTCTGTCTAAATGTGTTAACATACTGAGACAATAGAGAAGGACAGAGCAGAGAGGCTGGAAGCCATGGACACTTCTTTCAGGTTTATTGCTTTGAAATGCTTAAATGTCTTGTAAAACAATAGCCTTCCTCTTTTGTTTTCAAATAACTAACTTACTCACTTAAAAATATTAAGTCAATCGTTCTGAAAATCACAACATTAATTGAATTTAGTACTAGAATTGTAGAGTGACTTGAACAATCTCTTACATTTCTAATGTGATGTTTGAGCAATAGAAAGTAATTGAGATACTTGTTTTAAAGTTTATGTTTAAAAGTAAATAAAAAACATTTGCACATATTTTTTTCTTAGTCTACCAATTTCAGAGCTTTCCTACAGAAATCATGTCTCTACAATATGCTTTTAATTTTTTTAAACTATAATGTCTTATATTTAGGTTTACTCTTCAAAGTAATATGAAAAATGTGCTATTTTCAATGTAACTTCATATTTTTTACATACATAATGAGTCCTATATGTCAATATAATGTAGCCAGGGAGAGCATACAATAGCAAAGTTAGTAGCATTTAGATCATAAATTGAACCATTGATTTTCCTTATTGATAAAAAAGAAAAGGAATGACAGTGTCAGAGCAGTCACCAGTCATTACAGTGTTGTTGTCATGTTTCTTTCTGCTCCCCCAAATTTAATTTTTTAATGTCCTTCCTTCCTTCCTTCATTCCTTCCTTCCTTCCTTTCTGATATAGAATCACTTTATAGCTCAGGCTATCCTAGAACTCCCTATGTAGCTCATGCGAGCATCCAATATAAAGCAATCGTCCTGTCTCAGCCTCTTGAATGCTGGGATTCCAAGTTCATGCTACCATGGTCAGTTTTGTTTGAATTTTAAACTAGTCAATATCAGTACATCCAAACTTTTTAAAAAAAATCCTGAAGAATCTCAGGGAACCCAGAGACCAGACAGAACACCTGAACTGATCAGGCAAAGCTGTTGGTATATAATGGGAATTGGGTTGGGGAGCTGGAACAGAGCCCATGCTGATAACACTTTACTTGGTAGCCCAGCTTTTACTTACAACTGGATATTGATTATCAGATCCAGAATGATCATCGGAAGCTGTCAGTGAAAGGACCCCAGGAATTAGATATGATGTATGCATTAGAAAGGCAGGGCAAGATTCATTCACTCTTTTGAATTTACAATTTTAAAAAAAATCCTGATCCTTCAAAAGATCATCTTCAAAGTTTACCCTTTCCAAAATCCCTTACTCTGTTCTCAATTGCACGTTTGTTAGTTTTGGGTGGTTTCTTTATTTCCCAGCAGAAATCGGTTTCCATTTAAAATGTAGTCTCATGAAATTCCACTCATTATAATGCTGGTGACTCTGTGGGCGAGGAGAATTTTATCCTTTTATTTAATTCTTTGAGACAATATCTCATGTGTCTCAGAATGTTTGCCCTTGCTGTGAAGTTAATCATGGCCTCATATGTCTGAACTGCTAAGCCTCTGGTTTCTGTCTCCACCAACCTGGAATTATAGGCAGGAGCTACCACATCTGGTTTAGATCTTAGTGGGAATGGGACCCAGGATGTCATGCCTGCCAGGTAAACACTCTATCAACGTGTCACAGCCCCTCCAGACTCTAAAGCGGTGTGGTCTACAGGACTCCACTGATGGTGCACTGAATCCTTTTCCAGGTTAGCCAAGTGCCACAAGCAAAAACAACCTGGGAAACAGGTTTATTTTGTTTACATTTCCAGGCAATACTTCATCCCTAAGGAAGTCAGGAATTCAATCAGGGCAGGACACTGAAGGCAGGACCAGAGGCAGAGGCCATGGATGAGTGTTGCTTTCTGGCTTGATCGTCATGGTTTGTTCAGCCTGCTTGCTTGCTTGTTTCCTTGTTTGTTTGTTTCCTATATAACACAGGACCACAATCCCAGTAGTGTCTCCACTCACAGTGAGCTGGGCCTTCCCACATCAGTCACTAAGTAAGAAAACACTACAGTCAGATCTTGCCTACAGTCAGATCTTACAGAGACATTTCTTCAGTTGAGGCTTCCTTCAACATATCACTGCTGCTTATGTCAAGTTGACAGTAGAAGCTAGCCGGCATTCTTATCTTTCTGAGGTTTTTCTAGTTAAGAAATTTATACACTATCAGATAGGCATTTAGCTCACAGTGATATTTTTAAACATATCCATTCCTGTACTTAAAACTTGCTTAGGGTTTTTTGCTCACAAGAAGTAGAAATCTGTCCCTGATGTTGAAGGTTCTCCATCCAGTAGCTGTTCTCTGGCTCATTTCGCCTCCCATTCTTATCGTATGAAAGCGTAAACTCCCACTACACACATTCTCTGCTCTCCCTGACTTCATGGTGTTTACTCTGAGCTGTCATAGCTCACACTCCATATGCCTTCCCTGAAATTACACAGGTAGATGCCCACTGCATGTGTCGCCTTAATTGACCAGGCCAGCCTCCTCCAACCCCATTTGATTGACGTCTCTTGGGGGACTCCGTATCATCTCTTCTGTATTTCCCACATGGTTTGTATGATGAGGAGTACTCTGTGCAGAGAGAGCGCTCAAGTGATCATTCAGTATGTCCATTGAAGTTCCCAAGCACAACACCCTGCGTTATCCTCCATCACGCTGCCACTCTAATAACCAAACAAAAGCCACTGAAGACCTGGCATTGCTTCTGCTTCTGCTTCTGAGACAGAATATCTGGTTCCTTGGAGCTCCAGGTGTTGATCAGTGGAAGGATTATGCATTACATATAAAAGTGAAATTGTTTAGCATGTCAAATGGAAATCTAGAATACCAAGAGTGATTGAAGCTAGGTGAAGGAGGAGAGAGAGAGAGATAAGACAATTCAGACCTGTTTTTGAGATGCAAAACCATAAGTGAATGTATATACCAATAGACTTCCTAAACCGGGGTCTTCTTGTTGAGTTTCAGGGAGGGATACATTCTATGTTCTCACAAGGCATTGGGATAAAAGGACAAACACAGACCTGCCCCCTCTTTATCTCCTTCATAATTTTGCTAATATCAAAGAGGAAGGATACTTCTTTATGACTTTATGTTTTTTCAAGGCCTCCTATAAAAATTTAACCATTAACAAGTGAATATGGAGGACACAGTCAAACCATGGAAACTAGGCAAGAAGATATTCTTCACTAAAGAAAATGTATGGAGCAGTCCTTAAACAGCACTTGGAAGTATACAGGGCTAAAGAGGGACAGGAGGTCATCACACCATCAGGGTTCGTTTGTAGGGAAACTGCAGTATTGAAAATGACCACATAGAAAGTGTCATAGGTGACATGTATGTGACAACAAGCAAAAAGTCCACAGACATTTGTTGTCATTTTAGAAGGAATAATATGCTACGTATACACACAGCTCTTTATACTAGCAGCAGTCTAAATAAGAGACAAAACATTGCAATAGCTCTACCAAACAAGTGATCAGAAAGCCCATAGCTCTTGTTAAATCAGCCAACAGTGAGCTCTCTAAGCTATTAAAAAGGAGAGTCCAACTGTGAGAAGCTGGAGTGGATAAGAGATCTCAGATGCTGTTTTCGTGAGTAGACCTATCCATGGTAGACTCTGCCATATCCAAGACTAACTCAAAAACAAAGTGGTAATGTGGCTTCTTCAGACAAAAAAGTAGACCTCATGTTTCCCCAAAATATTAGGATTTCACGTTTTTCTAATAATATTTATCTGCAAAAGAGTAACTCATTAGATTTACACTATTGTAGAAAATAGATGACAAGGAATTCCCATAAATATGTGAAATCTTCAATATGTTAGGTTTTAACTTTTACAAATTTTTCATTAGTCATTGTAAAAGTATATTTTTTTGCTTGCTTGTAGATTTCTGGCTCAATGGCACACTGAGATACCCATTTTCAGTTTTACCTTGTAGAGTGTTTCCTTAAGATATAGGTCTTATTTTTTTTATTCTGCAAAAGAATCTAAAGATGATAGCATTGTTCATCAGTCATGAGCATATAAATGCTAGGCAGATGTAATCACACCAGAAGTATTAGAAGAAAAAAAATGAAAAGAAAAGACAAGAAGAAGAGGGGGAAAAGATATCGAAAATGTCAGCATTTCTGTGGAACATTTTTGTCCATGCAAATGAAAACTACCAAGGTTTTGTATGTTCTCAGGCTCAGCATATCTCCTCTGTGTGCCACACAGGAAAACGGGGGAAATATTTGGTGTTTCTTATGTTTATTTTAACCGCTAAACCAACATGAATTGTAAAGCTAGAAGAATGCTTCACAAACTGCTGACTGGTGCCACTTTGCAAATCACATCCTTCTCCTTGTCCTATCCATAATGAGGTTATTATTATTCAGTAAGAGGAATCTAGGAGCCTGGCTGTGATTATCACCCTGATTGAGAAGTGCTTTGGGCATGAGTGAAGCACCCTTAGGATGTGTATGTGTGTGTGTGTGTGTGTGTGTGTGAGAGAGAGAGAGAGACAGAGACAGAGACAGAGACAGAGACAGGGGG
>OU015750.1:82479041-82504895 GCA_907169655.1 Acomys percivali
AGAAGAGAAAGAATTCAGAGTCCTAGACCCCTGAGAAGCTAATGTTCAGCTGCCATCTCAGGAGCCCATCCTGCAGAAAGAGTCTGACAGCAATGTGCTGGAAACTTCTTCTGTCCTCTAGACCCCATTTATTTAAGGTCTATTCCATTCTCAAACTACTGCCTGAGCTATAGTAACACTAGGAAGGGGGCTGTGTTTCTCTTGGTTCACCAGTTGCCACCATCAACTGAGTTCACCCTCCATGTTGAACTATAGAATTAACAATCCCAGTTGACGGAGGTCAGTGGTTGACTTGGGTTTGAGGACAAAAGATTAATATAAGAGCCGTACTGGAGTTCTTCTTCTTTTTTTTTTAAGTCAATGAAACAATGGCAGTAGGTTGAACAGTGACCTTCTAATAAAGAAATAAACACACATCCTCAGAACATGTAAACGTGAGTTTACATTGTAACACTGTGAGTGCAGCATGACTGATACATTGAACAAAAAGCATGTGATTCAGATGAAAAACATGTGATGAAAGGTAAAGGAAAGGATTACTTTGCTTTGTAGCAGGGGATGCAAGCGAGGGGCCCTTAAGACACATCTTCATTAATAATGGTTATAATGATAATTCACACTATTCACACGCCATGGTATGTCATTCACAGCTATGAGTGTTCTCTTAGTTTTGGAATTGTGATTCTCCTTGATGAGGCCACGGCACCAGGACTAAAGAGCTTTCCGTAAAGTCAGTGGCCTGTGTTAATGCGTTCCCAGCTAACTGCATCTGAGACATTCTCACTCTGTAGACCCGAGGCAGGACGTTCCCATAAAGTGTATTGTCAGCTTCTTGGTGCAAAGATTTACCAGGCTTTTAACTAGGAGGACGTCCTGACACAGACCCCCTAAAGCTTCTTTAGTTTTCAGATTTCAGGTGAAATTCCACCCCCTTACGTAACGATGTTCCCTTCCACTCTTCCGTCATTAACTTCCAATCCCTCTGGAGTTTCTTATTCAGGTTACACTCCCACAGATGTAACCCTCTACCTACTCCACCCTGCAGGTGCACACGTGCATTTATATCCATTTGATTTTTGTCTTCCCCAAAGGCTTAAAAATTGAGTCTTGATAATGGAAAGGTTGGCTAAACTGTACTGTGAAGAAACGAAGCATCGCAGAAGCCATTACAAATAGGGAGATGCGAAATAGATGTGCGTGAGGAAGTAAGTGATTCAAATAGAGCAATTAACAGATGGCAGGACAATTAGGCATTCGCAGTTCTGGCCAAGAGCATTTGGTAGATATAATTACCTTACAGGTGTTAACTGCCCTTGTGTCCGAGAATGAGACGTCTCTGCGCACCGGAGAGCCACAGTTGAATGACGGATGGTAACAAATTAGCAAACATTCCACTGGCTCCCCTCACCCCTCACCACCGACATGAACCAGAAAGCTAAATTCAGTTCTTGGAGTCTCCTGCTAAGTTCGCAAAAGTGAAACTTAAATGGGAGAGCAGGTGTGGTATAATCTTCACATTGATTGCTTGGGAGGGAAAAATCCTGCACATCAAAAGACGTTTAAAATTCACTCAGCATTTGCAAGGTACAAAGTCCAAACAGGTAATCATTTATGAGCAGGTAGCAGCTGTTATGACTTATTCCTTTGAGTTTTTTTTTAATTACCTGAGTTTCATATGCAAAGCAGCACTTTTAGACCACCTGCTAAAAAAATGCCTTCTGAGGTTGTCATTAAGTTTTTCATAGCCTTAAGAAAATCATAATAGAGTATGAGTATAAAAAATCGTTACTATTTTTTACCTCTCTTTATTTTGTCCAAAATTATTTGAAAAATCTAGGTAGTCTGATATTTACTTACACACACACACACACACACACACACACACACACACACACACACACACGGTCTTTCAGACAATTTTACTTTATTTTCATTTGACTGTGAAGATAAGTGTTTGCTACTTTCTTGTAACATTTGAATCCAGTTGAAACTTTAGGCCAAGGAACCCACTACGCAGAATACTTCCAGTAAAATAGGAAAATCCTGTTTCTTCCCCCCCACCTCCACCCCTGCCTTCCCAACTCACACCCACCCTCTCCACTTTTACCGCAGCCTTTTAAGTGTTGGGCCTTTGCTTTCTTTCCTAGTCTCCTGTTCTTGCTAAAATTGACTTCCTCTCTGTTAGTCCTACATAAGAAAAGGAGTATGGATTTTTTTTTTCTCCCCTAAAACTGAGGATAAAAAATTCTGTTGATTAGTTTGCTATTTAAAAATATACATTGGGGCACCTAAGTTTCAAAGGCATCATGTTATACACTGATTCACAGAGGCAGGATAATAAAAGGTTAAACATTTATGATGCCATATTGTTTCACTCACCTGTGGCGAGAAATATATTTTTAGTAATGCACATGTCACTTCACTGAAATACGCTGTAATTTCCTTTAACATTATATTCCCTATGATAATTTTTGAGTACATTTCAGTGTTCTGAAATATACTGTAAAAAAAACAAAAACAAAAGATAAACTGATTTCTTCAGTTTTCTAATATCTTTTCCAGTAAACCTGATGCTTTTTCATGTTAAAGATATTTTTCTTTCTTGATTACTGTGAATAATCAATCAATAAATTTCCCACAAGCACACATAAAAACACATATTGCCACATATATAAAATGCAGACATTGGTCTAAGCATTTACTCCTCTCATTTCTAGGTTAAGTATGTAAGCATCCATTTCTATTAAATACAACTAGGAATGTAGCTCAGTGTAGAGCTTGTCTTGTAGGTCTGTGGCTCTGAATTTGTTTCTGAGCAAAACATAAACACACACATGCACACAGACACACACACACACAGACATACACACAGACAAACACACAGACATATGCACACACACATCATTGAAAACTTTTAAAACTTGACACTTGCCATACACATGTACTATCTCTTTGATCTTTTTGTTGTTCTTGTTGCTTGTTTCAGTAGAGGGATTACTGTTTCCAAATCTAAGAGTGACATGGTTGATATCCACGTGTTTCCTTGCTGTAGATGGAAAAATAGTTCAATTTTTAGTCTATAAATTATTTTTAAAGAAAAAGTCAAATGTTATAATTCCATGCTATATCTTTTAAACATAATATTATAGATTAACATACCTCTTGATAGTAAGAAAAGATGTGAAGATTATTATCAGGAGTATGATTTTTTTAACCCTCTTTATAAGAATGCCTTTGCACAGAAATAAAACCCTACATCTGGAATGTCAACGAAGTAATTGAATCATATATGAAAAGTAGAATTAAGTCTAAATTGTATTTTAAAAACAAGATACTATAGAACTGAAGTGTGCAGATAGCTTTAGTTAAGAACTTCTTATGAGAGTGAGAACTTGTTTTGACAATGTATTTGAAATGTTGAAAGGGCAGAATATTTTTCTGCGGCACTGAGACCTTGGAAGAACTATTATAGCTTACGGAAAGAACTGAATTAGGGGTTTGCTATTGGGATGGTTTTAGTGCTAGTAGCCTTAAATTTACTAGTGATTCTGGAGAATCATTATTTGGAGACTTTTGACTGGTGTCATTATTATATTTACCAAAATGAGAAAGTTAATTCAAATACTTTGACTGTCAACACTTTCATATTAATTACTCAAAGAAAATGGTTAGAGATAATTTTATTTTTTTGTTTAGGCTTGCCTGTCTGTCTGTCTGCCTATCAGCTTTCTATCATCTATAATCTGTCTGTCTGTCTATCTATCTATCTATCTATCTATCTATCTATCTATCTATCTATCATCTATCTGAGACAAGGACTTTCTGTGGAACTTGCTGTTTAAATCTGATTGGCTTCCTAATAGCAATCTTCCTGTTTTTGCCTTCCAAGTCCTTGATTAACACACAGACACACACACACACACACACAGAGAGAGAGACAGAGAGAGAGAGAGAGAGAGAGAGAGAGAGAGAGAGAGAAACAAAGCTATAGGTCATTTAAGACTAATTTGTCTTTCTTAATTTCTCTTCTGAAATTTCTACCATATATTTTTCCAACAAAGTTCTCCATAGTAGAGGAAAAATTATGCATAAAGAATCAAAATTATGTTAGAGAAGAACACTTTCTTTCTTTTTTTCTCTCTTTCTTTCTTTGCTTCTCAAAGTTTCTTGATACCTGGACAGCTGAGGCCAGTGCCAGAGTATTTAAGCAGCACAGACCAGTCACATGAAAGCCTAAGGTTATACATGTGTCATCAATGGGTGTAATCACTCCCTAGATCTCTCAAAGATTAGCTCTGATTAGAAGAATAAATGGAGTTACCTGCATCACACACAGGGCACAATATCTAGTATCGACGTCACTAGCTCTACCTGTGAATATGTTACAACACAGAATTCTTCAAATGATGAGTTGGTTACTGATTGTGTGTGTGTGTGTGTGTGTGTGTGTGTGTGTGTGTGTGTGTGTGTATAGTTTGCATATTTACCCTATCAAAATTCCATAGTAGTTTTGAAAGTAAATGATAGTGTAACACAATGTAATTTCTTAGTTACTGAAAGCTAGATAAGAAACTATATGAAAAAATGATAAAATAAATTACCCTATGGAGATAAAAAATCTAGAAAACTACAGAATTTAAGTACAGTAGATTTTAAAATGTTAAAATTTGTAAAGTGTAGCCAACCTTAGGAATTGGAAACAAGTCTGTGAGTGCACACAACAACAAATGCCAGCTCTTTGCAGTGGGATTACTTAACCTCTTTCATTCAATTGCTATTGACTATTTTCGACATGTACTGACCTTAGTGTAGAGCAAGGTTTCTCCAACTGTACTTTACAGAGGTGTCTTTCTTTCTGGGGTGCCATAAGCCACAATAAGTCTTATGTGCTCTTCAGTCTAGACTTAGAACATGACTGTTCATCAAATGGCTTCACTACTTCACACTTAAAGGTCAGTGTCAGAATTTTAGAATTTGAAATTAAACTTCAATTAAAAATACTTTTCTTTTAAGTATCTCCTGATACATTGTTGTTTTCAGCGTATGTATCTGCACCATTATCTTTGAGGCAAGTGACCTGTGTGACTCAGAAGGATGTATTTTACTGGCAGTGTTCGCCAAGATAATCGGAGGGCTCATTGCTACTTAACCGCCCAACCCCATGAGCTTGCTTTTATCCACAGTAACAGTATGGCTGCCTCATACAGGCTGAGAAAGAATAGCTAGGTGGCTTTTTATTCAGGCTCTGGGTTTATTCTCCTTTGACTTGACATGACTAACTGACCAGCCACTGGTCTTAGGTTCTTTCCTTTGGTTGCGAAGCATGCTATTTGCTAGGAAAAAACAAAAACAAAACAAAACAAAACACTCAAAACCTTGGTTGTAACTTGCAGATATAAAGCAGCTGGGTAGGAATGCTCACCTGGTTAGAGTTAAGCTCCAGGGTCAAGTGGAGCAGGTTGTTCTCAAGAAAGTCTGTTGCTATTTTTGTCCTCCTTTTGCGACTTTAAATGTGCTAAGGTTACAGTACATTTTTACATTGCAGGCAGTATGCAATAAACTAGCATGGGTCATGCTTGCCACCCTAGCCCGGTTACCTGAGTTCAGTCCCCACAGTGCACATCGCACAGCGGAAACTCAGCGTGATGTGCCTTCCATGTGTGATTCTATGCTGTACTCAGTGAGCTTGAGAAAAGTAAGCCTGTGGCCCCTGGGGGAACTCCTGAGTTTGTCCTCTGGCCTGTAAACACACACATACACACACACACACACACACACAGACACACACACGTATGTGTAAAAGATGTTTAAAATATAAACATTGCATGGTAAATTCCTATCTTTTCTACCTAATGTGTCTTAAGGTATGATTTATTCAATATAAAGTATGTGGGTGAAATCTTTGAGACTCTTAATTCTACGTTCAACATTAGTAATGAAATATATTTCATGCATATCATATCTCAGAATCCATTTTATACTTTAATCAACATCAACTATATTAACTTTGAAAGTTGATTTAAGATAGGTATTAGTGTTCCCATTTAAATGATCGAAAAGGGGATGTATAAAATTTTTCTACTTTAGTAGATTTGTCTTTACTGTTTTAATTCATTTTAAATAGTTATTATTAAAAGTAGGTAATTACTTTCTAATTTCCTTTCTATAATCAATCTTCCCTAAGAAATGAATTTCCCTTGTGGCATCCTCTTATCTATATAGTTCAACAATCTGCTCACTGTTACCTAAGTATATATTTAAACTGTGCCATGGAGATACAAAGTCCTGAGGAGGTAGGATGGCAGTCCTGTTTGCATGTGGGACCATAGAAAGTTTGTCTGGGGAACCTACTGTGGCACCTGCCTCCTGTGTTCTGACTGTCCTATGTAAATAGGCCACTGGGCTTTAGAGGAGACATGGATCTCATCTAGGCACTGACAGTGACTGTTTAATTGGGAACAATAAGCTCTTTAGATGGCCTGTGTTTAACTCGACCGTGTGGTGTAAAATGAAGAATGGGCCAGTTAGCCTCAAGTTGGCAGAACACTGAGAACTGTTTGGCGTTGCTTCATAATTTGGGAGGAGGTGACAGGAACAAGGTCTCATACATCCCATGCTGGCTTTAAACAGAGAATGAAGCCAAGTGTGACCTTCAGGCTCTACTTCCCCAGTGTCTACAGGATTCCAGGCAAGCCCCACCACACCTTTGCTGGGTGGGAAAACACACCATCTACTAAGCCAATCCCCACCGCTTGCCATTATCTGGAGCATGGTAGGAAGCACAGAAGTGAATGATGGGATTGTATTTTACGGGTACCAGTTTAGGGAGTATTATCTTTACCATTTCAGATACAAGCACAGAGAGGTGATGGGAAGGGCATCAAAGCTGTAATATGTACCCAGCAACATTCAACATGGACCCCGGTTTCTACACTATCTGTTTGCTCCTGCTGTTATCGTCACAGCCCCTGTCTGCCTTGCCTGGGGACTTTGCACTAGGAAGGCTGTGTGAAATACTTCACCATCACCTCTGAGTAATCAGTTTCTTCTGTTTATCTTTCAAGGTGCAATAATGAGACCATTCTTCAAGGAAGACTTTCTTGTTGCCTATTTATCAAAGTCCCCTTGCTATCTGTTGTAATAGTTCTTTTTGTTTTGTTTCCTTTGTAGCATTGGTCGCACTTTGAAACAAACTACATAGGACATAGTTGGATGTAAATAATATACCTTGATATTAAGGTTAGCATGCCTGAAGATATATGCATATATATATATATGTTACATAATATACTTCTTACATGCGTGTGTGTGTGTGTGTGTGTGTGTATATATATATATATATATATATATATATATATATATATTGACTTCTTTCTTTGGAGATAATTTTACATATATGGATGAATTTACTTATTTGGATTTGAAAATAATCTTGTCTAGACAGACTTGAGAGTGTTCACTAAAAATCTTTTAAGACTTTGGTCCTGTTTGTGAACGCATGTTTGTATTTGTGTCTACTTTTACTTTGTCCATTTTTGTGTAACTGTTGTACCAAACAAGAGTATTCTCCTATATAATTGAGCATGCCACGATGCCATCAGAATTTGGGTTAGATAGAAGATAGGTACAGATGTTGTTTGCTTCTTCTCCTCAAGAGCTGGAACCCTGAGGGTGATTTCGGGGAACACATCGGACAGCTAGGAGCCTGACTCTGTGTGTGCATGCTAGAGGAGGACACAGTGCACTCAGCACAAACTGCTTCTAGCGACTGCGCAGGACTGGGGAACTGCACATTGTAAAGGGAGTCAGGGAAGATGAATTCGACGCCAGGCAAGAGTTTGAATCGCCTTCAAGAAATCAAGGCACATTCAGGGAATTAGTCTGTTCCATTTCACCGAAGAGCAAGCCAAAGGCCATGGCCTCTGAACTCTATGTGCTAAACTATATTTAGTGCCTATGTTAGTAAAGCCTTCGTAAATTATTCAGGGAGATTATGGCTCCTCTTCCCCTGGAGATGTTATGCAAGTACACTGAAGCACTTGTCTGCTGTGCTTTGACAACGAGCTTGCCCTGGCAGAGCAATTGCCATTCCGCAGAACTTGCCAAGAACTCTTCCGCTCCTCTGAGCCTGTAACTCGCATGCTGTTGCTGCTGCTGTTGTAGGTGTTGCTGCTGCTGTGGTAGCTGTCGCTATTGTTGTTGCTGACACTATCATGCGCTTCTGCTGTGCTACAGATATTCTAAGTGATTATATCTAAGCCAGGAAGAGATTTGTTTGCTAAGGTATATAGTTGCGAAGCCAGGAAAAGATCATTGTGGTTTGCCAAGGACTCACATTAACTGAAAATGACTCATTTTTAATTTCTTAATATTCTTAATGCATTCTTCCAAGAAAGCAATATGCATTTTTAAAATAAAATATATGCCATATACTAGTATTGAATGAAAGTATTTTTACAAATTCTCTTTATTCTTTCTAATAAAATTCTGTTCAACCCAATGTAAGTACAGAAAACCAGGGGTTAATTTTATTAAAATAAAATATATGTAAAGATGGCTAGGTGTGTCAAATGCTTACTGTACAATCATAAATCGGATATCCTGTGAGTTTTGGTACAGTAATATAGATCTGTAATTGTAATGAAATGAGAATTAAAAACAGGAGAACTCCTGGAAATTCACAAGGTAGCTAGCTTGCCACAGACAATGCAGGACAAGAATTCCTGTCAGGGCTGAAGAGGCAAAGTTGAAAAGCTGAGACTGTCCTCTGGCCTCCACACGCATACCGTGGCACACACTCCACACAAAGTGTTCAGAATACACAGTCAGAATGATACGCAGGCTAGGTAGTAAGCCACAGTTCGGTTTCTAAAAGTAACTTATGTGCTGAGCAGATATCTCTCAGAGCCAGATGTCTGATTCATCATGGTTTCCTTTACCATTCATGTGCAGAGAGAGCGAAAAGAGAGCTAACATTAGAGGGATAAATTTATTAAAGCTGTAAAACTTTTACCAACACCTTCCCCCTCCATCTTCACAGGTGAAATTGAGCATTCATTCAATTGTAAGTCATTTATGGCCCCATTTCCTGTATGTGACATATCATACCGGATTCTTGGGATCTATAGCTGGAAATGAAGTTAGAGGTTCTGGTAGTCCACAAAGAGGAACAGGCATATAAAGCCCTAACTTAAATACATAAAGTCTGTGGCACGTTATCAGAGCACAGCACAGAGGCAGCAGCCTGCATGAGGAGTGATGGGAGCAGAGGGCCTTGATCTAAATGGCATTCAAGGTTGGTAAGGAAACTTAGCCAGAGGGTTCACTATGTCACAGAGCATCCCACATAGTGCTAGAGGAGACAGCAAAGGAAGCCTCCTGGGGCATGGAAAGTACATGTGACCATGTGGGGTTCGAAGTTTACTTCCCATATTGTCCTTGGCTGGTGTCATAGTTTGAGCAGGACCCCTGGGCCCAGAGCCACCCATCATAATGTTCTTCTTGTAGGTTTCTAGGACCCTCTGGATCCTTCTATTTCTCCGTTCTCCCATTCTCCCCTCTGACCCACTTTTCTGGTAAGTGAAGGCTTTCATGGGACATGCCCCTTGGGCTAGTGTCTAGATATAAGCGAGTATATACCATTTGACTCTTTCTGCTTCTGAGTTAACTCACTCATTATGATCATTTCTAGTTCAATACATTTGTCCACAAATTTCGGAAATTCCTTATTTTTAATAGTGTAAATGTACCACAGTTTCTTTATCCATTCTTCTACTGAGGGACACTTAGGTTGTTTCCATGTTCTGGCTATTATGAATGAGGCCGCTATGAACATGGTTAAGCATGTGTCCCTGTTGTGTGGTGGAGCATTTTCTGGGTATATTCCAAGGAGTGGAATAGTGTTTTACATTTTTAAAAAGAAGAAATGAAACTACAATTTATTTTTTGTCCTGTTTACTATTTGGAATGTGATATCACAATATTTTTCATGTATTGTTAGGGTGACTCAAGATAGAGAAAAACTCTAGTCTAGGATTTCTCTTTTTATCTTTCTAACCCATCAAGGAGTAAGTCAGAATTATAGGCTGATGAAAATGATCTCTAGCAAGTATTTGGTGGCTGGCAGTTCTGAGCATTTAGATCTAACTTGAACCCAGAAATGAGATATTTTACTGCAAAGTTCTTTCTGTGCGTTGTCAAGATTGGCAAGTATATCTTCTTCAAAGGCTAAAAGGTTAATTATTTTCATCTAAAATCCTTTTCAGTGTTTTGTTGTATTTAGAAATACAGTAATGTTTTTCATATTGGAACATTGAATATGTTTTCAGATCTGTCTGATACCCACACACACACTTGCTGAAAGTATAGAAAATCCTTGTGTTAACATGGCAGCAATTGTTTTTTTTTTTTCCTACAATAATTGCTTAACTTAGGAATACTTTCTATTCCTCAAAATAAAATGCAGCAGTATTATGGTCATGATTTGATGGATTTAGACTAGTTTATAAGTCAAATTTAATGCCAAAACAGTACAATATGGGCATGGCACTTGAAATCACTCAGATTGTCTTTAAAGATATGGTCAGGAGCAGAAAGAGGAATGTTGGTATCAGTCTTCTCTCAAAACCTGTACGAACCCTGTTCAGTCTCCACTTCTTTTCTGAGTATGATGATTATATTCACAACACTGACTCAAGATCAAATAGAACCGAGCTTGACTCTTGGCTGTTCTCAGATGAGTAAAATGCCTGCATTGATATTTGAGTTTTATTTAATTAGTTTTCAAAGTGCCAGCTTTGCCTCTTGCTCATGTAGCTGTGCTCCTCTTGTGTTGAGTTGACTCCATCTAACCTGCGTTGGTAATCCTGGTTCTTGATACAGAAAAACAGGGAGCCTTCCCCCCAACTATTCTTTACATCTATCAAGAATAGGACATCCAAACATTTACATTGTGTTCAACTGTTAAATGGAATGTCTGCAGCTATTTCCAAGAGACTATGCTTTCCACATTAGCTAGCTCCTCAAAGCTGATGGCATGTGATGTGAAAACAGTGTTCATTGATGTGGGTGTTTCTCCAATAATGCCCCCTAATTTTTTTAGTACATGATAGTTATCATTAATTTTTTTCAGTGGCCTTGCAAAACACTCAAGAGATAATATGGACACGCTTTTGTTTCTAGGTGAATCAATTTGATGTGTCTGTTGTTCATTCTTTTCTTGTTTTGGTAACTAAAGTGATTGGTTTCATGTTAAAAAAATATTTCCTGCAATTTTTTTTATAAGACTTGTTTGGTTTGTGCTATGGGCCATTGACCTTCCTTTAGATATGAGAAGTCTCACTAGACTCAAGGCAGTATTTGAAAATCTAAGGACCACCAACATGAGAAATCCAACTTTAATACTTAAATTGACCTTCCTTCCTCCCTTTCCTCCTCTTTGATTACTACTTACCATGGATAAAAGCCATGCATTTTAACCATTGAATGATAACTAACAACATTGAAGTTATTTTTGCTATGATAAGGCCTACCTATGCTTATTGCTGTAAGTTTTAGAGACACATCTTTTGGAGACACTGACCCACTTTTAAGTGACGCATTATAGCAACAAAGCAGTTATAGTTAGAAAAGTATATTTGATATAGGTAAGCAACAAGCAACTTCAGACTAAGCTGGGTGAGGCACCTGGACCAGATGTGAGCTGCTAATGAGCACCACTTACTAACGACAGTGGGTCCCATTGAAAGTTGCAACCTATCTTCCTTCTCAACCTTCCAGAATATGGGGAAAGGCGCAAAAGATACATTTACCTAGAAAACTGTTGCGACTGTATTGTGAAGTTTCAAACCACCACTGTAAAGTAAATGTTCCTATTGGGACAGTGTACTCATTTGCATCTTCACTTTTCGTGCCACTGACTTTTCATCTTGTCCTATGTAAATATTTGGGGGCCACTCCCAGTGTTTTGGAGCTTGGGACTTTTGAGAGGTCATGGGGGGGGTGTTGTTGCATGCATTGAAATTGGAATTAGTCCTTGTGAAACTGCCCATGGAATACTCTCTTCTCAGTACCATTCTCCTCCAGTCTAGAGTCAAAGGGGGGAAGTACTCACCTTCTAGAGTATATCAACTTTAAGTTAAACAGTACATTTCTGGTCCCATCACAGAAGCACTGCAGGAGAGATTTGCCTTTGCTGACTCCTCCTTGTAGATTGTGTAGGTTACTAAAATCACTAACTCAGTTCCTCAGTTTAGCCTTTCCAGGAAGAAGCACCAAGACCAATGCTAGAACAATTGTCAGCGTGACTCTAAAGTGATAGGTGACACAAACAGTTGAGAAATGACTTTATGCGTATGTGTGCGCATGCTGTGTGTGTGTGTGTGTGTGTGTGTGTGTGTGAGTGAGAGAGAGAGAGAGAGAGAGAGAGAGAGAGAGAGAGAATGAGGGGATAGGAAGGGAGGGAGATTTGCTAATTAGGGATTTGGTTTGCTCCTGGCATGGTGGCTTGGTGACATAATAAAGCATTGGAGAGATCACTTTCAGACCCCTGTGAAATTAAGAGAAAATTGCAAGGATGAATCTGTTGACGAATGAAAAGGAACTGAATGTGTAAAACAGAAAATCAAGGCGTCCTGGAGCCCATTGCCTGGCATGAACCCATGCAGAGGGCTGCTGTCTTGCACAGCAGGAGGTGACATTGCAATTATGGTTCCCAGCATGAGTCCTGTGCAGTGACATAGGGCCACAGTGAGGGAATCAATGTTTCCATTGCACGCACTGAAATGTCTTCATGCCTTCAAATTAGTGCAGATTATTAATATTTTACACAGATACTTTGTTATGTTTTTTTAATGTGATGGACTAGCATGCTTATACATTAAAAGTAATTGATGGATTTTATTAATGACTTTGTCTCAAGTTTTTAATAAATTAAGTGACCATTCTTTTATTTATACTAGAAGAGAGGGCCTCACTGAGTCACTCTGGCTGGCAGGAACTTATTCTGTAGATCAGGCTGGTCTTGAACACACAGAGATTACCTGACGAAAGGCATATGCCCTGGCCTCAAAACACATGCCATGCTATAGTTATATTTTTAAGTCATTAAAAATTATGGTTGAAATACTATTTATTTCTCTGTTACTTTGTAAGGTACATCCAGGGGACTTACTAAGCTTTCCGCTTTGCAGAAAAAAAATTCAAAATGTTTTGAAAGTATATATTTCTTCATTCTTTGATGAGTCATAGCAATCATTTATCTTTTTTGTTTTGGAAAGGTCATGCAAAGATCCATTCTCAAGGTATAGAAAAGAAGACTTGAGAACAATCCCAATTCTTAATCACTGTTTTTTGTTTTGTTTTTGTTTTGTTGTTTTATGATTTATTTAGGGCTTTTCAATTTAATATGATTTTTTTTCTTAAAACACAGAAAATATTCTGGCAGCTCATTAATATTCTTAATTGTTAAAGTAAAATTGGATTGTTTATCCAAACATATTACTAGCTGTCTAGATATATTTTAGCCTTGTTTTTTGTTTTTTCATACAAATCTTCAATACAAATTAGGTCATTTAGAAAGGGAAACAGGGCCTCTTTGTGTTGCTCATTCGGCCTTGAACTCTTGCATGAGCCTCCTTTCTCAACATTCCTAGGAGTAGTGGGTACAGTTGTGAGTCACTCTAGGTGGCTGTTTCTTTAAATTAAATCCAGTTTTAAAGAACTCATGTGACCCTTTGGTGCACACTCATGTTTTTTTGTGTGTTTGGTTTCCTTTTTATATTTGCAGAAAGCATTCTACAATATTCCCCCCAAAAAAGCATGAAAGAATATCAGAATAATGTGTTATAAGTAGTTGTGGTTTGATCTTGACATTCAGTGCTGGAAATGTCCTTGAGCTCCCACTCTTAAAAGACAAATAAACAACAAAAACTTTTAAACAATTCTCCCCATAGCTTTATATTCAAAACGGGAATTCTTGAAATAGTCATCATTAACATTTAATGATGTATTGAAAGTTTCAGCGGTAGATAGAAGGATGGTTTGCATTCACGTATGAAGATGAGTGGGTCTGCCCAGGGGATTCGGTACACAGGAAAGCTGTGTGATTAGGGGAATTATCTAGTCTTCTGTAAAGTTTTCTACTTGTTCAGTGGCTGTTAAAAACTGTTTTTAGCAATTTTTATTTCCGCTTAGGTCTTTCTTCTAGCATTCAATGTCTGTATTTTTTTTCTTTTTTGTAGGACTGGGGATGGTAAAAATAATATTAATTATAATAATAAGACAGAAAATTGTATCGTCAAAAAGATCAAAATTAACGTGAATACCAGAGTTTAATTATTTTGTTGTCTCCATGTTGAGTAGAAAAGGAATAAATAGAATTGGATGACACATTGTGGAGGTTAAAACAAAAATAGAGAAAGTGCACAACTCTTTTGAAGTCATTCAAAGCATCCATGCTGGCCAGAGTCCATGCTTCTCATCAAGAATGTATGGCACAACAAAGCCAATCATAGTTTTTTAGCATAGCATGTGCTGCACAATTTATAAGCACTTTATGTGTAACCAGTTACCTTGCTCTTACTGTGATTTCATGAGCCACATACTCATTGGAATCCCAGTTCATGCCTTTGGCAGTGGAGGTAAAGTAACAACCAGTTAAGTTATATGCAGACTGATTCCACTGCCTAGCCCATAACTTACTGTGTATGTGTTTGGGGTGGGCAGCCTGGAGGGGAAGATTTTTCACAAGGCTTTGTCCTTCAGTACCACTATACTTGTTACTTTAGGATGTATGCAACATGTACAAATACATAAAAGTCAGGAAACTTGTACTGTGCCACTATAATAAACAGGCTGGTAAAACTTACAATCTGTACCCAATGAGAGATGACCTCAGTAGTCAGAGAGCTTGATTGACAGTAAACTCCTGGTAAACAGTAATGATTCAGGCTCCAATTAGAGAACTAACTTTTATGTCTCTGTGCCAAACAGAAAGAAATTTAATGTGCATTTAATGGCACCATCTGTTCTACAATGTGACCTAAAAACCAATTGTTTATAAGCTAAACTCGGGTTATGTAGAACATCTCAGTTTTGAGCTGGGCTATCAAGTAGCCTAAGATAGCAAGTCTTCCCACATTCCAAACATCATCTCCACAAACTTCTAGGGCCTTTTCTTTATATTTGGAAGATGTTTATTTTGATAACTTACTGCTCATATCGCTTTGATTTCCTGACACCCCCTTTAAAGAGAAAATTGCTTCAAGTTCATATGTTCACTAGTTTCTTGCCCTGGAGAATCTTATTCTCTCACTGAAAATTAAAATACCTGAAAGATAAAAAAAAAAAAAAAAAAAAAAGCTAACCAAACCAAAAACCAAAAATCAAAAGGCTATTCATAAAAAGTACCATTACTTAGGTCTCACTTCATGTTTAAATACTTTTCAGGTACCCAGCTTAAGTGTTCACTCCATTCTGTCTGGCATTTTCCACCTTCATTTCTAGTGGGAAAGGAGCATGATAAACCTGTCCTCTTCTGCCAATCTTTGTCTCCTAGGAACTTGCCATCTTGTTACTCACCTTGGATTTTTCACTCTGCTTCTATTGCTCCATGTTAAGGCTGCCCTAAGAAGATGGGCTGCTCAAGTTTTTACATCCCATAACTAAATTCAGACCTAGGTTTTTATTGGTGTTGTGTGTGTGTGTGTGTGTGTGTGTGTGTGTGTGTGTTAGCAAAGAAAAGCATTCAACCAGCAAATATTGGGAAATCATGTTGCAGGGACTTGCTGGCTGTCAAAATTTATGCATTCATTCAGGCAAGTGTTTCTCAGCCCAAGGCATGTTGGTATGAAAAGATAAAAAATGATGACCACAAGTAAGTAAAAAGCATACGATTTAGATGGTAAAAAAATTAACAAGGAAAAGAAAGGTAAAGGTAAATGGATCGTGGATTTTAAACAAGGTAGTCAAGGAAAGCGTCACTGAAGAGACATTTGAATAGAGCCCTGAGGGAGCGAGCGAGGCGAGTGGATGGTAGAACACTTTCTAGGCAGAAGAGAGCAAGTTTGAAATCCCTAGTTTAGGCAACTGAGGTGGCTGTTGTGTTCACAAAATGTGGAAAGAGATCACTTAAGGAGCCAGGTCACTAGGTGTGGGGTAGAAGTGATCCTGAAGACTTTCTCTGTTCCCCAAGGTGAGTAAACAGGCAGGTGGTCACTGGAGGGTTGCATATTGCATTATGATATGATATGTTAGGCTCTTTCTGACAGCTGAAGATGGCAGGTGAAAGTGGAAAGCGGTCTAGTCTGCTTTAGTTTTCAGGCTATTTCCCTAAGTGCCTCCAGGTGATTATGACTAAGGTCAAAGAAAAAAAAGGAAAGTGGTCAGATTCTAAATGTATCCAGGAGGAATACTAGAGAGCATTGACTTATGCATTGGGTGGGTGGTAGGAGTCTTTTGATGGGTTCAAGGTTTCAGGCCTGAACAGCTAGCATAAAAACCAGAGCTCTTTTCCTGAGGTAATCACATCTCTTAAGACCAGGTGCCTGTGTGTGAAAGGCTCAACAAAACATCCAGGCTTGGATGCTTGACATGCTGTGAGACGTGAATCCGGAGTTGAGGGGACAGTCCCACTGAAGACTAATACTCAGAAATGCTCACATCCCCCAAGCAGACTCAGGATGGAGGTATGCAGCAGCAGAGAAACACAGGAGGTGTCGCCACATCTTCCCTTCTGAAACCGTTGGGAATTGACTATAACACTGTCACTTCATCTATTAAAAGTTCCCACTGCATGGAAAGCATCTAACCATCCTGTAGAAAACATCTTTGTTGGGACTTCTGTGTAGAAGCATGTAAAATGTTCTAACATGACCTTTTAAAAATTTTTTATGTAGGGCTGGAGAGATGGCACAGCGCTTGGGAGCACTGACTTTTCTTCCAGAGGACCCGGGTTCAATTCCCAGCACCCACATGGCAGCTCACAACTGTCTGTAACTCCAAAATCTGACACCCTTAGACATACAATGCATATAAAATAAAAATAAATTAATTTAAAAAAATTTTTATGCATGTCTTTGTCCTGTTAATGCACTATTCTGACCATGTTAAAACTGAGTTTACATACTTAGGGGCTTGTGTTTGCATCACAGTGTGAACTGTATAGGACAAGCTATGTCTTTGCCACTCACATTTAAATCCTAAGCAACTAGCAGAGCCAACTTGGCCTCTTTGTCCCATTTATATTTACTTGAAAATCTTTGATGGGATAATTGCTTTGATATTTGAATGTTACTAGGCACTGATCTTACCACTCATTCTGCTATAAAAATCTATATTTTGGAAAATGGTTACTCATTATTTCAATGTTATATTAAAAACAATTTAATCATGACCCTGTTTATGTGAACTTAGCTTGTGTACATATTACATGATAATATAGGACACTTGAACAGACAGATGCAGAGAATGAATAGAAGACCCTACACATTAAATAGAGGAACTGATAAAAATCTGAACGTTATTAAAAGTGGAGGCTGGAAGAGCTTCAACAAACATTAAAATTTTTCAATAGAGAGACCTAGATGAGAAATGTGTTGTAATGACATGGCATGGGATGGATGGCGGTGCTCAGTGGACCCTTTGCTTAGCTTTGGCATCCAATGGAAAACTGACAAAAATGTAGGAGTGTAGCAGAAAAGATTGACATTGTAGTAAGAGAACTTTGATTTCTAGTACAAGGAAGGGCTTTCAGTATATTTTTTTTTAGCTTGTGAAACCTCCAGAAATTTATGAATGGATGAGTTATATATAAGAACTGCACTTTGGAAATGCTCTGAAAGTATCAACAGGAGCAAGCATTCCTAATGGTTCAGGTGTGAAAAAAATTACAGCGAGGGAAAAGGAAAGGGTGGTGATCTTCTGAGTGGATGTACTTGGCATCACATGAGGGCTTAGGTAGCCAACAATACAGCCAATGACATTTTCAGGGCTCTACTCCAGGGGTGTATGCGTTGGAGAAATGCTGCAAAGTTAGCAAGAGCACTCGCTAACTTTATCTATGATGTCATAGCTCCTAAGTGATGCTCTGTGTCCGCATCCAGAGGGAAACCTACAGACCATAGAAGTTGAGAGCCAGGATTCAAGTGGTAGCTGAACTGGCAAAGCCGACTCAGATGAGGAAAGACATGGTTACAACAGCAGCAGGTGTGTAGAGAAGCATGAAATAATTCACCACTGTGTTTACACTTTCCCACCTTTTCCCGGGTTCACTACTCTTCTGCAAATATAGAGACCAGGGATTTTTACATAGTATTTAAGCCGTTGTTTTTATCAGGATTTTGCATGGAAAACATGTTGCTTATTTTTGTGCTTTCCTCTGGAGCTGTTTAGAGCCATTAATTAGCAAGTTACAAGGCAAAGTGTCTGCACCGAATGCCTTCCTTAAAGTAGCCAATGACACACAATTGCTTTTTTACTCATGTACCTTACATGGATTTCATCTTTTGTCAAGACCAACACAGTCAACATTTAACCAGACACACAAACATGCTCAAGGTGGTACATGCTGTAAAACTTACTGCAGCACAGTTTTCAAAATGAAGCTAAATGCTTTCAGTATTCGTATCAAGACAAATACCTTTAATATTTCTGGTATGTTCTTCATCATATAAAGATCTTATGTAGATCCAGACCATAATTAGTTTAACTGTTGAAAGATACTTATGTGTCAAGTGGAAAAAAAATGGAACTAGTAATTGCAAATTTCTCAGTACAACATATAAAGGGGGAACGTCAACTTTTGGAGTTGTTTGACAAAATGAGCCCTGCCTGATATTTATTAAAATTTGTTCTGCATAACCTCAGAACTCACAGTACTGGACGTAGATGACACAGCAGTGCTACACTGGTTTTTAAGGTGACACTATCACAAAACAGCCGGGGTTATGGATTTTATAATCAGCACGTTATTTACTGTCTTTAAGATAACCATATTTGCTTCTCTAGCCATTAAAATAATGTTATCCTTCCACTATTTCAAAAGGGACCGTGAATCTTCAGTTTTAACGTGGGCTGGGATCTGCCAGGTAGAAGTCAGAGAGTTCATTATTCTTCTCTCTGTCAATTTCCCAATTTACAAATGAGCTGAAGCAATTAATGCTCTCAGGTTGCCTGTATTAATTACAGTCTCGGGCAGATTTGTGAGCAATTTTGTAATTCTTTTTGTCACAGTTTCTCTGTATTTACTATCTGTTTGATGCTTGTTGACAGGCTGATTCATGTTTTGGTGAACTAAATAAGTTTTATTCATCTGGAGGAATTGAGGATAAGGAGGTCAGATCCTATAAACACGCACACATTTCTAGTGTGTGCAGGCCATATATCTCCTTTTAATTTAATCTTTGAAAATGTCTAGGGATTTCTGCAGCTAAGCTGTACAAATCGATAAAATTTATAATCAAGGCTGTCTAATCTCCACACCTAATATAAAACCTCACAGCTATTGATTCTATGTGAAGGATCTGCAAGCTGTTAATCATGCATGAAAGCACAGAATAAATGGTGCCTTCGGAAAAGGAAATGGACTCAGAATCACTGGCTGCACAGTCCCTTATCTTTCTTTTAGTCCCGTGAATCAAGCACGTAGCAAGGATTTGTGTTTTAAGAGCCCAAGCTGTGTACTAGAGTGTATCAATGGCTGTGATCACTTTTGAAGCACCTTGTCCACTCTGGCTTTTTTTTTTTCTATTATAATTTAGAAATCTCTTCCCCCCAGATGTGGGACTGATGCAACTCAGTGTCTTTGATCAATTTCTAGAAGGAATGGAAGGATATTATGTTGTACATTGAGCTCACCATTATTCTGAGGGGCAAAATGAGTGGGATGTACTTGGAAGTTCATTATCATGTGACTTTTTATGATTAAAATTTTGGGGGTGCAGAGGGAAGAGTTCCATGAGAGTCTGTGCCCTTGGAACACTGCATCAACTAATATGCACAGCTGTTATGATTGATAGACTGACGTGTGTGGTTCAGGAAGTTTGCTGTTAAAGGAGTTTGGGTAAGAATATATGTGCTAATTTTTCAATATAGTCACAATCATTCAATATAAGGATATTGGGACTATAATGCAGATTGGTTGTTATAGACATCATGGACTCACTGATGTACAAAGTTAAGACATTTTACCAAGTGCCAGGTTGCAGTAGAGAAGGCTGCTGGAAAGCCTTTGCATCAAAGTGTATATTACGATACTTTGAAGTGCTGTTATTTCAACATTATTAGTCTCTGGGAACAATAAAGAAATTAACCTGCTTCCAAAGAGTCTTGGGGAAGGAGAATAAAATGAATCTATTTGTAAGTCATATATTTTTGTTGTCATTTGTTTTTGGGCTGTGTGTGTGTGTGTGTGTATGTGTGGGTGTGCGCGCGTGCGAGCGTGGGTGTGCACAAGAGTGTTAAGCTAGGGAAGTTGGTTAGAGTATAATAAGAAAACATACAGGGCAGGCAAAGTATACATCCCAGAATCTGTACAACCACATGGATGGAGGGAACAATACCGAAAGGATGAAGACCAGAGTCTTAAGGAAAGCCTGCTTAAAATGGAGATAAAAGAAAAGTTATGCTTTTCTGGCAAATTCAATATGGCTGGGGCAGAATAAGGTACTGTGCCAGGGGCAGAAACTCTGGGAGGGAAAAGTATATTACCTTACTGATAATTATTCAGCCTTTTGTCAGTATGCCTTAAAAATTAATCTTTTTTTCTAGGGGTAGTTCTCTTAGCCTAGGCAACTGGAATGTTGCATCTCCAACAAGACATGTTTTAAATCATAAACCACACCATGGCAGTGTGACAAATGTCAGTCACTTAATAACCATTTTTTTACTACTAAAAGCAGAATATTAAATATGTTTGTGCTTAGTTAGCACTGGCCAGTAGTAATGAAGTCAGAATCTTAAATTATTGTGCTGGGCATGTAGATCTATAATGTAATTTCCCCATACATAGCAAATTGATTTATTAAGTGTAGTGAGTGACTATAAATATTGTGACACTTACCAGACATAGATCAGGCAAGTACTATAGATTTTGATGCTCTTGAATGACTCAGAAATCTGTTGATGAAGAGATGATTTGATCTCATTGGTCCTCGCTGATGTAGTGATTGCAGTTCAGCTCAGCTATCTCAATAGTCTAGAACAGTGGTTCCTAACTTTCCTAATACTGTGACCCCTTAATCTAGTTCCTTGTAGTGTGGCGACCCCCTATCATAAAATTATTTCATTGAAAGTTCATAACCATAATTATGCTACTGTTATGAATGGCAGTGTAAATATCTGTCTTTTTTATGGTCTTAGGCAACCCTGTGAATTATTAGACTCCTTACAAAAGGGCCAAGACTCACAGGTTGAGAACCACTATTCTAGACAGTGTGTGAGCAAACTGGAAAATAGAAGACTTATGAGATCTGGGCAGAACGTCAGCATACGCTCCCTTTTCCTCATCCTGGTAACTGAAGCAAATTATCTATAGGAGACAAACATAACACCAAAGGATGGGCAAATAGAGCCACTTCTGCTTTTATGAAAAACTGCTTGTATGAAAAAAAAATTGAGAATTGGAGTCATCCTGTAGATCTTGCAGGAAAGAGTAAGTGTTATAAGCATTATTTTCTTTAGTTCTTGAAGTAAAAATATTCATAAAAATAAATTTTTGCCAGCAAATGCAGTGGACCAGTGTCTATGGTAAGTGTACAAAATATTCATGTCAGTTTTCAGAACATCCTATGAATAATCTAGTTCATCTCCTATAAGGGATGACAATACATTGAAAACCATCTTTTAGAATTTTTCCATGGCTGTTTACAGCTAATCTTTAGTCATATCAGTGCTTATGCCGTGCATTATAAAGTTGTGTTCTACAATTCGCTTTTTAAGGGTAAGAAAAACTTACTTTAAATTTTTTATTTTTCCCAATGCTAAAAAATTTTATAAGAAAAATGAAGATTGTTTCTATACACATAGATGATGTTATTTTCTTAAAAATCTCTCTCTTTTAAAATTTTCTCCAAGTATAGACTATCACCTGTAGGAATTGCTCTAAAGTTTTAAGTAACATGTGACATACAATGTAGGACGCCTCGAAGTGTGTTCCTTGAGTTCAGTTGCATGATCTAACACACTGTAACATCAAATAATGTAAATAAAGCTCAGCAAAAGGTTCCTGAATTTTCAATTAGCGATATTTTGTAAACTGGGTCTATTGGGACACTCTGAAAGAAGGTATATCTATTGGAAAAGAGAGCCATTGTCTTTTTCTTTTCGATTGATGTCACTCTGGTAATTTTATTCTTTAAAAACAAAATCAAACTGTTTGCTTTGTGTTATTATAGGGAGGGTCCTAACATGTGCAGTATCTGATGATCCCCAGGGAGGCTCTCCAGGGCAGTGAGAATGGCTTGTCCTGTAATGGGATGCTAAGCTCACTGTGGTTCCGGTGGCACCTGGTAACTATTACTGGGACTCTGCACGATAGCTGAGTGAGCCAGATACCCTCTGTCACTGTGTTTCCCTTGAGTCTAAGCCTGTCACTTCAACCACCCAGCCAGAAAACCAGAAGAACTGACAGCTGCTTTGTGATTATTCCTGGTCCTGAGGCCCCCTCATGTTACAGCCCTAATCAAGCCATCCCCTCAACTTGCCACTAATGCAACTTGACCCGTGGGAGCAGAGATGAAATTATTTGGGCATGGCTAACGAGGCTCTAACATTGAAAAGACATGAAATATAACACCTTGATCACACTCAATTCTTACTACAAGAATAAGAACAAAAACACAAACACTCGAAGTCAAGAGTAGAAAATGGCTTCTTACAATATCACAATTTCCTTTCCCAAGGTGCAGCATTTTTTCTTTTTTCTTTATTTATTTTAATCCATCCATGTTCCAAAATTTCATCTCAATCCTATTTTGGTTCATACTGGCAAATATCTTCTCTGACAGACAGAAAATTCACTTTCCTTGTATTTGTTTCGATAAATGGAATGGAAATTGTGTTTTGCCGCGAGCATCTAAGATTTCTGATGAAAAGACAGCCAGGAGCAAGCAGCTCCTGCCATGCATCAGTGTTCTTAGTCTGTGTACACCATTGACAAGATCCTCCTTTTTTTTATTCTCATGAGCTTTGGGATATCTTCTTTTTTTCTCTGACTGACAGCTGGATAATTTTTATCATGAAAAACAGATTCTAGGGAGATAGGATCGCTGTCCTCTGTTCTCTGATGGTTGCTGGAGCTTTTGTTTTCATAACTCTTTCAGAATAACTAGAGATTATCGCTACAAAAGGTTATAAATATTGACCTGTCTTGTCTCACATTGTTTAGCAAGTACAAAAAAAAAAAAAAGAAAGAAAGAAAGAAAGAAAGAAAGAAAAAAAAGAAAAGGAAAGAAGAAAAGAAAATACTTCTGTTTTATTTTATTGATATCTAGAACTTCTTCTTGCTGTAGGGTGGTGGCTCAAAGTGTCAACGGGTCTCCTCTGTCACTGTGGTCTTTTCTTTTACTAACCTTTTGAAAAGGATCAAAATAGTTCATTTTATCCTATAAAATTGAATTCAACATGTGACATATAACTTGCTGTCAGTGTAAATCCCAACTTTGATCTGTTTAGAATTGAAGTGGATACAATGAGGCCTGGCATCTTGACCCATGTACTAATTATGTAACAGTGGCTGTGGATTTGATATAGCTTTGGCCACTACCTGATTTTTTTTTTCAGATTTTATTTTATTTTTTATTTTTTGGCATATACATTTATATTATTACACATAAGTAGAAAAATTAGATACAGTAAGAAGAACCACCACGAAACAGCCAAGGCTCATATGAATGTTACATTCAAGGTGTTTTGGCTAATTGCATTTGGCATCCTTGTAGAAAACATCTTTCCTATCTTGGTGAGTCTAAAATTCTGAATAAGAATCAGTATCTATCATCTCTCATCCCTGCCAACTAAAAACCTCTCTCTCAGCCTAAAAACATCTTAACCCCTAAATAGCTTAGCAAGTCCTCAGTAGTTCCTGTCTCACAAATATATCTATCATTTATATTGGGCCAGAAGGCTGAAGATGATGCTCCAACATTATAGAGAGTTTTGAGTGACTGTTCAGGCAGTAAACTGCCTCTGTCATTTTTTTTTTTTTTCCCTTCTCACTTTGGAAGCTGCTATCCTGCACTTCCAGTTCACTCAAGTAATTAAATTTCATTCCTTCTCAAGTCTCTTATGGGGTTGAAGACCAGATAGATTAGTCTTGCAATTACACTACCTGATATTTTATCTAGATACAAGATTGCCTTTCTTGCTATAGTAGCTAAGAAAGGAATAGACAACAAATGTGAAAAAGGATGGAGAAAATTAGTTAATGTTGCTGATCGACATTCAGCCAGGTAGGTGGAGTCTCCTCTTCTGACATTTCTTACTTCATTAAAAAAAATATCATCTGGCCTCAGTGGAAGAGGATGCACTTAGTATTGATGTACTGGAGGTTTGGGGTTGGTACATGGGAGGGGGACTCCCATTTTCTGAGGAGAAGGGGGAAGGGAGAATGGGCAAAGAGGTTGGGGGGTGGGACTGGGCAGAGAGGAGGGAAGAGGCTGTGATCGGGATGTAAAGTTAATTAATTAATTAATTATTAATGAGACAAAAATATTGTGGGGTGGCAAGATGGCTTAGCTGGTACTGGCCATTGATCCCAGGCCTGGAAACTTGAGTTTGGACTTAAGTTTGATCCCAGTGTCCCTTGTGGTGGAAGGGGCTCACTGACACCTGTGTGTTTTCCTCTCTCTCTCTCTTCTGTACATATGCTGTAGTGCCTGTATTCAGACACCCGCACTAAGTAAGCAAATGGGAAACCTTACTAAGGAAGAGTTCTCCTTGAGTTGTCAGGGAAGGGAAGCAGCATAGAGGTCTGTGCCTATCTGTTCACTGGTGTCATCTCTCTTAAGAGAGCTGAGCCGGGTGGTGGTGACGCACACCTTTAATCCCAGCACTTGGGAGGCAGAGGCCGGCGGAACGCTGTGAGTTCGAGGGCAGCCTGGTCTACAAAGCGAGTCCAGGACAGCCAAGGCTACACAAGGAAACCCTGTCTCAAAAAAGAGAGAGAGAGAGAGAGAGAGAGAGAGAGAGAGAGAGAGAGAGAGAGAGAGAGAGCGCTTGAATGTCCTCAAAGACTGGACTGTAGAAAGGATCAGACTTTGCGTTTCTTTTCTGTATTTTTGTTTCCTCTGTCTCCAGCATTGTTGCATGACATATGAACAAAATGAATTCACTCTTAGGGTTTCTCATCTTCTCTTTGAGTCCTAACGGCACAGTTCCTTTCCAGTCTCACCTCTTGGTTGGCAATGTAGGAGAGAAACTGGAGGGATGTGTTCATTGAAAAGAAATTTCAGAAAGATGTTGAATGGTCTGTTAAGGTGGACCACGAGGTGTTTCCTCTACCACCGTAACATGGAGGAGTTCCTGATTCAGGTTAAACCATTGTTTTTCCTCTGTTGTGTGTGGTGATAGCACAAAATACAAACTAGTACACTATACTGATGGATAGAGGTGTAGCTCCAGGATAGAGTTTTTTTTTTTTCCTATGTGTGCTGTGGACCTCGGGTTTGATCCTCAATACCACAAAAGATGGAAGGAAGGGAGCCACATGGATAGATTCAACTACGTAGATGCACTCATTCCTCTAAGGAGAATTCTCACTCATTATTAAACCCTCATTTTTTTTAAGATACAAAGACACACAAGCCTGCACACACACACACACACACACACACACACACACACACACACACACACACA